>OZ022257.1:36847215-37276215 GCA_963978905.1 Trichostrongylus colubriformis | reverse complement strand
ATCTAGTCAGCTAGATTCACCAACCTCTGGCAAACCTACGATGTATAGAGTTGCTCAAGAAAAGAGAAACCCTGTTCCACGGCGTTTGTTTCGTCACCGGGAAACACTGTATTCATGTTTCCTCAGCCGCCTTGTTTCCCGGTAGTCAATGCGTAGTGGATATAAAAGGAATGAGAGTAGTGCAGTATGTCTTTCCACAGGTGATCATTTCATCTTGATTGTTTGCTTTCACTTTCCACGACTTTATTGAGCAATTGTTACAATTTGCTTGTTATACTATCAAGAATATCCCGTTCCAGAATGAGGTTGGTCTTGCTCATCTTGCTCTTGGCTGTTGTCGCCAACAGCAGCTTACGGGACAAAGCAAAGGGACTGCTCATGAGCGGACGCAACATAGGACAAAAATTCAAGAACGCAACCATCAGCGGATTCCAAAAGTTGAAAAAGGTTGGGGTTATTCTTTTCTCGTTTTTTAGTTTGGAAACCATTTTATGTCCTCATTCTGCCGTACATATTTGCAGCTCTTCGACAAAACACCATACTTGAAAATACGTGAAAAGCTAGCAAGTTTGAAGGATAAAATGCTGAAAGCACTGCACTTATCACCGGCGATGATGAAATCTCTCGCAGAAAGACTGAAGGTAGCACTGACTAATCAATTTCATAAGTATTGTGGCAGGAAATATTTAGCTACGCAAACCAAACATGTTCCTTCTTCAAAGAAATGCGTTCTGGGTCGATAATACCAACCGCAGTACATCACTGATTCTGCTTTGCAGAAATGGCGGCCCTTTAGGAGGGATAGAGTGAGAAAAAATGGAGACGATATCAACGAGATAAATGCGCGCAGCAACGTTTCCAGGATCCTCTATCAGGGTGACATGACTCTATCAAGGTACGTTAAACAACTGGCATATGTATATTTCCCTGACCGAGCATTGTTGAAGGAATCAAAGTGAAGAAGTGTTCGAGGAGATAGAAGAAATGTCAAACTTGTCCACTCGTGCGAAACGTCAGGCATTCAGGGATGCTTTTCATCCGATGGGGCTGTGGAAACAAGGACTGAATTACTACTTCCACTCTTCGGCTAGTGAGTATAAGAACATATTTTCGTTGTTTAAAATGTACTAAGATTACACTACTTACATTGCAGCTGACGCTATGAAAAGTGCATTTCTCAAAGCAGCAAAACTATGGGAGAAGGACACTTGCATTGAGTTTAAAGAAAACCAAAACGGTGAGGAAGTTTTTTTGTTCGCTTTTGACAGATCTTGAATATAATTAGGGATCATTCAAGCTGAACCCGTTTCAACACAATCTTAAACGACGATACACTTCATGTATATACTATAAAGCATCTCCACTCAGTAGTGTAGATGGAGATTGCAAATTGGAATCGATCAAAATCGTTGAATTTTTGCACATTACACTGTTTCGTAACCTGCAAAATATCCCAAAATCCTATTGTCTCAGCTTACGATCGGATTATGGTGTTCAAAGAAGAAGGATGTTGGTCTAGTGTTGGAAAAATGGGTGGAGAACAGAAACTGTCGCTAGGTGAAGGTTGCGAGGTAGTATGTACAACTGCGCACGAAATTGGTCACGCTCTTGGATTTTGGCATACGCAATCTCGAACGGATCGCGACCAATATGTCACTATAAATATCAAAAATGTTGAGGTGAGCTTTTGAAATGGTTGAAGAGCTGCTATTACATAAATAAGCGATGAGCGTTTCTTTACATTTATCCCAATAAAGCGTGGTAGGTAAATGTAAGCCATTTTGACCGATAAAAAGCAATTTCATTCATTTCTCATTCTAAAGCAATGCCAAATAGTGACAGGAGACTGACTCAAGCATATGCTGGGTTTTACTCACACTTATGCTTCTAGGAGGACTTGGTAGATCAGTTCAAGAGAGAAACAACAAGGACTAACTATAATTATGGTATGAAATACGACTACGGCAGTATTATGCACTATGGTGCAACTACGTGCGTTGACATACTACTGTTTAAGTTCATGCAAATACTGAAGGTCATGCAGATGATTGTGCTAATCACCTTGATGTTACAATGATAACTGTACTATATAAGAACAGACAAAGCATCAGCCACAGCTCTTTCTTTTATCTTATTATGAAGAGAAATATTTTATACGTAAATTTTACAGTGCATCGTTAGACGGCGGGCCAACAATGGTGCCATTTGATGTAAACTACCAACAAACTCTTGGCTCTCCATTCATTTCGTTTATCGAACTATCCATGCTCAACGAGCATTACGGCTGTAAAGGTTTGATCATTTTCAACAGTCGAGAAAGTGTAGGTCTCACCCCGAACTTTTTTTTTAATCCTCATTTTTATTGGCTGCGCTTGAAACTCACTTATTGAAAAGTCATGCATGTCTATATGTGTTCGTGAGCTTCGTTGGAAGTATCGGCTACCAAACTATGAAAGACAGGTCATGAGAAGTGTTGCAAACAATACAAAATATGTATAGCCATCTCCTTTATACCACAATTTATTCAGCTTTCCAGTTGAATGGTGGATGAGTCGAAAAATACACTGTAGCTATTCTCACGACCTGTACAACCTACATTTTTGTTTCCGTTCTGCAATTTTTACTGCTCAATTCAGGGAGGTGCATCCCTAGTCTATCGGCCAAGTGCCAGATGGGTGGATTCCCTCATCCTAGAAACTGCAGCAAATGCATTTGTCCTGGAGGCTACGCCGGTGACCTTTGCACAGAGAAAGTGAGTAACTACTGGAAATTCCGAAAAATACGCCCGCTGAAATAAGTCCGTCTTCAGCCGTCAGGATGCGGCAGAATCATTCAAGCTTCACCAGCCTGGGAGAAATTAGATGATACAATTGGCCTCGGCAAAGATGAGCAACAGGACTTCGAAACATGTTGGTACTGGATTGAAGTATGTTACGTGCTTTCATGATTTCATCTTGTCCAGTTGTCCTTTTTGGTGCTAAGATCAGTTCTAGCAATATCAAAGCTCGGTTGAAAGTCACAGTTTCATAACTATGGGTTTTGTAGTCTCCAAAGGGAACACATATTGAAGTGAAGATACTGAATTTCACGAAAGGTGTTTCGGTTGACGGATGCGCTTATGCTGGCGTGGAGATCAAGACCAACGAAGATCAGACAATGACCGGTTACAGGTACAACTGTTGTAATTAAGAAAATCGTGAAACGATACCTTTTAAGAAGGTGCACGTGAATGTAACGTTTACTGTTCACTCCTACGCCTCGGAAGCCATATTGATTTTTGTAAAACTCAGGAAAGGCAACATCTGTATTACAATATCTCCATATCATACCCGGCGTAAATTGCAGTTGAAGGCTTTTTTGAGCTACCTCAAACGAAACACTTCTTTAGTAAACTCGAGTAAAGAATCTATAAGAAGTAAAAATAAGCTAATTGAAGATACTGCTCCCCTGATGCTGCTGGAACTACACTCCGTTCTCATACAAACCGTGTACCAATCATGACATTCAATAGAATTGCAAAAACGAGGACAGTTCTGGATTTCCGATACGGTACCATCGTAGTATTGCATTGCTGAGTGACGTGAATGTTCAGTTCAGCAGCATTTAGTTCCGTCAAGCAAACAGACTAAGCCGGAACCATCTTCTCCAGTTTCCGCTGCAACAAAGGAACCCTCTGGCGTTTCAACGATAAAACCCTCTGGTACTATAATTACAGATTCCCCAGTCAAAACAGGGTCAGGTTTCAGATGTGTGGACAATACTAGGTAAGAAGCACGTTAGCCTCCTGATTATCCAGCTCCAGCTAACGGAACGATATTTCAGCTGTCTTTCTCTTGTGAAAAGTGGATTCTGTAAAGGACCTCTCTCTGCAGCAACTAAGATGAAAGTGTGCCCAAAATCATGCGGATTCTGCTGAGCACTTTGTGTTGAATGAAGGTTGCTGTTTTTGTTGTCTTCGTCGTCGAATAATGGCCCACACAGTGTTCAACTGTATCGCCCTCGCAAAACATTCATAGAAAGGTACAATCGACCCTCTCCATCATATTCCGCACGTGAACTCGAGTCGCATCTGAAAGCTTTGATTATCGAGCAATAACATCATGTAGGACGTATGCCTAAAGACTCATGGCTAGTTAATTTTACGTCGGGAAGTTCAAAGAATCTTTCTAAATATCTTCTAGCATTGAAAGCATTGCGACATGCTAAAGGAGGCATTATAATTATCTTGTGCCTTGTTGTATTTCTGAGGCCACAAGCTGTGTCTCATGTGAGTTGCTTCTGGTCATGCAGAAGCGCTTTTCACTATTTCGACCTATTTCGTGGACAGGTAAAGTTATTCGAACTTGTAGAAGGTCTGTTACATTAAGGTGAAAGGGTGGTGCGCTGAATCCCCCACATTTGTGCGGGTAAGGCAGGCTCAAACAGGGGATCATGGAAAATTTTCCAAAAATATGACTCCTCCCCTAAAATGATCCTTCGAATGCCTCCCTTCCCTTTCCAGTTGCGCTATTTCTTTACCCAGTCAATGCGTTTCGTCAAGGAAACTAGTAGCTTATGGCTGAAAGAAATGAAACCTAACTCGTGACAAAGTCAGAAACTACACGGGAGGATAGAAAAGCTTGAAACTACACAGAGGTCATATAGTGCGCTCCACTGCGATTCCCGCGTCGCCGTTGCAATGGAGATCCTTTCTACAGAAAATTTCAAATTTTTAAACGGGTTTGACCCGTGGTGCTCGTTGTCCTTGGTGCTTATCTCTTCGCGAAACTGCGCGACGACAAAAATCCTGTGCAATGGAGGTTTATAATTTTAATGAGTTCGGTATTAAGGGTGTGGCACTGTTCCCTCAGTGTTCCCTTTGTCAATTTCGGATTATAAGAGCTATTCAAGAAAGGTAAAATTTATCCAGTTTCGGGGTCGTTCGCCACTCAACAAGTTAGTTTTCACATGAACTTTTAGTGAGACGTTACTAAGCGAAGGGGAAGTAACTGAAGAATAAGGGTGAATAATTGCCTCTAAGAAGGATAGGGTGATGAATATGACAGGTGATGCTTCTTGCGTTTTTTATAAACGGTTCTCATGGTAGATTACACATACGATAAAGCGGACATCGGCGTTCAGGATACTACGGTGCTCTAGATATCGTCCGGTGTATCTGTAAGATCACTAGCGGAGCATTGTAATTATGTGCCGGCTCTGTTAAGTGCATGAATGTAGGAAAAGGGCTTCAGAGATCTCGCATTCCAGTATGTGGTCTCCCAGTTTGAGTGGACCTAGAGTTGAGAGTTTGCGATATTTTATGACTTCGTGCTAAGTTTTTTCTGAACATAGTTCGTTATATTGAGGTAGAACCTACAGTTGATAGTTTGATAATTATAGTAATTTTATATGTTCCGTTGTCTTTCGTTACACTCCATCGGGTGCCCCATGAAGTGTAGGTATAAATGTCCTTATTGGATGTGATGTGTAAATATCGTTGCGACTCGTAAATAGCGTGGTTATTTGTGATGATGTCATCGTGCGGCGTGCTATGCAAGTCTGGTGTCTTTTTCTCTCCTCATAAAAGGGTTGAACCTTGGAACGCTAAACTAGGAATTCCCAATGTTTATGTATAGGGAGGTCGCATAGTGTAGTGCAAACGGCGCATCGCGCCATAGTGTTGCGGACGCAGAATACTTTGTCTATATAATTGGATGGTGTGTACTGAGTGCTTTGAACGATAAAACGAAGGAAAGTGTGCGATATGCTTGCAAGGGGGAACGAAATGGGAAGTGTTATATATTCTCAGAATACCTTTAATCAGAAAATTGTCAGAATTTGCATATTTTATTAATGTGGGTGATGGAGATGGCCTCGCATGCTTGGGGAGGCCATGATTATGTAGGTATGTGGTTCAAAGGATAGATCAATTTTTTAAACCAGAGTAGGTTTCACGCGTGTGCAACAGGTCAGTCATATGCCGGTATCCGCGACTGTATTTGTTCTATACTTTGTTGACGAATACATAAGCAGTCTTAGCTCGATTATGACGAATACGTCAGCAGACTTAGCTCGTTCACATTTTCAGTTGAATGAAATAGCCATATTGGCTTCGTATAAAGAAATCTGTAACAAGTACCACATTAAGGTGTGTTAAGGCTTTGTTGAATTTGAGCTTCAGACATGACAATGATGATTTCTGGCGTCAGAAATTTCGTAGAGTTGACTAATTTTTGCTAATTCAGGAAGTACGTGAGCTCATACTGTTAAGGAAGTATCAAAATTTGAGGTCGTCTTGTCAGTCACGTGACTCACTGACTTTTGCGATGTCTTCGAAGCGTCATATTAACAGCTGATCTTCATCAGTTGAAAAGGTCACACCTTATGAATTCTGGAGCCACGGCAAAAAAAAGTTTTTTTAAAAAGGCATTTCTGGAGTCGTACTCCGATACGGAAGCGAGTAGGGCGGATCCGCAAAATAATAAATGTTCTAGAACAAATAGTAAGACAGCCAGAGAATGATTGAAATAATTAAATGTCTCCAGACATTGTGTAGTCTGGAGATGTCAATTTGTCGCTTTGCTGTTGCGTACCTTGAATTGTATTTCGGATAATCAGCACTTTTCTGTGTTGTCTCAGATCAGAGTTTGATTTTTCTGTTAAGTGGCTCCGAATTTATAAGATACCGTTTTAAGTACAAATTTATGCAAGCTTGCCATTATAATCTATTTTAGGACTCTAGATCCCTTTTCAAATCTTTTTGGCCGTGAACGTCTTTTTTCCGCAGTATACTCGATTGTGTTTTTTTCATGTTTTGTCGTGATCTGTCAATATTGAAATCAGGGCCCTGAGCAATGTTAAACAGGTCAGTTGCGTATAAACCGGCTTGCCTATCTACAAAGCATCACATATGAAGAATAACGATAGGGATATATATAAGTTGCAAAAAGGAATGGCTACAAATCAAGTAGTTATATATCAGGCTCACGAGGAAAAGGACGTCCATCGAGAGATAATCGCGAAGACATTATGCCTCTCCAATTGCCTTTCATGTCAGACAAAGTCAGCGCAGCAATAAAACAGTGTATTGCACGAGCAGAATTAGCCTTTGAGGTTGTTTAAGTAAGCATAGCAAGCGACAATATCAAACGTCTACTAGTGTAAGCATCCGCTGAAACCTCTTCTCTTCCCATGATTGATGACTCACGGAATTCCGCGGGGTCACGGTACTAACCTATATATTTTAGGTCCGACGCCGTCTCGAGGACAGAGAGGAACGCTTGAGCCCCGAACCTGGTCTCCTCGGACCCTTCCGTCGCCTGCTCCGACTCCGACATCGTCACCATCACGTTCACTTCAGCGACCGGACTGATTCCCATTGCTGCTTTTATTCATAATAAATTTGTATTGTTCCGGTCGTTGTACTACAGACGCACTGGGGGATCAGGTGGCAAAATTATCAACAGACTGGTAGCAGCGAGTTCGACGCTATAGTCGACAGGTAAGTTGGAGTATGGGCTCTGCTGAGCTTTTACAAGAGAATATCGAGACTGATCACCTCAATTTTCTCATGGCTCGCTACTCTACCCGTTTCTCGAGGTTCAGGTCGGTCCATTTTCCTCTCTTTCCCTCATGAGTTTTCTCTGCTGTTTTCGCCTTTTCTGGAACCCTGAATTCGGCCAGTGCAGTTGTAGATCTGAGAGGAGACGTCCTCCACAGTACCATTGGTCCTTTCTTCATTCTTGAGGAAACACCTGGCGAATTCAGGGCGCCAGGGAACGACCAGCGCGGAAAGTTGTAAGGCTTTTGTTTGAGTCCTACGCGATATTTTGTGCGTGGACAGGAGTTGGTTGTCGGTCAAATTGCGACCGCTATTTTTTTCCCCGGGGACCTGTTGGTCACGAACTAGAGCATATAAGTGCGGACATGTGTGATTCCGACCGAAGGAACCGAGCCAGATGGCTCCATTTGTGGTTCAAGTAGTATAGGGACTCTAGATGGTTCTATCGTTCCCTTTTTGGTTAGCATGCTTGGTGCCTATCATGCACAGTTTTTCGACTCTAAGGTAAGCGCCGCTGTATGGTTTTCGAGATTTTCATGGTGTAACTTTTCAACTACCTGTCCTCTTTTTTTGTCTGTCATAGTTGGCTCCTGCCCGCTTCGGCTTCCTAAAAAAGACAATTTTGCCCTCTTCTTCGCTGTTCTTCCGCTCCCATGCCTCGTTCTGTTGAGACAATGGACAGCCGATCCATCGCCACGCCGCTATCGTCTTTTGGAATGCAAACAAGCTCGGCATTCCGATGCATCTTTGTCTCTGACAAGCTGCGGGCGAAAATCAACATTCCCACCTTTATCTGATCAAGCTTCAAACGCCGCGCCGCGCGCCACTGTAATGTTGGGGTACGGTAGATCGCCCCGCCCACTTCGCGGTGAAACATCCGCTGGCAATAAATTGGGGGTCAGCCATCTTCCTCATTTCATTAACAATGCCTAAGACCCGCTGTGGTGCGCATTCTGTCTCGTCTTCGGACGGTTCTTCACTTCCTAGCCTCCTTTTTGGGGCTGATGCTCCCTCTCCAGAGAATACAAGCAGGAGCCCTTCTGCTCCTAGGACTGATGTCCTACAGCCAGAGCTTACCAGTGAATCTGTCACTACGCCTTCAGATAAGTCACTATCTAAGGTAGAGGACACGGCGGTTCTGCGCGGGGAGGATGGCAAGGAACTCTGTGACGCCGCATCTATGGCTATCTCCATGGTATGGAATGACGTAAGGTCTCAGACGTCGGCACTGGTGCAGAAAATTAACGAAGGTAATACCTCGTTATCTAAGAAATTAAACGATTCTTTTTTTGCTGTTGGCACCCGGCTGGACTCCCTACCTACGATCGCTTCGCTCGGTCAGGAGGTCCCAGCTCCTCGGCTGTCGCCTTTTGCAGGAGCTGTCGACGACGGCGTCGACTTTTCTCTTTGGCACCGTCGCTTCGAGGATCTTCTGAGGATGCGTCCGACCCCGCTGTCCTCTGAGCAGAAGGCCTATTTCCTCATAGCTCACCTGGACGGTGCGGCTAGAGAGAAAGTGGATGAACTCAGCAAGAACGCCAGCAAGGACTATGAAACTGTGGTAATCCACTTATTCGATTTTTATGCAGGTCCCCGGCAGCGACAAACTGCCGGCGAGAAACCTTCATCGTGCCAGCAGGGACCCCACGAGTCCTGTGCAGCATTTGCTGACAGACTCCGTCAGCTGGTACGAATAGCTTTAGCAGGCCAGCCACCTAGCGTTCGAGCGGAACGCGTTCTTGATGAGTTCGTCCCCCGCTTACGTAGGACCATACGAAATGCAGTCAAAATGCATTCCCCCACTACCCTGGAAATGGCCCTGGCTAAGGCTCAAGCTCAAGGGGAAATCGAGCGTGAGGAGCAGTCGTTACTCCCGCGAGGCCTCACGTCTGACATCCCGGTACAAGCACTACACCCACAAGGCAATGGACGGGAACGGGTACAGCCGGTCTCTAATCCTTCTCATTTCAGGACCAACCAGTTCCAGAGGAGCAATCGGACGCGCCACACCATCCCGGAACCCGGCTACACCTGCTTCCGTTGCGGTGGTGAGGGTCACTTTGCGAGCGCTTGCGGAACGGCAGCCGGTTACAAAAGAAGGAACCCAGGTCAGTCTTTTCCTAGGCAGCCCTCCGCTAATAGAAACCCCGGTCGCCGTGGCGGTAATGCTCAATTAATAGCTTGTGAACCTTCTCCGACCCCAGCTGATCAGGCGCCCCTTTTAGAAGCGCAGCAGCGCATTGATGAGTTGTCTATAACCGTAACGATACTCAGGCGCAGCTTGATCATGCTCAGACTCGGATAGCTGCCTTGATGAAGAGAAACGATGAGTTGGCCCACTCTGTTTTTGAAAGTTCCACTTACTCATCCCCTTCAGGCGGACCAGAGGTCCGTTCTCTTTTTCTTTTCTCGCTCACTATATCCTCCTTATGCCTAGCATCGGCTTCTCCGGATGCCTGGTTTTGCCCGGCGGAGAACCCGACCAATTAGTTTTTCGTGCCTCACTCTTATAATTGTTCGCGGCTGTTGCCCGCTTCCACAAGAGATATACAGTCGCTTTATTTGCAAATTTTTCGCCCAAATACTAAAAGGTATTCCTCGGATGCTTCTCTCTGCAAAATCGTTCGTCACACCGTTCTCTATTCCGTTACCTTTTTCGGAGCCCATAATGAAAAACATTCCGAAACTCTTGTGCCTGTATCGTATGAAGAGTGCACACTTATGGCTCGCCATAAGACCTGCGCTCACGGCGAAATGTCCCAGCACGGGGAAATTTGGCGCTCATCCAACTCGCTATATTTTGAATTTCCCTCTGCTCCTTTTGGTTGCTGTTCCCAGCACAAATTAGAAGTCTATAATTGCTACCTTATTCCCACTTCCGTCCACGCCAGGCATGGTGATGAGGCCCCGCAATCTACCGCCGGGGACATGAGGTCCTGTTCCTATAGAGACGGAACCTGCACCCTGCCAGACGGTTCGGTGGTTCTTTGGACTCCAGACCACGAGGAGGAATGCCGATTCATCTTTCTCACAAAAATAGAAGGCTTCCTTTTAGGCGATGTCTGGGTCAGTGACTCCCAAGGATTTGCCCTATCTTTTCTGAAATAGTATCTGACAACCTGTTGCAGGAGCTGTGGACCGTCTGCGATCAAGAACGACTGCTCGACCATATTACTCGGCTTGGATCGCAGTCGCCAACCGATCAGGACTACCACTCTTCATCAAACTCCCTCATTTCTACGTGGTTCTGGTCAGTTTCATCCTTCCGAATTTGGGTAGCCCTTTGCTGCTCAAGCGGCGATTGCTTCAGCAGCTGCCCCATCTGCATCATGGCAATCAGCTCCACCTGCGCAGCCACAGGGTAACCGTCTTACTCTCCGAACCCACCACACCTTACCCGACAATACTCCTGAGGGACACACTCACGCCCTTATTGGCCAACATCCATGGGCAGAATACGTCTCACCTCCTCGACGTCCTATACCTACTGACCCGAACTTCGTCACCAGTGTGATTCCCCTCACCTACTATTCACATATTGGAGGAGGCGGATACCTGTCCAATAAGTTCGTTCGCTCGCTCTTCCCTCGTCGCTTCAGGGAGAGACCAAGCAGAGAACATCGCCTTCCTATCTACGAGGTAATGCGTCTACATCACGCCATCGACTTCAAGGCGTTTTCCCAACAAGTAATTGACGACCTATTCAACGGTCGATACCAGGTCGAGGAAAACTCCTTACCAGCGACCCAGGCGCACACAATGCCCTCTCTGGTCCTACCCAGTCGTCAGGCACCCAGTAAGAAGACTCCATCTTTCCCTGTACTGTATCAGGTAGTCAGCCGTGGACCAGGACAAGGCGTCACCCTGGAAGCGAAGGATTTTTTCATACCAGAACCAGATCGACGGGAGCTCCACCTAATCAAGCTGGACCAGTTCGCGACGAACATTCTCACCAACACCCGAGGCTTCGATCGCAGCTTAGTCTCAGTTAAGGACCTCGTCTGAGTGTACACCGTCGAACCCACACAGGCGGCCCTTCGCGACCCGCGGGACACTTAAGATAAGGCCAGGATACCCAAGGCCACGGTCCTCGGCAACCGTGTCCCTTTCTTTTTCCGCGTCAAGGAGTTTGTGTTCGTGACCCTCCACCGAATGATCATCGCTCCCTTGGCATCGTACTGTCTGTGATAACGAGGATCAATTTGGTGAAAGGCCTCCGCATAGCCTTCGAGAGTGCACCAGAAGCGGTGGCTGTCTCCCCCTCGGTATGCACCTTTTCATTGGACCAGGTCGCGCAAGACGAGATTGTTTCTGCTCTTTCTCACCTCAATGTATCCACGGCCATGCGATTTTCGGCCGAACCAGCATCCAAGGAAGCGCGAGATTTTCTGTGCGACGAGGCACGCAGATTCTCACCCGCTCACCCCGACGAGGGACTCTTGCCTCTCAAAGTGTTCAAGCTCACGCCGACCGAGAGGAATTGGATCGATGATCGCGCCGGAACCTTTTCTGCCTACTCGGCCAACCCGGACCAAGTCCTGCGCAAGATGGCCCAATATTTATGTCGCCTGCTCAGCCCTTGTGGCCGTCAACTGCATCAACGATGACCGGTGCACTCACAGCCTTTCGGCGACGGTTCCCAGTATGGACGCATTCCCTGCCCACTTCGACATCACCCCAGAAGACATGTCTTCGGAGTGCGGCTGGACACATCACCGACCAGTCTATTTGTGGATCGTCGGCTCTCGCTCTTTGATCAGAGCGACCATTCGTTAATCGGTCCACTCTTTCGACAACCGTTCGCTCGCCGTCCGTCTTGTGGCTCTCCCCTGGCAGCACCTCAGCAATGATAGCCATCCGATGCTTCGGTGCGATGACCAACGGTACCATGACGGTACCAGTCTCCGTGAAGCTCGGCCTACTACCAGCCGGCGCCAATCCTGTCTACGAGCTAATCTCTTCGCTACAACTATTCCAGGATCTTGGCAGAACTCGCAACACTCCGCTTGGAGACGATTTGGACACCATCTATGGCCCGCTGTAGACTCCATCCAGGGACATCGTTGTCCTTCTAAGCACCAAGATGGGACCTTCCGCCGAGCGAGGAGAGTTCCTGGATGACCCGCGACGCCTCAGCGTGGCCATCGCGCGCTGCCGCCACGGCAATTTGTTTTAGGCCACGAATCAACCCCGCGTCTTCACTTCTGGCAGCAAGTGGTACAATGGGCTCGTCATCGCCGCGCTCGAACGACCGCTGCAGCACTACCATCTCTCATCGCGTAACAACATTTTCCACTTTTTTTTCATTTTTTCAAGTGAGTTTTTTTCCTCTTCCTACTGCTTTACTCTATATATATATATTTTTCCTTTCTCGTCCTTTTGTAACCTTACCCTTTATTTTTATTAGTCCGAGGACGGACTTCGGGTGAAAGGGGGGAGGTGTAAGCATTCGCTGAAACCTCTTCTCTCCCCATGATTGATGACTCACTGCATTCCGCGAGGTTACTGTACTAACCTATATATTTCAGGTCCGACGCCGCCTAGAGGACAGAGAGGGAACGCTTGACTCGCCGGACCTCGTCGTCTTGGACCCTTCCATCGCCCGCTTCGACTCCTGGTCTTCCATCGTCACCACCGAGCCCACCACGTCCACTCCAGCGACCGGACTGATCCCATTGCTGCCCAGTTTTCGCCACGCGATGTACCTCGCGCGTCACACGACATTGGTAACTTGTCGAATCCACACCCTTCCACACGTTTACTGGTGCCACTCATTCGTCACAAAAATCAAAGAGCGTACTATGTGATGATAAGGTTCACCATCCCTTTCCGAATCTTAAGTACATTATGATAGCTGTCTGAGGGGGCCGTGTTTTGTAAAAAATATTGCAATCGTTTCCATTTACAAAATTAACCACTCCGTGATCGGTTAAGTTCAAACGGCAGTGCTCTTCCCAAGACCCAACATATTGCATGCCATCCCAGTGTGCCGACACCTCCAGACGTCAGCACACCCCAGAATGACGGCGAGCGTACGAAATAGGTGTTTATATAAGCAGTAGGAGCTATCACTACGACAACATAGCCGCACAGTGATACCCCAACACCCATCGGTCTCTCCCAACATAGAGCGGTTGTTTTGCTCTATCACTCCATAATCACAATCACTCACTTGCGGACGGACAGACATACATACCGACATACAAACCGACATACAAACCGACATACAAACCGACGAACAAAGTAAATGGTTTATATAATAGAGGGATAAAACTGTAGTTTCCGGTCGTTGTACTAAAGGCGCACTGGGGGATCAGGTGGCAATACCACCAACATGACTATACTCACAGGTGTTTTGCGGAGTGGGACGGGGACATCGATGTTGGGTGATCAAGCTTGATAACGGTTGATAGGATTTGATAAGAAGCATGAGAAGGCGAATGTCGTCAAATTCGTTTTGCCTTTTGCGTTGATCCAAGAGCGCGGACACACATGGGTGTACCTTTCATGGAACGCTAGGCGATTCAGCTGTCGATGCATCGGCCAGTGACATCAGAACATCAACAAATATGTTCACCCAATGGCATCAGACGCTTTTGCTAAAGCGGTCGTATAGTAGTAGCAAGCGATGTGAAGGATTTTATTCCATCCGGTTCCAAGGTATCATTTCAGTGAGGTCCCTGTACCCAACAATACCATCGAGGTCCCTATCGGTTTGGATCACCTACATCAAATGTCCCTGTCCCATCTTGCAAAACACCTGTGAGTATGAACGCTCCAGGATCAATGCAAAAAGCGAAACGGATTTGACGGCTCTGGTCTTTTTACGCTCTTTATCTAATCTAATCAACCGTTATCATTGCGAGTCAGCCACCATTAATGTCCCTGACTCACACTGCTGAACACCTGTGAAAGTCAGCGCTTTTGGAACAACGCGAAAGGCGAAACGGATTCGGCGACATTTGACTTCCAAGGCACCTTATCAGCCCTTCTCAGTTGCTATCACTTTCGTTCCACTACCATTAGTGTCCCCTTGCCACCCCCTACATAACTTGTAAAATTTATGGTCCCAGCTTTACTGCGAAGCGAGATATGGATTTCGTGACAGACTGACAAACTCACACACAAGGACGGACATATTAAGCGAATTACTTATAGTAGGACCAGTTGGCTGGCGCACCCACTGCGCGCGATTCATGGCGATGTTGTGCAAAATGGGTTTGGTCGGCACGACCACAGTTGTGTATGGAGTTTAGTGGAAAATCCTTTCCTCTGCTTTCAGCTGAGCTATTTGTTTGGGATAGTGATAGGAAAGTGATAGGAATAGTGAAAAATAGAAAAATAGTGTGATAGGAAAGCATTTCGACAATGATATTCCTTCAGTCGCTTTGCATCGAACCCGTTTTGCACGCATCGACATGAATGGCGCGCAGTAGTGAGCTCCAGCCAATTGTTTTAGGTCATCATCGAGAATTTGGATAGTCTAGAGAACAGAAGTTTTGTATTCGATTGCATCGATTGGTAACAAATTGTTCACTTGCTGAGCATCTAATTAGCAGCACAGCTTCCGGACACCGCCTCGCCACTACTCGATCGCCATGATGCGATTGCCAAATTTTTTTTACAACTATTTGTAGTGGATTGAGGTGCGAGTGATTTTTGAGTGTTTCGATGTTTTTGCTCATTCTGGATGTGGAGCCACCAATGGCACTCTTGTTGTGAATAAATCAGTTGATGCTGTGCATAGATTTAGTGTGTTTCACTTTCTGTTTAGATGTTGTGTTGGGTCTGTCGAGGTCAATGAGATGCAACCTGCATCCGCCCTACATGCTGCGGCCTCAGACTCGCTTATCTTAGCTGGCAGTCAACTTTATTATGACTAATGATTTGGAATATGACTGTTTTTTCCTTGTTGCCTTGCGATCAAACATATGCACCTATGAATGGGCCTAATGGTGTTTTCATTCTGCAATATCAGTCCTTACCACCTCATCTAGAAGAGCACAACACTTCTGATACTGTTGCTATTTGAACTTTTTTTTCAATGGTGAGCCCGAGTGTAGCTGTTTACATGCCAATGCTTTTCACATGTTTTATTGTGCGCACCGCTGAGTGCATTGAAATAAATAAATAAATAAATAATTCCTACACACTGATGGCAGATCCATGTCTCGATTATCGACGTTTATCATTTTCATGGACATGTTCCACTATTTGGAATTTTACATGGTCTAGCGATCGATACCCAGGGTTGCTGCCAGTACCGCATCAGAAAATGATTCCGAGAGAAACGCTCGCTTCGCCATCACAAATATAAGTTGCAACATGATTATCAGTGTAGATCGCAGTGTCAAAAGAAATGCGCCATTTTTTGGAAAGTTAGGCAATTCAACGGTCGATACATTGGTCAGTGATATCAGAACATTAAAAAAAATATGTTCAACCAATGGCACTGAGCATCAGACGCTTTTGCTAAGGCGGTCGTATAGTAGTATCGAGCAATGTAAAGGATTACATCCCATTTGATCCCTAACGGTTCTTATCAGACACTGTATTCCGTTGTCACTAAGACTCCTGTACCTATCAGTACCATTGAGGTCCCTGTACCCTACAATACCTGCGAAAGTAAACATTCCATTGTTAGCCGCAAAAGCCTACCGACTTTAGTGACGTTTTCCTCCTCACGCTCCTTATCGAATCTTATCAACCGTTATCAAGCTGAATCGCCCACCATCAAATCCCCCGTATTGCTCCGCAAAACACCTATGAGAATGAATGCTCCAGGACCAATGCGAAAAGCGAAACGATTTTGACGACTCTGGCCTTTTTCCGCTCTTATCGAATCTTATCAACCGTTATCAAGCTGGATCGCCCACCATCAACTTCCCCGTCTCGCCCGCAAAACACCTGTGAGTATGAACGCTCCGGGACCAATGCCAAAAGCGAAACGGATTTGACGACTCTAGCCTTCTAATGCTCCTTATCGAATCTTATAAACCGTGATCAAGCTGGATCGCCCACCATCAACTTCCCCGTCTCGCTCCGCAAAACACCTATGAGAATGAATGCTGCGGGACCAATGCGAAAAGCGAGACGGATTTGACGACTCTAGCCTTCTAATGCTCCTTATCGAATCTTATAAACCGTTATCAAGCTGGATCGCCCACCATCAACTTCCCCGTCCCGCTCCGCAAAACACCTATGAGAATGAATGCTGCGGGACCAATGCGAAAAGCGAGACGGATTTGACGACTCTAGCCTTCTAATGCTCCTTATCGAATCTTATCAACCGTTATCAAGCTGGATCGCCCACCATCAACTTCCCCGTCTCGCTCCGCAAAACACCTATGAGAATGAATGCTCCAGGACCAATGCGAAAAGCGAAACGATTTTGACGACTCTGGCCTTTTTCCGCTCTTATCGAATCTTATCAACCGTTATCAAGCTGGATCGCCCACCATCAAATCCCCCGTATTGCTCCGCAAAACACCTATGAGAATGAATGCTCCAGGACCAATGCGAAAAGCGAGACGGATTTGACGACTCTAGCCTTCTAATGCTCCTTATCGAATCTTATAAACCGTTATCAATGCGGGTCACCCACCATTAATGTCCCCGTCCCACCCCGCGCAACACCTGTGAATATGAACGCTCCAGGATCAATGCGAAAAGCGAAACGAATTTGACGACTCTGGCCTTTTTCCGCTCTTAGCGAATCTTATCAACCGTTATCAAGCTGGATCGCCCACCATCAAATCCCCCGTATTGCTCCGCAAAACACCTATGAGAATGAATGCTCCAGGACCAATGCGAAAAGCGAAACGATTTTGACGACTCTGGCCTTTTTCCGCTCTTATCGAATCTTATCAACCGTTATCAAGCTGGATCGCCCACCATCAACTTCCCCGTCTCGCCCGCAAAACACCTGTGAGTATGAACGCTCCGGGACCAATGCCAAAAGCGAAACGGATTTGACGACTCTAGCCTTCTAATGCTCCTTATCGAATCTTATAAACCGTTATCAAGCTGGATCGCCCACCATCAACTTCCCCGTCTCGCTCCGCAAAACACCTATGAGAATGAATGCTGCGGGACCAATGCGAAAAGCGAGACGGATTTGACGACTCTAGCCTTCTAATGCTCCTTATCGAATCTTATAAACCGTTATCAAGCTGGATCGCCCACCATCAACTTCCCCGTCCCGCTCCGCAAAACGCCTATGAGAATGAATGCTGCGGGACCAATGCGAAAAGCGAGACGGATTTGACGACTCTAGCCTTCTAATGCTCCTTATCGAATCTTATCAACCGTTATCAAGCTGGATCGCCCACCATCAACTTCCCCGTCTCGCTCCGCAAAACACCTATGAGAATGAATGCTCCAGGACCAATGCGAAAAGCGAAACGATTTTGACGACTCTGGCCTTTTTCCGCTCTTATCGAATCTTATCAACCGTTATCAAGCTGGATCGCCCACCATCAAATCCCCCGTATTGCTCCGCAAAACACCTATGAGAATGAATGCTCCAGGACCAATGCGAAAAGCGAGACGGATTTGACGACTCTAGCCTTCTTATGCTCCTTATCGAATCTTCTAAACCGTTATCAATGCGGGTCACCCACCATTAATGTCCCCGTCCCACCCCGCGCAACACCTGTGAATATGAACGCTCCAGGATCAATGCGAAAAGCGAAACGAATTTGACGACTCTGGCCTTTTTCCGCTCTTAGCGAATCTTATCAACCGTTATCAAGCTGGATCGCCCACCATCAAATCCCCCGTATTGCTCCGCAAAACACCTATGAGAATGAATGCTCCAGGACCAATGCGAAAAGCGAAACGATTTTGACGACTCTGGCCTTTTTCCGCTCTTATCGAATCTTATCAACCGTTATCAAGCTGGATCGCCCACCATCAACTTCCCCGTCTCGCCCGCAAAACACCTGTGAGTATGAACGCTCCGGGACCAATGCCAAAAGCGAAACGATTTTGACGACTCTGGCCTTTTTCCGCTCTTATCGAATCTTATCAACCGTTATCAAGCTGGATCGCCCACCATCAAATCCCCCGTATTGCTCCGCAAAACACCTATGAGAATGAATGCTCCAGGACCAATGCGAAAAGCGAGACGGATTTGACGACTCTAGCCTTCTAATGCTCCTTATCGAATCTTATCAACCGTTATCAAGCTGGATCGCCCACCATCAACTTCCCCGTCTCGCTCCGCAAAACACCTGCGAATATGAACGCTCCAGGACCAATGCCAAAAGCGAAACGGATTTGACGACTCTAGCCTTCTAATGCTCCTTATCGAATCTTATCAACCGTTATCAAGCTGGATCGCCCACCATCAACTTCCCCGTCTCGCTCCGCAAAACACCTATGAGAATGAATGCTCCGGGACCAATGTGAAAAGCGAAACAAATTTGACGACTCTAGCCTTCTAATGCTCCTTATCGAATCTTATCAACCGTTAT
The DNA here is from genome assembly GCA_963978905.1 of Trichostrongylus colubriformis. Classification (NCBI taxonomy): domain Eukaryota; kingdom Metazoa; phylum Nematoda; class Chromadorea; order Rhabditida; family Trichostrongylidae; genus Trichostrongylus; species Trichostrongylus colubriformis. The sequence goes on along the minus strand of OZ022257.1, from coordinate 37,257,198 downwards.
CAAGCTGGATCGCCCACCATCAACTTCCCCGTCTCGCTCCGCAAAACACCTATGAGAATGAATGCTCCAGGACCAATGCGAAAAGCGAAACGATTTTGACGACTCTGGCCTTTTTCCGCTCTTATCGAATCTTATCAACCGTTATCAAGCTGGATCGCCCACCATCAAATCCCCCGTATTGCTCCGCAAAACACCTATGAGAATGAATGCTCCAGGACCAATGCGAAAAGCGAGACGGATTTGACGACTCTAGCCTTCTAATGCTCCTTATCGAATCTTCTAAACCGTTATCAATGCGGGTCACCCACCATTAATGTCCCCGTCCCACCCCGCGCAACACCTGTGAATATGAACGCTCCAGGATCAATGCGAAAAGCGAAACGAATTTGACGACTCTGGCCTTTTTCCGCTCTTAGCGAATCTTATCAACCGTTATCAAGCTGGATCGCCCACCATCAAATCCCCCGTATTGCTCCGCAAAACACCTATGAGAATGAATGCTCCAGGACCAATGCGAAAAGCGAAACGATTTTGACGACTCTGGCCTTTTTCCGCTCTTATCGAATCTTATCAACCGTTATCAAGCTGGATCGCCCACCATCAAATCCCCCGTATTGCTCCGCAAAACACCTATGAGAATGAATGCTCCAGGACCAATGCGAAAAGCGAGACGGATTTGACGACTCTAGCCTTCTAATGCTCCTTATCGAATCTTATCAACCGTTATCAAGCTGGATCGCCCACCATCAACTTCCCCGTCTCGCTCCGCAAAACACCTGCGAATATGAACGCTCCAGGACCAATGCCAAAAGCGAAACGGATTTGACGACTCTAGCCTTCTAATGCTCCTTATCGAATCTTATCAACCGTTATCAAGCTGGATCGCCCACCATCAACTTCCCCGTCTCGCTCCGCAAAACACCTATGAGAATGAATGCTCCGGGACCAATGTGAAAAGCGAAACAAATTTGACGACTCTAGCCTTCTAATGCTCCTTATCGAATCTTATAAACCGTTATCAATGCGGGTCACCCACCATCAACTTCCCCGTCTCGCTCCGCAAAACACCTATGAGAATGAATGCTCCGGGACCAATGTGAAAAGCGAAACAAATTTGACGACTCTGGCCTTTTTCCGCTGTTATCGAATCTTATCAACCGTTATCAAGCTGGATCACCCACCATCAACTTCCCCGTCTCGCCCGCAAAACACCTGTGAGTATGAACGCTCCGGGACCAATGCCAAAAGCGAAGCGGATTTGACGACTCTAGCCTTCTAATGCTCCTTATCGAATCTTATAAACCGTTATCAATGCGGGTCACCCACCATCAATGTCCCCGTCGCACTCCGCAAAACACCTGTGAGTATGAACGCTCCAGGACCAATGCGAAAAGCGAAACGAATTTGACGACTCTGGCCTTTTTCCGCTCTTATCGAATCTTATCAACCGTTATCAAGCTGGATCACCCACCATCAACTTCCCCGTCTCGCCCGCAAAACACCTGTGGGTATGAACGCTCCGGGACCAATGCCAAAAGCGAAGCGGATTTGACGACTCTAGCCTTCTAATGCTCCTTATCGAATCTTATAAACCGTTATCAATGCGGGTCACCCACCATCAATGTCCCCGTCGCACTCCGCAAAACACCTGTGAGTATGAACGCTCCAGGACCAATGCGAAAAGCGAAACGAATTTGACGACTCTGGCCTTTTTCCGCTCTTATCGAATCTTATCAACCGTTATCAAGCTGGATCGCCCACCATCAACTTCCCCGTCTCGCTCCGCAAAACACCTGCGAATATGAACGCTCCAGGACCAATGTGAAAAGCGGGACGGATTTGACGACTCTGGCCTTTTTCCGCTCTTATCGAATCTTATCAACCGTTATCAAGCTGGATCGCCCACCATCAACTTCCCCGTCTCGCTCCGCAGAACACCTGTGAGTATGAACGCTCCGAGACCAATGCAAAAAGCGAAACGAATTTGACGACTCTGGCCTTTTTCCGCTCTTAGCGAATCTTATCAACCGTTATCAAGCTGGATCGCCCACCATCAAATCCCCCGTATTGCTCCGCAAAACACCTATGAGAATGAATGCTCCAGGACCAATGCGAAAAGCGAAACGATTTTGACGACTCTGGCCTTTTTCCGCTCTTATCGAATCTTATCAACCGTTATCAAGCTGGATCGCCCACCATCAAATCCCCCGTATTGCTCCGCAAAACACCTATGAGAATGAATGCTCCAGGACCAATGCGAAAAGCGAGACGGATTTGACGACTCTAGCCTTCTAATGCTCCTTATCGAATCTTATCAACCGTTATCAAGCTGGATCGCCCACCATCAACTTCCCCGTCTCGCTCCGCAAAACACCTGCGAATATGAACGCTCCAGGACCAATGCCAAAAGCGAAACGGATTTGACGACTCTAGCCTTCTAATGCTCCTTATCGAATCTTATCAACCGTTATCAAGCTGGATCGCCCACCATCAACTTCCCCGTCTCGCTCCGCAAAACACCTATGAGAATGAATGCTCCGGGACCAATGTGAAAAGCGAAACAAATTTGACGACTCTAGCCTTCTAATGCTCCTTATCGAATCTTATCAACCGTTATCAAGCTGGATCGCCCACCATCAACTTCCCCGTCTCGCTCCGCAAAACACCTATGAGAATGAATGCTCCAGGACCAATGCGAAAAGCGAAACGATTTTGACGACTCTGGCCTTTTTCCGCTCTTATCGAATCTTATCAACCGTTATCAAGCTGGATCGCCCACCATCAAATCCCCCGTATTGCTCCGCAAAACACCTATGAGAATGAATGCTCCAGGACCAATGCGAAAAGCGAGACGGATTTGACGACTCTAGCCTTCTAATGCTCCTTATCGAATCTTCTAAACCGTTATCAATGCGGGTCACCCACCATTAATGTCCCCGTCCCACCCCGCGCAACACCTGTGAATATGAACGCTCCAGGATCAATGCGAAAAGCGAAACGAATTTGACGACTCTGGCCTTTTTCCGCTCTTAGCGAATCTTATCAACCGTTATCAAGCTGGATCGCCCACCATCAAATCCCCCGTATTGCTCCGCAAAACACCTATGAGAATGAATGCTCCAGGACCAATGCGAAAAGCGAAACGATTTTGACGACTCTGGCCTTTTTCCGCTCTTATCGAATCTTATCAACCGTTATCAAGCTGGATCGCCCACCATCAAATCCCCCGTATTGCTCCGCAAAACACCTATGAGAATGAATGCTCCAGGACCAATGCGAAAAGCGAGACGGATTTGACGACTCTAGCCTTCTAATGCTCCTTATCGAATCTTATCAACCGTTATCAAGCTGGATCGCCCACCATCAACTTCCCCGTCTCGCTCCGCAAAACACCTGCGAATATGAACGCTCCAGGACCAATGCCAAAAGCGAAACGGATTTGACGACTCTAGCCTTCTAATGCTCCTTATCGAATCTTATCAACCGTTATCAAGCTGGATCGCCCACCATCAACTTCCCCGTCTCGCTCCGCAGAACACCTGTGAGTATGAACGCTCCGAGACCAATGCAAAAAGCGAAACGGATTTGACGACTCTAGCCTTCTAATGCTCCTTATCGAATCTTATAAACCGTTATCAATGCGGGTCACCCACCATCAATGTCCCCGTCGCACTCCGCAAAACACCTGTGAGTATGAACGCTCCGAGACCAATGTGAAAAGCGAAACAAATTTGACGACTCTAGCCTTCTATTGCTCCTTATCGAATCTTATAAACCGTTATCAATGCGGGTCACCCACCATCAATGTCCCCGTCGCACTCCGCAAAACACCTGTGAGTATGAACGCTCCAGGACCAATGCGAAAAGCGAAACGAATTTGACGACTCTGGCCTTTTTCCGCTCTTATCGAATCTTATCAACCGTTATCAAGCTGGATCGCCCACCATCAACTTCCCCGTCTCGCTCCGCAAAACACCTGTGAGTATGATAGCTCCGGGACCAATGCGAAAAGCGAAACGAATTTGACGACTCTGGCCTTTTTCCGCTCTTATCGAATCTTATCAACCGTTATCAAGCTGGATCGCCCACCATCAACTTCCCCGTCCCACCCCGCACAACACCTATGAGTGTTAGCGCTTTTGGATCAACGCGAAAAGCGAAACGGATTTGGTGACATTTGCCTTTCTAGGCTCCTTATCTGCCGTTATCAGCTGCTATCACTTTCGGTTCACCACCGCTGGGGTTCCCTTGGCACCCCCTATATCACTTGCAAAATTCAGCTTCCCAGCTTAGCTGCGACGCGAGATATGAATTTCGTGACAGACAGACGGACACACACAGACATACTAAGCGAATTATACATATACCAGTTGGCTGGCGCACACTACTGCGCGCGATTCATGGCAATATTGTGCAAAATGGGTTTGATCGGCACGTCCACAGTTATGTATGGAATTGAGCGAAATTTCCCATCCTCTGCTTTCAGCTGAGCTATAGAACTGGAAAAAAGAAGAGAAGATGGCGGGATGAAAAAAAAGCTTTTCGATATTAATATACATCACTCGCTTTGCATCGAACCCATTTTGCACGCTATCCACATGAATCGCGCGCAGTAGTGTGCGCCAGCCAACTGGTTTAGGTCATCATTGGGAGTCTGGATAGTTTGGAGATCGATAGTTTTGTATTCGAATTGGAATCATTCGCATCGATTGGAAAAAATTTGTTCACTTGCTGGGCATCTAATTCCTACACATTGATGGTAGATCCATATCCCGCTTATAAATGTTTATCGTTTTCGTAAACATGCTTCACTATTTGGAATTTTGTGTAGTCTAGCGGTCGATACCCAGTGGTGCTGCCAGTACCGCATTAGAAAATGATTCCCAGAGAAACGCTTGCTTTGCTATCACAAATATAGGTGATCATGACTATCAGTGTAGATCGCAGTATCAAGAGAAATGCACCATTTTTTGGAACGCCATGCAGTTCAGCGGTCGATACATCGGCGAGTGATATCAGAACATAAAATGTGTTCATCCAATGACACCGAGACTCAGACGCTTTTGCTAGAGCGATCATATAGTAGTAGTAAAGGGTGTGAAGAATTTTATCCCATCTAATTCATAACGGTTCCTTATTAGCCACTGTGAGCCGATTTCGAATCACTGAGGCCCTTGTACCCAACAATACCATTGAGGTCTACCCTACAATACCTGCGAATGTGAACATTCCGCTGTTAGCCGCAAAAGCGAACCGGCCTTGGTGACATTTCCCTTCTCGCGCTCCTTATCGAATCTTATCAGCCATTATCAATTTTGAACACCCACCATAGATGTGCCCGTCCACCCTGCTAAACAGCTATGAGTGTCGGCGCTCTTGGATCAACACGAAAGGCGAAACGAATCTGACGACATTTGCCTTCACATGCTCCTCATCAAATCTTATCAACCGTTATCAAGGTGGATCACCCGCCATCAATGTCCCTGTCCCACTCCACAAAACACTGTGTGAGTATGAACGCTCTGGGATCAAACCGAAAGGTAAAATGGATTGGACGGCTCTGGCCTTTTTACGCTCATTATCGAATCTTATCAACCGTTATCAATGTGGATCACCCACCACCAATGTCCCCGTCCCGCCCCGTAAAACACTTGTGAGTATGACCGCTCCGCGACCTGTGCGAAAAGCGGAACGGATTTGACTACTCTAGCCTTTTTACCCTCCTTATCGAATCTTATCAACCGTTATCGATGCGGGTCATCCACCATTAATGTCCCCGTCCCATTCCGCAGGAGACCTGTGAGTATGAGCGCCCCAGGATCAATGCGAAAACCAAAACGGATTCGACGACTTTAGCCTTTTTGCGCTCCTTATCGAATCTTATCAACCGTTATCGAGCTGAATCACCCACCATCAATGTACCCGTCCCACTACGCAAAACACCTGTGAGTATGAACGCTCCGCGACCTGTGCGAAAAGCGGAACGGATTTGACTACTCTAGCCTTTTTCCGCTCCTTATCGAATCTTATCAGCCGTTATCAATGCGAGTCACCCACCATTAATGTCCCTGGCCCCTCCTGCTAAACACTTATGAGTGCCAGCGCTCTTGCATCAACGCGAAAGGCGCAACGAATCTGGCGACATTTGTCTTCCGAGGCTCCTTATCAGCCCTTATCAGTTGCAATCACTTTCGGTCCACCACCATTAGTGTCCCCTTGCCACCCCTCACATCACTGGTAAAATTCATGGTCCCAGCTTTACTGCGAGGTGAGATATGAATTTCGTGACAGACGGACAGACACACACACACACACACACACACAGACAGACATACTAAGCGAATTATATATAGTAGGATAGTAGGATACCAGAAGTTTGAAACGTGACATCCACCAAAAGCAGAGGACCAAGATACTGTTAATACACGGACTCACCTGGGAAGCACCGGATCATAAGATTATTGAAGAGCGAAAGAAGAGTTGGAGGCAGCATGTTCGGTTTACATGGCTAGCATTATTGCCAGAGATCTCCATCGTGAGCAACTTAGTACAAAGATGGCTGCGAATATTGATGGGCACTAGGCCTCATTATTCTCCACAAAACAGAGATCGATATAGCATATTCTGAGAAAAGCAGGCTTGGAGAACTGGGCTGCATATTCGCAATAGCATAAGGAACAGGAGCACCTAGAAGAATGATGGCAAAAGGGAAGGCCTAAAAGGTTGCGAATCGTGGAAGATAAGGAGAGACCTGCAGATAACAAAAAAGAGCACCATGTGTGTACTACGACCTACAAGCCTACTTAGATAACGTACACTGATTGTATGCGAAAATTGAAAACATTTTATCGAACTGTATATAAACTTGATCAGCTTGATGGTCAACATTATTGCTACTGGCTACTACTTCAACATGAGTGATCGTCCATTCATCAGGAGTGTCTACTATACAGCCGAACGCAGGGAGCAACATAGCGAGTCGCATCCTCAAGACATGACGCAGGTTTTGTCGCCTTCAGTCTAGATTTGACCTGACTGGTAGAGGAACTCAGCTCATGACTTTGAATGAGCACTGGAAGAGTCTCTGTAAGTATAGCAGTGAGACACAAATCCGTTGTTTCAGCCAATTAATTCCTACAGCTCTAATCCTGTGCTAGCTCAAAAAATTTTTCCTCATCATGTTCCAAAGCACTATTTCGCTCCTAAACTAATGGCCAATAAACGTAAGAAGATTCGGATCAGAACACTCTCAAAATTCCAGCAATCCGACTCAAAAGTGCGCTTTCAGCCCTGATTGAGTCGTCATACTGCGTCAGTGCAGCTTCTATGAACTACCTCATGGAAAGTCCAAAAAAGGAGGCATTCCACCGCGATGGCGAAGTAGAGTGTACTCCAGCGCTGTCTATTCTAGCTCTTCCAGAAGCGCATGTAGTCCAAGTAAGTGCTACAGTATGAAAGTGTGCGAATACTAAAGAGAAAATAAATTGTGATAGACGACAACTCCCGCATGGGAAACTAGTGAACATGGTGGCATCAATCCAGCGTGCTGTGATTGCAATCTCATCCTCCACTACGATTCTGTGTAGCACATTAACAACCATTGCGGTTTTGACAAGTGTTGACATCATACTATGGCACCGGCACGTGAAGGAGACCCGTAGGATACAGTGCGGATCAAAATAAGGACGCATACCCAAAATAACGTAACTGAGTTCTATAAAAACTCAGGACCACTTCTCCTGTGATAAGCAAGATCAGCATGTCCGAAAACCTTGGTCTAACAGATTTTATCTGTATTGAGGAAAAACAGGGCATACTTTAAGCTTTGTCTCCTATATGGACTGTATCCCAACTATAGACGCACTCGACGAGCCAGGACGAAAGAGGGCTTATGTCAATATGGTACATGGTCAAAGTTTCAAAAGAATCAAATAGCAATAACTATTTTGCATCTTTACCCAAAATGCCCCGTGGTCTACTTTCGTCGGAGGACGAGCAGACTCAGATCCGCGTCTGCACACGGTGGGTCTGAGCAATCGCAAAATGGCTCGCCAAGTTCGTCGCTCGTCAAGGGCCGTCGTACCTCCATTCACCGGAGTACCACAGAAAGAAGAAAAGTCGTGGCGAGACGAAGAAGCTGACTGCTCAGGAAGAACTTCAGTCGATCAAATGGTGTCCAATGCTCTAGTGAGCGTCAGTGACGTTCGTGTCTGCGCAAGGAACCAAAGTTTCTCAGCAGATGCAATTTCGGTGGAGGCAGTATTATGGTCGGGGGAAGATTTCACGAAAGAGGAAAGCTTGAGTAGCTTCTGTCTCCACATGCATGTCTCGTCGGACCACCAGGATATAGTGGAGCTTCATCTGTTGTCTGTTCTTGCGGACCAGGGCGACGAGGGCTTATTTCCCAGCAGGATAACGCTTTCGTCCATGTGAGATGGCATACAAAATCGTATTTAAGCGAACGGAATGTAGCTCTTATGGACTGGCCTCCGTGTGCTCTCCTGACCTGAACCCCATAGAGAACATTTGATCCAGCAGGTATACAGCTCGGGGAGGGCCTTATATACAGCCAGGGAAGGACCTTCACTATCGTGGAAGACCTTACAATGTCGATCGCTCAGGCTTGGCACTGTATGGACCCACAGTTCCTGAATAAACTATTAGGTTGTAAGGAAAGTTTTAGCCGGTTTTTGAAATTTCAACTTCGAGAGATCATAACTCGGCTCAGAGTGCATCTTTTCTCACAGAGTGAGCACCATTGGATTCGCCACACTCTTGACAACACTATGCATACCTACACATCTCAATTTGATAAAGGGGTGATAATTTATATTGCGCGAAATGAAAAAAAGTCGACTTCAAATCACCACTCTTTCTGAACACACTGCTACTGAAGGAGCTGGCCAGATGTTTTGGGAAGTGGGGCATAGTTAGCGCTAGATCTGATGAACATGATAGATGAGTAAGGGCCTCACCCTGCAACTGCTTCAATTAGAGGAAGAGGATTTGTGAAAAATGCGCTTGCGCATGACTGCCGTGAGGGGTCCCGCGGCACCCATTTTTTTGGATTTTTCCAAATCAAGGCCACTTGAGGTGGTCAGCTAAGGTTGCTTGTTGAGGGCCAATACTTGTGGATATCCCCTGCAAATATGGACGCTGATCGCCTTCTGCCGTTTTAGTTAAAGCGATTTGATCAGTTGAAAATTCGAACAGCTCGTCCTCATTTCTGCACTTCTGAAACCGGAGACAATGTGTTCCATCCAGTGATACACCCCCTCCTCTTGCAGTATTCACATTTGTGGTCACCTTCGCTGGGACTCGGCTAAACAAGAACTCTTGAAGTGAAGTCATCTTAAAAGTGCCATTTTCGCAGCACTTTAAAACTTCCCTAATAAATTGAAAACCTTGTGGCATTCCAAATAGAACATATATTCTGAAAGAGCAACTTTTTCTCTATCTAACGAGCACAATATGTCAGCTGATTCATATTGACGCGCTCTGATACTTAAATTTATCTTGTGAACGCGAAAAAGCGGCCAGAACTTTCCTTACAACCTAATAGTAGAATCGATGCCAAATCGTGTCTTTGAGGATATTTTCAAACATGGAGGACCCATAAGTGTTAGCTTGCTTGTATTGTTCTGTTATCAAGATGAATGAGAGAGTGTGTCTACATATATTTGTGATACAGTCCATATGGGAGCCAAATGTTAGAATCTGCTCAATTTCTGTCTAAAATAAACCTAGATTTTCGGTCATGCTGATCTCTATAGTCACAGGTGAGTTCTACAGCATGTCTCAATGGTAGACAGCAGGATGTGAAACGTAAACATTGGTATTCGTAACTATTCATGGTACGATATTGCGAGGCGATCCCAAGCTTGTTGAAACTATTAGGGCAATTAAAGGAGCTCCCGAAATGGCATTATTATTTTTACCTAAGCTTCAAAGGGGTAAGAACTCTCCCTTTTCTCCACTGGGCAAAAATATAGGCCTGAGTAAGCACTGACCCTTCATAAAACCCTCCAAGATGATTAGATGTGCCGCTTCTTATGAAATGCCCCTCATTGCGATAGCACCCTATAAGCCCCACTTCGAAAGAGGAAATGATTGTGTTTTTTGGTTATCACCAAAAAGCAATGAAATCAATGAATTTCGATCATCCCTAGTACCACCCAACACCCCACATGTCCTGTTCACTTCGAATCAAATACATTTGATTGGGTATTGAGAATGTACAACAACAAATAAAAGGGAGTGGTGTTTGATCTAGCATAATCCCTTTTTCAAACTGACCTGATACATTCAGCTTAGCTCCGTCCAGTGGCTGTTTGGGCAGTGCCTGTGATTACCCTTTTATCGATTTTGTGGACTTTGTCCGAGCATTTGTGAACCGCTCCTGCTTCGAAGGTAGGGAGTGCAAAATCAACCAAGTGGGGTCTTTCCTCTGAGGCTCGTGAGTTGAGACACCAATGGAAGGCTCGAGTTTTTGCATTTATGAAGACAATCAAAGAAGGTGGAGGGAAAGAAAAACGAAAAAGCAGAAGCAACTAAGCTTAGGAGAGACATGCGCGATACCCCTTACAACCCCGTCACAACCAAATTTCCTGAGGCTGCAGATGTGCCATGCATCACAAAGAGCGTATACGTGGATTATGTTCCACCTCTACTGCGGCCCCTCTCATGTCTATGTCTACCTGCTCATATGTCAGTGAAGCAAGAAAATGGTATCCTCCCATCAGTTCTCCTTTCCAAATTCCTACGGCCCATTTCATCAATGAGCACTGCTTAAACTTCTGACATTAACGTGCGGACAAACAGACAACGCCGGTGCTCTGCTCGGCCTGCGTTCCGCCTGTCGGAACACAATGTACACTTTACATTGCTCTTTTCTCATGCTGTCCTCAGCAAAATTGGCGTGATACTGCATGATATCTCTAGATAAAAATGGTTTGAGTGTTCCACAGCTGTTTCAGCTCATCATCGCTCATCTAATGGAGCGCAGTGGTATGATACATAGCGATACCTTCCTCCAAGCTCATAGACTACTTTCAAGAATGCACACACGATGGAATAGGAACACATAAGTGTAAGGGTTGATGGAAAGCATCTGATCTACATGAACTCAGCTTATGGACTGTTACTTGATGCCACTCATGCTCACTGAAACGTAAAGCGTGGAAACACATAAGATTGTCAGTTGGCTGACGCACACTACTGTGCGCGTAATACCATGGGCTCCAGTAGCTCGATTGCAATTGATTTTTCTATAATCTCTACTAACAGTTTGTAACACGCTTCGTCTACAGTAGGCGATTCTCCGCTCATACTGAGCGTGCTCTAGATAGCTTGGACATTGGTCTTTTCTATCAATTTTTTCGTGGACTCAAGGTGCGTTATGACCTAGTTATAAGCTTTTGGTGTAAGGACCGCCTACAATGCACAGACCTCTTTCATGACTTCCAAAAACTCATTAATGACCTGAATCTACCTCCTCCCACGTTGGATCATACTGGAACCCGATAAGCAATTTTCGGTCTCAAAACAGAACATTTCAGTGCACGTCCCACTCACCATGGGCGGAGCTTGACTTAGTCCATGTGTGGTCTTTATTTCATGTCCCATGCCCCATCCAACTTGTCCATATGTCGTTTCCATATAACACCTAATTTCGTAACAGACAGAGGAACGGACGGAGAGACGGACCGAGGAACGGACGGAGAAAGGGGCGGGTGGAGGGACGTACTGACGGAGGAACGGACGGGCAGCCTACAGAGCGTTTTATACATAGTAGAGATAACGAAAGCAATGAGGAGCTCGGAAAATGTCGGCGCAGTTGTACTGTTAGGACTACTTGCTCCGCTCATGCCATCTCAAGGTTTTTATTAGTTCCTGATCACATTTCGGCATTGCTGCGATTGTGGTGTTACAGCTCCCCCGTGGGCTTTAGGTCCATGATCGCATGGTTCACCCGCCAACCCTGTTACGTGATTGGTAACTGAGGTGGCACGTGGGTTTTTGTCCTCACTTGAATTTTTCGTCCTCAATCTACACTGCTCTTTCTGACCTGCTGAGTGTCTATTCTAGTCTGAACTTCATATCTCGCGTTAAAGCAGAGCTGGAACCTTCATTTTTGCTAGTGATGTGAAAGTCTTGTGGGTGTTAGATGTAGGTGACCGGTGCTGATAACGGCTGACAGCCGCTGGTGAAGAGCTTCAGATTGGGTCACCAAGTGCGCTGCGCTTTACAGGCGCACGATCATGTGTTGACAGCCATGAGACGGTGTTATGTGAGACGGGAAGACTTATCTTTTGGAACCAAATATGATAACAACTGATAAGAAGTGTGTAAGGTGTCCGTCATCAGAACTGTTGAGTTACTTGTGCTTTTTCGAGTAGGTGAAGTGGAAAGGAGACATAGGTGGCCAGTGAATGGCAGTAAATCGTTGCGCATTTCGCTTCGAACTTGAAAAGTGACACTCACAAGATCTGTAAAAGGTGGAACCGGCCATCAATGGTGGACTGCAATGTGACAATGGGGGGAGGTAGTACCTTAGAAAAAGTTGCTCATCTAAGCATTTCGGAGGGATCCGAGAGCTCAATCTGGCACTAAGACATATAATTTCGCGTACGACTCAGCAAAAAAGAGAGGAGGTTCTTTTACCCTTTTCGGCCTAAGTAAAAACAATGTCCATAGTGGGATGCCCAACTCATCGAAATGGCACCATGGAGGATCCACAGAGATAAAAACTGGGAAGGGCGTTAAAGGAATCGTCCACGGAAAATGCGTTTTTGTGTTACCCATACGTTTATGTTGTATTTGCCTAAAGTGGGCCTCATGCAAAATTTCACGCGAAAAAATGCGAATCTGGCTGAGATACAGCACCACAAAGTGCGGTTCCAGTGGGCGGGGCCTAAGAGTAAAAGCCTCGTCCCGTGGTCCGCCGCCGTTGGGAACGGAGAGTGGGACTGTTTACGAAACTTTCTCCTCCTACAATGCGTCTCCGACCAAGGCGGAAGACGGAAGGAGGATTTTGTCTTAGGCCCCGCCCACTGGGACCGCACTTTGTGGTGCTGTATCTCAGCCAGATTCGCATTTTTTCGCGTGAAATTTTGCACGAGGCTCACAATTGGCAAATATAACATAAACGTATGGGTAACACAAAAACGCATTTTCCGTGGACGATTCCTTTAAGGAGCTGAATAACAAGCGCAAAATGTCACGTTTGTATGGCTTGCAATGGAACGTAGATTCTCACTATCGTTGTTGGTATGGAGCAAAGACATCTATGATGGTGATATCACAAGCTGTGATTGCGCGACAGCAAAACTGGTTTTTGGTTAAGGCATCTTCAACTCCACAGCGATACGGTGAGCAGTATCATTCCTGTGAGAGATGTTGCAAGGAGAAAACCTCTATAATGTACAAGGAGAGCTCAATCACGACCAAGCCCCTCCGTCAGGTACATTCGTTGAGTTAACAAATCTTTTCAGATATACATAGTTACAGTCATTAAGCAGATCGCTGTGCCATCCGAATACGCATGGAAACGGATAGACGAAGAGAATAGGCAGCGATATGCGATCAATCTATGGCATGAAGGTGCGGCACTTACACATTGTTTTTGGTGGCACATTCATAACATTCATGTGAGATGCATAAGTCTGGCGACACATACGGCTTTTTATTCAAGTCTTTCCGCATTTTTCGTTCTAAGGGAACTGAGAGGGATCGCGAGAAGGAAGAAGATGGGAAGAAGCGATCGCTCTGAACGAACATTCGAGGTTGGAAGTGATAATCGTAGAGAAGCGAAGCGCGCTGTTGTGGTCTGCATTCGCATCTCCTGCGCATCTCTTCAAACTGTGACAGCACATTTTCGAGTTGTTTGCTGTAGGAGATGTTATTTGTTGTCTCGTAGAGTGTATTTTATCAAATCGCAATGGACCTACTCTATGTAACTGGCTTAGTATGTCTGTGTGTGTATGTGCGTGTGTCCTTCTGTCTCTGAATTTCACAAATAATATAGGGGGTGGTAAGGGGACCTAGGCGGTGGTGGAACGAGAGTGATAGCAGATGATACGCGCTGATAAGAAGTTTTAAAAGGCGAATGTCACCGATATCGTTTCGCCTTTCGGGTGGATCCTAGAGCGCTGACACTCATAGATGTTTTGCGGAATGGGGCGGGAACATTGATGGTGGGTGAGCCGCATGGATAACGGCTGATAGGATACGATAAGAAGCGCGAAATGGCTAGAGTCGTCGAATCCGTATCGCTTTTCGGGTTGATCCCAGCGCGCTGACACTCTTAGGTATTCTGAGTCTTGAGACAGGGACATTATAGTGGGTGACCCGCATTGATAGCGGTTGATTAGATTCGATAAGGAGCGTAGAAAGGCTGAATTGGTCGAATCCGTTACGCTTCTAGCATTGACCCTGGAGCGCTAACACTCATAGGTGTTAAGCAGAGTGGGCCAAGGCTTTAATGTGTGTGATCTAATTTGATAATGGTTGATATTTGATAAGGAGCATGAGAAGGCGAATGTCTTCAAATTTGTTTCGCCTTTCGCTTGATCCAAGAGCGCTTACACCCATGGATGTTTAGCAGGGTGGGACGGGGGCATTGATAAAGGGTGATCCAACCTGATAATAGCTGATGACATTCGATAAGGAGGGTGAGAAGGGAAATGTCACCAAGGCCGATTCGCTTTTACAGCTAACCTTGGAATGTTCACATTCGCAGGTATTGTAGGGTACGGGGATCTCAGTGGTATTGTTGGGTACAGAAGCCTCAGTGAGATTGATAGCTGCTTACAGTGTCTGATAAAAGGGATGAAATCCTTCATGACGCTTGCTACTACTGTACGACCGCTTGAGCAAAGGCGTCTGATGCTCAGTGCCACAGGGTGAACATATTTTGTTTATGTTCTGATATCACTGGCCGATGTATCGACCGCTGAATTGCCTGGCGTTTCAAAGAATGGTACACTTCTCTTAATACTGCTCTTGATGCTCTACATTGATAACCATGATACAACCTACATCCTATCCTACTATATATAATCCGCTTAGTATGTCTGTGTGTGTGTTTGTCCGTCTGTCACGAAATTCATATCTCGCGTCGCAGCAAAGCTGGGACCATGAATTTTACAAGTGATGTAGGGGGTGGCAAGGGGACACCAGTGGTGGTGGACCGAAAGTGATAGCAGCTGATAGGGGCTGATAAGGTGCCTTGGAAGTCAAATGTCGCCGAATCCGTTTCGCCTTTCGCGTTGTTCCAAAAGCGCTGACTTTCACAGGTGTTCAGCAGTGTGAGCCAGGGACATTAATGGTGGGTGACTCGCAATGATAACGGTTGATTAGATTAGATAAAGAGCGTTAAAAGACCAGAGCCGTCAAATCCGTTTCGCTTTTTGCATTGATCCTAGGGCTTTCATACTTAGAGGCCTTTTGCGGAGTGGAACAGGGATATTGATGGTGTGTGATCCAGCTTAGCAACGGTTGATAAGATTTGATGAGGAGCATGAGAAGGCAAATGTCGTCAAATTCGTTTTGCCTTTCTTGTTGATCCAAAAGCGCTGGCACTCGTGGGTGTTTAGGATAGGCCAGGGACATTAATGATGGGTGATCCAGCTTGATAACGGTCGATAAGATTTGATAATGAGCGTAAAAAGGTCAGAGTCGTCTCCTCCATTTCTCCTTTCGGGTTGATCCCAGAGCGCCGATATTCATAAATGTTTTGAGTGTTGGGACAGAGACATTAATGGTGGGTGACTCGCATCGATAACGGTTGATAAGATTTGATGAGGAGCAAGAGAAAGCATATGTCGTCAAATTCGTTTCGCCTTTCGCGTTGGTCCAAGAGCGCTGACACTCATAACTGTTCAGCAGGGTGGAACGGGCACATCAATGGCAGGTGATCCAAACTGATAATAGTTGATAAGATTCAATAAGGAGGGTGGGACGGGAAATGTCACCGAGGCCGGTTCGCTTTCCCGGCCAACAGTGAAATGTTAAAATTCGCAGGTATTGTAGAGTACGGGAATCTCAATGGTGCTGTTGGTACACGGGCCTCAGTGAAACTGGTAACGGCTTACATTGGCTGATAAGAACCGTTAGGAATTGATAGGGATGGAATCCTTTACATAGCTTGCTGCTACTGCTACATATACGACCGCTTTACAAACGCGTCTGATGCTCACTGTCATTGGGTTAACATATTCTGTTTATGTTCTGATATCAGTGGCCGATGTATCGACCGCTGAACTGCCTAGCGCTCCAAAAAATGGTGCATTTCTCTTGATACTGCGATCTACATTGATAATCATGATACAACCTACATTTGTGATAGCAAAGCAAGCGATTCACTCGGAACCCTACTTTATATAATCGGCTAAGTGTGTCTGTTGGTGTGTCTGTGTGTGTGTGTGTCTGTTTGACCGGAAATTCATATCTCGCGTCGCAGCAAAGCCGGAACCCTGAAATTTACAAGCGATATAGGGGGTGGTAAAGAGACCATAACGGTGGAGGATCCAAAGAGATAGCAGCTGATAAGGGCTGATAAGGAGTCTCGAAAGTCATATGTCGCCACATTTGTTTCACCTTTCGGGTAGATCCTAGAGTGCCGACACTCATAGGTGTTTTGAGGGGTGGGACGGGCACATCAATGATGGGTGATCCAAATCGATAAGGGTTGATAAGATTCGATAAAGAGCGTCAAAAGACTAATTTCGACAAATTCTTTTCACCTTCCGCGTCAGTCCCAGAGCGCTGACACTCTCAGATGTTTAACAGAGTGGGGCGGGGACATTCATTGTGGGTAGTCCAAGTGGATAGCAGTTGATAAGATTCAAAAAGGAGCGTAAAAGGCTGGAGTAGTCGAATCTGCTTCGTCTTTCGCGTTGATTCTACAGTCCCGACAATCAAAGGCGTTTTGAGGGGTGGGACGAGCACATCAATGGTGGGTGATCCAATTTGATAACGGTTGATAAGATTCGATAAGGAGCGTGGAAATGCTAATGTCGCTAAAACCGTTTCGCTCTTCTGGCCAACAGTGGAATGTTCACACTCACAGGTATTACGGGGTACGGGGAGTGCTGATAAGAGCCAATAAGAAATGGGGAAAAGGTAAAATCCTGCACACCGCTCACTATTTCTATATGACTGCTATAGTAAATGCGTCGCATGTTCAGTACCACAGGGTGAGCATATTTTGTTTATGTTATTATATCTGCTCCCGAGTGTCGACCGCTTAATTGCCTAGCGTTGCAAATAATGGTGCATGTATTCTGATACTGCGATCTACATGGATGATCAAGACGCGATCTAGATTCGTGGTAGCGAAGCAAGCGATTCATTCTCTCATGCGGTGCCAGCAACAATACTGGGCATCGACCGCTAGACTATATTGAATTCCAAATAGTGGTGCATGTTTATAAAAACGATAAGCATCGATAACTGGCTTATGGATCTGCGATCAATGTCTAGGAATTAGATGCTCAGCAAATGGACAAATTGCGACCAATTGATGCAGTTGAATCCAAACTGTCGGTCCCTAAACTATCTAATCTGCCAGTAGTGACTACTTCAGCCGGAGGGTTAACTGATTAGTGGATTTACCCATTTTATTCCTAAATATTGATCGTCGATATCATTGTAACAAAAGGCTTTGACCGCTAAATAATCTGGACCTGTAAAAAATGGTGACCTTCCTCAGCGGTGATATCTTCGATATCGGTTGATATCTATCAACCATATGTAAAAAGAAGATGTTCAGCAAAAAATCAACACAGACGATTTTCTTAGTACAAAATTTTATTGCGTTGTTCGCGCAGTACTGTGCGATAGCCTAACTGGTCATTTTATAATGCGGTACTGGCAGCAACCCTGAGTATCGACCGCTAGACTATGCAAAATTCCAGATAGTGAGGTATGGATCTGCCACCTATGTGTAGGAATTAGATGCTCAGCAGGTGAACAAATTGTTAGCAGTCGATGCGATCGAGTACAATTTATCGATCTCTAAACTATCCGAATTCCCAAATATGACCTGAACCAGTTGGCTGGCGCACACTACTGCGCGCGATTCATGTTGACAACGTGCAAAATGGGTCCGATGCGAAGCGACTGAAGTATCATTGCATCGGAATGCTTTTTTTATCACGCCATCTTCTCTGCTTTTTTCCGATTCAATAGCTCAGCTGAAAGCAGAGGAGAGGAAATTTCCGCTCAATTCCATACACAACCAAGTTCGTGCCGATCAAACCTATTTTGCACAACATCGCCATGACTCGTGCGCAGTAGTGTGCGCCCGCCAACTGGTATGTTATAACAAAGCAAGCGATTCCCTTGGAATCATTTTCTCATGCGGTTCTGGCAGCAACACTTGATATCGAACGCTAGACTATGTAAAAATCCCAATAGTGAAGCATGTTCACAAAAACGATAAACATCGATAATCGGACATAGACCTACCACTAATGTGTAGGAATAAGATGGTAAGCAAGTGACCAGTTTATTACCAATCGACAAACGAGTACAAAATCGATTTCTAAACCCGATTCAAAATCGATTTAAAATCGATTTCTAATCGACAAACGAGTACAAAATCGATTTCTAAATTATCCAAACTCCCAATGATGACCTAAGCCAGTTGGCTCGCGCACACTACTGCGCGCGATTAGCGTGTCGATGACGCGCAAAACGGGTTCGATGTAAAGCGACTGAAGTATTGGGTTGTAGGGGAAGTTCTTTCGTTTTTTAAAATATGCTTTTTTTAACTCCAAACTGCTTTCCAGCAAAATATTCTGTACTTATACATGTAGTACAAGTTCACGCGCATTTACAGGAATGGTTGTCTTTCATCTCCCGGATAAACTTTTCGGCAAAATGAACATTTCAAGGGTCAGTGTCATCTTCACTATCAAAAATTCTCTTCGAAGTCAATTTTTTGGCGAGTCTTTCCACAAATTGAAAAGTGACTCGTCAAAAAATTCTCGAGCTTGAATGGGAGGTGCTGCCCCGTCCACCTTATAACCTTGATCTTGCTTCATCGGACTATCATCTTTTCCTTTCCCTATCTAACGCCATTCAAAGGAAAACTTTCGATAATGAAGATGACAATGACCTTTGATATAATTACTTTGCCGAAAAAGGTTATCCGGAAGATGAAAGACAATAGTACCTATAGATGCGTGTGAACTTGTACTACATGTATATGTACAGAAGAATTTGCTGGAAAGCAGTATGGAGTGAAAAAAGCACATTTTTGAACAACGAAAGATTTTTCCCTACAACCTAATACATCAGTACTGACATGCTTTTTTATCACGCCATCTTCTCTGCTTTTTCAATTCAATGGCTCAACTGAAAGCAGAGGAAATGCAATTTCCGCTCGATTCCATACACAACTGTGGTCGGGCCGATCAAATCCATTTTGCACAACATCGCCATGATCGGCGTGCAGTAGTGTGCGGCAGCCAACTGGTTTGAATTAAGTGAGATAACAAACAGCAGCGATGAAGTAAAACAGTGAATGGTCAAGTAAGCGAAAGTGTAAAAAAGGTACGGAGGAAATCCATTCAGTTCATACTCGACGTCATAGCAAGATATCATGTAATCATGGCTGCACTAAACGAACTGCAAGCATTACGGGTCCTACCGTCGGCCAAAATTGCCACCTTGCGGTGACTTTGAGCTGATAGACATACTATGTGGGCAATATGATATCGTTGTCCTCCACCATTTGCCACCAACGCATGGGTAGCTGCTCGATGCCCTTTGCCGGGGAGTTTACAAGCTACGATTTCAGAAACCCATAGTTACAAATTTGAGTGTGTCTAGATGAGCGATTTTCTCACTCTCTATGTGAGCTAGGGGCCATAATTGAGTGGCATTCGGAACACCTTAGGATAAGAATATATGTAATAGGATGAAGAGCAACTCCCAAACTCAGCTTTTTCCTCTTTCCCGTCGTATCTCGACAACATGCTGGTGTAGAGGGCCATATTGGAAGACAAGTAGGCTGCTTTTCGGAAAACTGTGAGATTAGGTGTTAGCTAGTCTCTAGACCTTTTTGGTACAAGTGTAGTCGTCACAATTACACCTGCTGGTACAAGGTAACCGCTGCTATTACTTATCTCGTGAGACTATTATGTGAAACTGCATCTTCATTCAAACATCTCTGATTACATGTAAATGGTGAACCGAACTTCACCATGGAGTCACCGAAAAATGGGTGAAGGAAGACAGACTGGAAATGATGCTCTCTGTGTATGAAAAGGCCCCTAATGACGAGATAGTCCGGAGCGAAACTCATATTGAAAAGCGGGCGTTTGGAATTAATCGCGATCTCATCGCTCTTCACTCCAGCTGCAGCGCTCCCTGGCAGAGCGGCCAAGAGGCCATACCAGCTAGCCGCAATTGTTGGGACAGGTATTCTAGAAAGTATATCCTTGAGCGGAGCTTGTAGAAGTGTGACGGTACGCACACCTGAATAGAAGCTGAGAAGATCGATTATTTGCAGAGCTTGAAGAAGTCTCTACTCCAACATCTATGAAAGAGGCACCCACTCAAATAATTAACAAGAAGGTAAACGCACTCATCACCTGTTCTGTATGCCCGTTGAAATAAATAGTCTAGGTGTGCGACCATGACGAACAGAAGAGGCACTTCAAGAGCGACCATAGAGTCAACGCGGTCTGTGAATCTCATCAATCAAGCTATATTTTTTTTCACTCAAAAGATGAATTGGGAAGGTATACTCAGCTTCCCACGGCTTTTAAGTGTGGGAAGGGCAGGGTGATTCGATGCCATCTCCGCGTCTTATTTCGTTTCATGGTTCTCCTAGAACACATGAGGATTGCATGCTCATAACAGAGGTTTTTCTCCATTTTCCCAGCGCGTTGGATGTAGTATATTCCTCATCACAGTACCCGTCAATTGGTGTGTGCCATTACGACAGGAAGTTCGCTTTGTGGTGTTCGGCAATAGGTGCAAGCTCGGAGAATCGTATTATTAAGCGCTGACGCCATGACAGTGCCTTATGCATTATTTCACGAGTTCAGGACCTGCTAAGACGGCGCCCCTACCTGGCACCTATTGTGCCGTGCGCCACTCTCCGGATTTTCTGTCCTAATGGCACACACTGCCCCTCTCCATCACGGAACAAGAGGATCCCAACCATGTTCAACTATAGTTTCCGGGAGGTGGTGCCTGGTTGCAGTAGCGAAGAAGCAAGCCACTAGTTCAACGGACTCTTAAAGGCACCATAAAAGTTAGAGGAATCATGCATGAAAAAAGACTTCTCTGTCACCACAATTTATGTTGTATTTGCCACATAGCAATAAGAGCACATGCAGAATTTTAGTAGAAAGGTCAGAATCCGGTTAAGATACAGCTTGTCAAAGTGATGGACGTGGGAGGGAGGGCGGCTCCTCAGAGTAAATGTTCCGCCCTCCCATACGCCGCGGTAGGAGGCTCATAATGAGAATCAAAAGTTGCGTGAACAGGTCCACTTCTGGTCTTCGACCGCAGCGTATGACGGGGCGGAATATTTACTCCGAGGCCACCCACCTCTATCGGCCACAGACGGAATCTCATTTTTTCGCTTTATGCTTCGCATGCGGCCTATAACAGGCAAATACAACGTAAGTGTATGACTCATTCCCAGCGCGCGATTCCTTCATTCAGGACAGTGGAAGTAGCGGGTATGCCCTCTTTGGGGAGAGATCTCGAAAAAGTATCGTGGCGCAGCCTGTTTTGTTGAAAGCACACGTACAGTTGAGGCTCTGCTTGTCCGGTGCCCCACCCACGTGATGCAGAGAGCGCGAATTACATTCTCGGAGAGAACATGGAACTGAAAGCTCTTGTCTCACGAATTTTGATGATTTCATTTCTATCTCTGTCAACTGTTGCACTACACGGCATTTCTTTATTCACATTCGGCAATTGGCCGGAATTGCCCCGCATGGTGCCATATGAAAACGGCAGTCCTTGAGATATTATGAATTCGGTGTTCTTTCACCTCGATTCTTGCTTTGTGAGGCTGAGCTGTCGTATCACCGCCATACATCGCAGAGCGTCAAAGTGCAGGTCTATGCTGATGACGTTCAGTTGTATGACATATATGATGCTAGTCACGGTGATGAAGTACCCCATGCTCTAAAGCAATTCATTCAAAAGCTACTCGTCTGGGCATTTATTCGAATTCGGAATAATCGATTCAATTTGAATAAGTGTTTTTGCATCTCGAAAACGGAGAGGCTCACAAGCATAATCGTAAAGATATCCCTCTAAGAAGACGTGATGTAGTCAAAGATTTAGGTGTCTACATTCACTCAAATTTGAAGTTTTCGGCTCGTATTAACCGGGTGGTAGACCGAGCCTATGAAAAAGTCTTAACGAAGACTGAAGGGACTCAACATTTGGTAACTAGGCTGGTTTTGTGCCGGATGAAGAAAGCTGTTCGCAAGCTTGACCTCTCAGGCACGATGAGTGTTCGGCCTTGGAAGCTTGCGGTTCAGTAGAATCGTTTCTCACCTAGTCTTCAGGCTCCGTATACTTCGCCGAGAAATCAATCTGACCAGGTGGATTTTGGATGTTAAGGCCCAATGCGAGAGTCAGTGGTTTCAACTTACATTCACCACGAATTCGCGTAACAACACCCTCCTTTCAACCTTCCCCTTTACCGTGTCGTTCGATGGTTCCAGCCCCACCAAGAGTGTTAGTTCCAAATAGCCTAGCTTTCAAATTCGAACTTAAGCATATTGATGCTACTGATGCAAGCAATTACTTTAGGCATTGGCAACAGTATCTAATTTGTAATGTTCTCCGGAAAATTCTCGTTTTGGGCATACACTTTCCATCTCTAGCGAACTAAGGCTGTCGGCTGTCTAGTGTGATTCCTGTTAGCAGCTATGGAGTAAGTATTAGATGCTATTGACGCTTGATGCCGTATCTGCCATATTGCGGGAACTACTCTTTACGGTCCTGCATTGGAGCCTTTTTTTCAAGCTTTGATATTATCTCATTTCACAGTGCGGTTCTGCTCCTTCACAGTTGTGATAGCATACCAGATGGTATTAGCCCTTAGATATGCTCTATTTTGTCCCTTATGACTCTCTGAAGTTTCCAATCTTTGTTCAATCCAATTTACTTCCTTTGAAAGTCTTTTGTTGGACGTCTTTCGGAGTTTATTGCTGTGATCGGTTTCCTATGGTAATAGGTGAATATTCTGATGCAATCGGGAAGGCTATCCTACTTTGCTTTTCATTCCGTATGATGACTTTCACTAATATTTCAGTGAATCTCGTGCTCTCCAGTATGTCGCACTGTTGTGGCAGTCAACTTTGACCTAGCTTGTCGTTTCCACGTGAGTGGCCGATCTGCCCATGCGTCAGAGTTGCGACAAGCTCAGGTGACAACTCATGTGGCGAATAACATCCCAGCCTGCTGATGGAGGTTCCAAGCGAAGGTCTAGAGGTGCAGCTATCGGGAAGTAGGATGCTTACTAGTGCAGGCACTAAAAGCATGTCTTCGAATCAGCTCGGCATTCATTTTTGATTTGACATCTGGTAGTCCAATGCTCCAGCTACGGAGCTTTTTACCCAATACTTCCTCTGCTAGGCTAAATTTCTTGTTCGAATATCTTTCCTTCTGTGTTTTTTTCCTCTTCCCTCTTTGGAGCATTTTTCCTCTTGACTCCGTCATATCCTTTGACTTATCAAACGAACAAATTCGGTCAACACGGTGCTTGCCGATTTGCGAGTTACTGATTAACCAGTCGGGATGGCCGGCTGGCGCCGGCCAATCCTCACAGGGCCGCCTTCGGCGGCCCCCTAGGGCGGCTTCGCCGCTTTTGTAGCGTGGAGCATAATATGCGGTTTGTAAATATTAATTAGACCTCCGACAGTTATCGGCTTTAGTTGAAACTAAAACATACTATACGCGCCCATAACGCCTGCCCACTGAAGACAGACCCCCTTCAAAAGAATAGCAGGATTTGATCCGAATGTGAAAAGAGAATTCAAGTATTTGGTAGTACAAAAGTTAATGAGAAGGAGATGGACGGTCGAAAAAAATTTGAGAAATAAAACCTCTCCCCACCGTTGATCCCAGTGTGTGAGATACAATCAAGGAGGGCACGAGCCACGCTAAAAGGAGCGGCAGCATTCTGAGCAGTCTCTTCGAGAGTTTGGAGGCGTTTCATTTACCGAAAATTTTATACATATCGGATTGGCCGGCTTCACCGGCCAATCTTCGTGGGGCGGCTTTGCCGCCCCCGCAGGGTGGCTCTGCGGTTTTCTTTTTTGTCGCAGGCAGTGAATTTCGGCTAGCCGCTAGCGCGCCGAGCCGACTTTCGCGCCCCGCGCGCATCGCAGCAGGAATAGGCCCTGTGTATAGGGAGCACACATTGCAGCAGGGAATGGATAATAGGCTGCTTGTATTTATTGTAAGCAAATCTCCTTGGTTGAACTAACTGCCACCATACCCACTTATAAGCCCTGCCCACTGAAGGCAGATCCCCCTCGAACAATGGCAGGATTCAATCCGAACATAAAAAGAGAATCGTAGCAGGAGTACAAAAGTAGGGAAGATGGAGCAGAACGGTCAAAAAATCCGAAAAATAAGACCCTCTTCCCATCGTTGATCCAAGTGTGTAGGGCACAATCGAAAAGGAGCAAGCCACGTTAAAAGGAGGGACAGCTGTTGGAGGTGTCTCTTCGTAAGCTCGGAGGCGCTCCGTAGTGGTTGACTTTGAAGATTAAAAGCTTCGAGAGGACGTGCATGTATCAGTTCTAAGAGAAATACTGACTTTAGTTGAATGCGACACATCAGTTCCTAATGGTAACGGGGACAAACAGCTACTTTCTGAGTGTGGTACTAATAATGGAATTATGGCGGGTCTCGGCATAGAGTCATGTATTCTGTACACATGAGTTGGCCCCTACCCAGTCATAACCTGCCCGACCTCCACGGGCCCGTGCCTAACTTGCTTGTTGTGTGCTCTCTACACTTTGGTCAGTCCCTACCCAGTCCTTACTTGCGCGGCTTCAATAGACCCTCTCCTAAACTTGCCCGATTTTAAGCACCTGAGCGAGAACCCAAATTCGTTTATACATCGATTTCGGTGCAAGCCCCACTCATAGTGGGTGGAGCTAGGCGTAGAACTTATGTGCTTCGTACACATGTGATGGCCTTTACGCCATCCTAACTTGCCCTACCTCTACAGGCCCGTTCCTAAGTTGCTTCCTGTGTGCTCCCAACACTTTGGTCAGTCCGTACCCAGTTCTTACTCTCACGACCACGACGACTTATTCCTAACCTTCCCGAAATTTTCGGAATCCAGGCGAGGACTCAAATTCGAGCACTCATGATGGGCGGAGCTAGGCTTAATACTTATGTGCTCCGTACACATGTGATGGCCTTTACGCCACCCTAACTTGCCCTACCTCTACAGGCCCGTTCCTAAGTTGCTTCTTGTGATTAGAACACTTGGATTAGTCCGTACCCAGTCCTTACTCGCACGGCCTCGACAGACCCATTCCTAACCTTTTCGAGATTGGTATGACGTTTCGTTGAGCCTCCGAGATTGATATTATATTTATTCGATAAACGTTTCAGCACAATCGCCTTCTTCAGAGTCTGCAATGAGTCAAAACATATCAGTGATACGAAACGTCGAACACCCTCTTTCGAGTTGCAGAAGAAAACTAAAGGCTATTGAATCCTAAGAGGTCTAGTGAAACCCGCTGACCTTTAGAAGCTGTGGAGCTGTAAGCTGACACCTTTAGCTAGGATTTTTGCGTTAGTGTTTATATATGTGTTTTAAAGCTTGGAAGGTTAAGGTCAGGTCGAATTTCCTACGGGAACTACACCCCCCCCCCCCTCCCAGGCATAGTACTATTAACAGCTATACGGTTTTCGATCCATGCTGATAGCCGCCTGTCGCCCTCCTCTCATTGATTAAATCGAACCCCGCGCCCCGTCACCTGATAGTCATTGATTTTAGGGTCCCAACATCGGACCCCCGCCTCGGCGCCCCGGCGGGGGTTCGACCGCGTAGGTCAAAGGCCACACAAGTCTGCAAACGGTGCCAACTCTCTAGTAATCGCCACGCGTTCGTCTTTCCTGCTGATTTTAGGCTCCTTTGCCTTGATCCACAATGCTTCAAGGGTTCTGCGAGCTGAGATTTCCTGTTCACGAAATAGAATTGTGATCTTCGCTTCGACTTCGGCATTTCCATGGTGTTGGACTCTGTGCTCACCTAAGGGAGTAGTTATTCTAGACTTCTCAAGTCCATCGAAGTGCTCCCGAGCTCTCATACAGAGCGGTCGACCTGTCTCCCCTACATATTCCTCCCTACACTGTTTGCAAGTGATCAAGTATACCACTCCTGAAACCATGCAGTCGCCTCCCTTTCCGTGAGGGCAGATTATGCAGGAAGGGGTTTGGCAGAGTCGGTCATAGAGACGGTTCCGCACTAAACGTCGCTTCAAGTTTTCAGGAGGTATTTCAACCACCGTACGTCGTCCTGGAGATCCGCTTTCCCGATACAGGCGCGGATGGCCGCGCTCATTTCATCCGATATGAAAGGGACGCAAAGAGGTATCTTCGCCCTCTCTTCCTCCTGTCAAAATTCCGTTCTAGCTCGTCGTCTATGCCACGTTGGTTTCCCACATTGTGGATAGCCATTTTCTTGCGCGATACAATGAGCCAGTGTTATTGACTCAGTTCGGTATGCGCCTTCGGATGAGACTGCGCTAGCAGTCCTGAACATGTTTTTGATAATGGCCTTCTTTGCTGGATGGGTGCACCGATTTGCAATGGGCGATGATGTCTTCGTTGCTAGGCTTCCGATACCACCTAGTTTTCTGAATACCTTGAGAAAATTGCACGTGGACATTGAGAAAGGCGAGCCAATTCTCCGTCGGCTTCTCACGTGTGAACTTTATGTGTTCAAACTGGTTGTTTAGCAGTTCAAGACACGTGTCCATCCCGGACTGAGCGGAACATGCAATGAAACAATCATCGATATACCGGCAGTAGAGAATTGGCTTTCGTTCAATTACTGGCTTTTCAACCTTTGACATAAATGCAACCGCCAAAGCGGGAGCTAAACGTTGTCCCATAGCTAGTCCTCTCATTTGTTTGAAGTATTCTACAGACCAACGGAATGTGTTACATTTGAGACATTCGTCCAGTAACACCATGATCTGCGCAGTAGTGAGGCCGTATAAGTTGAGACTAGCATGATGCTCCGTCAAAATCTCCAGGACTGCCTGCATTGCACTTTCCTTGGACACATTTGTATATAATGAAGTCACGTCGAATGACTCCACTACATTGCCCTGTTCCAATGTGACTCCGCGAAGCATCTCAAGGAACCCATTGGTGTTAGGCAAATGTGCAGGGATGAATTTCAGAAGTTGCACTAGGATAAGGTTTAAGAACCATGAAATCCTATCCGTAGGGCCACCTACACTGCTTGTGATGGGTCTAACTTGAAATTAGGAGGACCTTCTATATGTACGGCGTCACACGGAAGCTTGTGAGTTTTTATGAGCGAATACAATACCGGGCACGAAGGTAGGTCGCATTTCAACCAGGTTACCATACTTTTTGGCAGGTTTGCTGCCCTTACGGTTTCCGTGCATACTTTGTTCAAGTGAAGGAACTGCCGCGTAATTTCTTTTAGGCTGGATGAGCCATAAAGTGTTTGGTCTTGCAGATGCAACCGCGTGATGGCCTTATCCAGGTTTTGGGACAGGATGACGAACTCCCCACCCTTGTCGCTAACACTAACATTTATTGCACCTGACTGCGACAGATCCCCTATTTCCCTGAGTCCACGCCTTTACGCAATAGTTAGATTTGAGGGTGTGTGTAAGCCAACACTCCGAGGTAGAATTGCGAGTAGCGATTTTGCAAACAAAGGAAACTTTGTGTCGACGACAACATTGGGCTCTTGTTTTGGGAGATACGAGGATGGAAAGGAGGAGCTGGAATCACCGTGCCAGCCCCAGTAGCCTGACCAACATTAGCGAGGCCATGCGGCGCAAACGATCTTGCAGGGTTTGGAGGTTTGCAGCTAACTTACGCATGGCACCATGGTTTAGAGATTGGCTTGGAGCACAATTTTCCCAAATCCAACACAGAGATAGCATCAAATATCTATATCGAAATGAATATAATATATAGCCTTTGAGATTGATATTATATGGAAATATAATATCAATCTCGGAGGCTCAACGAAACGTCATACTGATTGTGGCCCATATGCCGAGATTAATTGAGAGTCGAACATGGAGTGTATTGAAGCTTTTCGAGATTTTTGGACTTTAAATTTGAGCACCCATCGATTTCGGCGCTAGCCCGCCTATGGTGCGCGGAGCTGGGCTCAGTTCTTGAAGAGCTTCGTACACTTTGGTCAGTCTCTACCCACCCCCAACTTGCCCGACCTCTCCACCTTGCAGTCAAGTTGAGAGCGGATTATGTGACAAACAAACGGACGCACACAAGCACACGCGCACAAACACACCAAACTTTTGGTTTATATGAGAGTGATGGATCTGATTCCATTCCTAACTTGCCCTTATGTGCCCTGTACATTTTGGCTTACCCCAACCCATCCCTAACTTGCGCGACTTCTACAGGCCCGATCCTAGCTTGCCTGTTTTCTTGAGCTTGAGCGTGGACTCAAACTTGAGCACCGGCAGTATTCGCGCTAGCCCCGCCCACAGTGTGCGGAGCTAGGCTTGGTTTTCATGTGCTCTGTACCCTTAGGTCAGCCCCGACCAAATTCTAACTTGCGCGACCTCTCCAGACAGCAGTTCAGTTAAGAATGCATTATGCGGTGAGCGGACAGACAGACACACCACAGACAAACAAACACACCAAACTTCTGGTTTATATATAGGGTATGAATATATAGGGTAGGATAACCGATTCCTGTTGTCGAGCAAATCAAAATGTGGATTTGTGAACGTTTTTGTTAGACTCATCCCATTAGTCACAACGTTTTTTTCTTTGCCACTATGGTTTTCCTGCTGTTAATTCAAAAATTGGCTTTTTCACTTCAGTGGGACTAGAAGAAAAACGCTAGATGGCATGATCCACATCGAATGGTGACTCTTTCGCTGCTATTGTTTTGATTTTGAGGATTCGCAGTACGTCGCTATTCCGAACGATCTGTATCCGGCATACCGAGAAGTCGAACCTGAAAAAGAGATTGTCGTATCCAACAGTCAGGCACCCCTTCCTGTAGTTGTAACCTGTGAAGGTAGGTTTAAATTGAGTTGCATCGCATATGGTTACACCAGATTCTCCAATCTTGCGATCACGACGACAAAGTTTATGAGATAAATGAGCAGGTGATATTTTGTATCCTAGAAAACATGTTGTGAGAAGTCACGGGCGACTTTCAATAGCAACGGCTGTGGTGCAAATGCTCTTGATGGATTTTCACCAAAGACAGTCAAGATGGTGCTCTCAACGAGCGCGCAATGGGTGTGCAGTTCTAGTGTAGAATTTAATTTATGAAACAAGAGCTCATTCCCAGCTGCAGCATTCGCACTTAGTATCATATGCAATTGGAATTCGCGTTTTCCATCAGCAAAGCAATATGGGCATGCTACTTTATATAATCGGCTAACCATAACGGTGGTGGACCAAAAGTGATAGTAGCTGATAAGGGCTGACAAGGAGCTTTGAAAGTTGTATGTTGCCAAATGTTTCACCTTTCGCGTCAATCCCAGAGCGCTGACACCCTCGAATCTCCAACAGGGTGGGGCGGGAACATTCATTGGTGATCCAATTCGATAGCGATTAATAAGATTCGATAAGGAGCGTCGCAAGGCGAATGTCGTTAAATCCTTTCCCCAGTCGGGTCGATCCTAGACTGCTGACACTCATAAGTGTTTTTAAGGGTAGGACGGGCACATCAATGGTGGGTGATCCAAATTTGATTTAAATTGATAACGGTTGATAAGGGCTGATAAGGAGCTGCAAAAGATGACGCCGTTATATCCTTTTTCCCATCCGGGTTGATTCTAGAGCCCCGACACTAACAGGTGTTTTGAGAGGTGGGACAAGCACACCAAAGGTGGGTGATCCAAACTGATAACGATTGATAAGATTCGATAAGGAGTGTCAAAAGGCTAATGTCGTTGAATCCTTTTACCCATTTTGGTTAATTCTAGAGCGTCGACATTCATAGCTGTTTTGTGGGACGGGCACATCAGTGGTGGGTGATCCAATTTGATAACGGTTGATGAATGCTGATAAGGAGCCTCGAAAGGCGAATGTCGCCGAATCCGTTCCTCACATTCACAGGTATAGGGTTTGGGGACCTTAATGGTGACTTTCCCAAAGTGGTAACGGCTTACAGGGGCTGATAAGAGCCATTGGGAAATGGGAAGAGGATAAAATTCGGTACTACTTACCAATACTATACGACTGCTATGATAAATGCGTATGATGCTCAGTACCAGTGGGTGAACATATTTTATGTGCTGATATCTGCTGCCGATGTATCGACCGTTAAATTTCCTAGCGTTCCAAATAATGGTACACGTCTTTTGATACTGCTCTCTACATGGATGATGAAGACACCATCTAGATTTGTGGTAGCAAAGCAAGCGATTCATTCTCTCATGCGGTGCCAGCAGCAATACTGGCTGTCGACCGCCGGACTATGTAAAATTCCCAATAGTTGTGCATGTTTGCAAAAACGATAAGCATCGATAACTGGCATACGGATCTACCACCGATATGTGAAATAGATGCTCAGCAAATGGACAAATTGCTACCAATTTATGCAATTGAATCCGAGACTGTCGATCTCTACACTATTCAAGCTTCCGAAAATGACCACTCCAGCCGAAGGGTTTGCT
Organism: Trichostrongylus colubriformis; assembly: GCA_963978905.1. Taxonomy (NCBI): domain Eukaryota; kingdom Metazoa; phylum Nematoda; class Chromadorea; order Rhabditida; family Trichostrongylidae; genus Trichostrongylus; species Trichostrongylus colubriformis. Next base: position 37,226,308 of record OZ022257.1, on the reverse strand, counting down.
GATTAGCGAATTGACCCGTCATTTCCGAACATTGATCAATGGTGTCATTGTAGCAAAAGGTATCCACCGCTAAATCAACTGACCTGTGAAAAATGGTGATCTCCCTCTGCGGTGATGTCTTTGATATCGATAATATCTATCACCTTATATGTGGAGAGTAGATGCTCGGCAAATGGTCAACATCGACCAATTGCCCATTACATAATTCTACTGAGTTAGATGAATACTGAATAATTTGCACAGTACTGTGCGATAGCCCAACTGGTAAAACATTAAATGAGTACACAAATAAAAGTTGTCATGATGGCATTCAGGGGACCACTCAGACGACGATGACTGCGAAACCGCACAAGAAACTCCAGAACATCGCTCTCGATTCGCGAGTCAGATCATGACAAACAAGCAGGAACAGAATTCTGCTTTGGAGCTGTGTCATTCCAAAGCACAGGTATGCAAGCATTTTGTCCAGTCGGACGCCACACAATTTAGAGTTGTTCCCGATGACTAAGTCCAAGGCTATACAAAGGGAAGTCAAGAAAAACTTTGAATGAATGCTGTTATGTATGCTTCGACTCTTCCATTAAACAAGAGACACTGTTTTATTAATCTGCCCAAGAAGAACCGAATCCAAAAGACGATTTCGAAATTACAGTTTTCTCCTATTGGAAACGCATTCACGCCAGTGGGCCAGCCACAGATCTCGGAATACCAGATGCAGGATCTTAACGACCTCACCTCATGTATCAATGCTCATTGAAGAATACATTTTTCAAAATTTATAGAACGGCCTTCAGACAATCGATTTCGTTGTTAAGCAGTCGATAGTGTTGTCTGCGTGTCGACCAATTCGCTATTGCTTTTCTTTCATTGTAGTTCCTTCGCAATGAACTTCTTTTTCCAGATTCTTGCTCACGGAATCGATATGCAAAAAAACTTGTTAATTCAACTAGTTCTTTTGTGAGAACGTGTTGTTCTCTCTTACTTGATAACTAAATCAACAAGGTGCTTTTACGAGAGAAGCTTACCATCGAACTTCGCTGCTGGAGCTTTGGTAATATATGAAACAGCAAGTCATTCGGGGTTGGGCTCACTAAACTACTATCCCCCCATCCTACTCTATATAATCGGCTTAGTATGTCTGTGTGTGTGCCCGTCTGTCTGTCACGAAATTCATATTTCGCGTCGTAGTAAAGCTGGGATGCTGAATTTTACAAATGATATAGGGGGTGATAGGGGGACCTAGGCGGTGGTGGACCGAAAGTGATAGCAGCTGATACGCAATGATAACGAGCCTAAAAAGGCGAGCGCCACCAAAGTCGTTTCGCCTTTCGGCTTGATCCTAGATCGCTGACACTCATAGGTGTTTTGCGAGATGGGGCGGGAACATTAATGGTGGGTGACCCGCATTGATAACTGTTGATAAGATACGATAAGGAGCGTGAAATGGCTGGGGTCGTCGAAACCGTTTCGCTTTTCGCATTGATCCTAGAGCGCTAACACTCATAGATGTTTAGCAGGGTGGGCCAGGAACTTCAATGGCGGGTGATCCAAAGTGATAATGGTTGATAACATTCGATAGGGGGTGTGAGAAGGAAAATGTCACCAAGGCCGGTTCGCTTTTGCGGCTAACTGTCAAATGTTCACATTCGCAGGTATTGTAGGGTACGGGGACCTCAATAGTATTGTTGGGTACAGGGCCTCAGTGAAACTGATGGCGGTCACAGTGGCTGATAGGAGCCATTAGGAATTGGACAGGATGAAATCCTTTACATCATTTGCTATTACTATGCGACCGTTTTAGCAAAGGCATCTGATGCTCAGTGCCTTTGGTGAACATATTTTGTTTAGGTTCAGATATCACTGGCCGATGTATCGACCGCTAAATTGCTTAGCGTTTCAAATAGTGGTGCATGACGCTTGATACTGCGATCTACATTGATAATCATTATACAACCTATATTTGTGATAGCGAAGCGAGCGGCTCACTCGGAATCTTTTTGATTCGGTATTGGCAGCAGCACTGGGTATCGATCGCTAGACTATGTAAAATCCCGAGTAGTGAGCATGTTTACAAAACGATAAACAACGATAATCAAGATATAGATCTACCATTATACCATTAATGTGTAGAAATTAGATGCCCAGCAAGTGAACAAATTGCTACCAGTCGATGCAATCGGATACAAAAGTATCGATGTCTAAACTATCCGAACTCTCAATGATGACCTGAACCAGTTGACTGGCGCACACTACTGCGCGCCATTCATGTCGGTTACGTGCAAAATGGATTCGTTGCAAAGCGACTGAAGTATGACTTTGACACCAATGCTTTATTATCACGCCATATTCTATGCTTTTTTCCAATTCAATAGCTCAGCTGAAAGTAGAGGAAAGGAAATTTCCGCTCGATTCCATGCACAACTGTGGTCGGGCCTATCAAACCCATTTTGCACAGCATCGCCATGAATTGCGCGCAGAAGTGTGCGTCAGCCAACTGGTTATAGGTATAAACCACCAAATTTCTGTGTCAGTTTGTGTATCGGTCTGTATGTCGGTCTGTATGTCTATCCATCTGCTAGTAAGTGGTGGTGTTATAGGATGATAGGTAAATCGACAGCCCAAAAAAATGCTAAAGTGTCAATGTAAAGCGATACTTATCGTTGCAGGAGTATCAATCTAAGGCCACATTGTCGTTGTGATATCACTTCCTCTTATATAAACACCTATCACGTACACCAGCAGGCTTTCGACAGTGTGCTGACTTCGCGCTGGTTGTCATCACAATGAGATGGCGGTTAGGTATACTGGGTTGTCGGAGGAGTAGTGCTGGTTGGAAGCAGACCGATCAAAGAGTGTGTAGTTGCGACAGCTAAAATAATATGTAAACTTTTGACCCATTTTTGGACGGTTCAGTAGGCTATCATGATGTGGGCAGAGAATCGAAATTGGATAGTTGATCTAATCATCATGATGTGCAGTCCCACAACTCCGATTAGGATGACTGATGAGTGACATCAATGGATGATTACGCCAGCATAAATGTGAAATCAGTAAAAAAAGTTCTTCCTATCTGTGTTAAACCTAAATCATATCCTGAATTGGTTCTCTAATCAACTAATGCGTAGACCGCAGCCACCAGTGCTGTGTGACGCGCGTGGTACTTCGCGTAGCTAAAACTGGTATATAATATTCCGCTGATTATGTCTGTGGGCGTCTATTTGTTGCGGAATCCATACCTCGTTCCACAGCAACACTAGGGCCCCGAATTTACAAGTGGTATAGGGGTAGTAAGGGTACCCAAGCGGTGCTGGACCGAAAGTGATAGCAGCTGATAAGGACTGTAAGGAGCGTCAAAATGCAAATGTCGCCAAGTCCGTTTTGCCTTCCGCGTTGACTCCAGAGCGCTGACACTTATAGGTCATAGTGTATCTTGAGCGCCTCCTTGAGTCCCTTCTTGGAACTTAATCCTCTTTTCTTACTCGCCCTCCAGTGATTGTTTGGAAGTCATTGTCCACTTTTCCTGAAGAGGCAAGCGCTCCAAAATGGACTGTAATTTTATTATGCTAAGCATTATGCTTATAGATACAGTCCATTTCACAGCGCTAGATAGAGCGTGGCCTGAGTGGCGAGTGTGAGAGTGTGTGGCGGGGTGTGAAAGTTGATAGACTCTCACTCAAGTCCGTAGGCCACGTCCTATCAAGCGCTCCGAAATGGGTTGTAAATTTATTATGCTAAGCATTATGCTAACAAAGTGACGTCGAACGTGTCGGCGTTCTCGTCCACCGTATACAAGATGGAGTTCTAGTGTCCAGTGCCAGTCTCATCCTTCTCTTTTATACTGACTGTGACATTCACTGGCTTTATTACTTATTGCACTGATAGTGGCCACTTTGGCCAATGTGCTGAATGTTAACCGGATAAAAACTCTCCACTCCTGAGCCATTCACACTGATGGTCGATACCATAATAAGAGGTAAGGATGCAATAAGAGGTAAAGATCGATAAGCCTGGAGCAAAAAGTGGTAGCCTTCTAAGTCCGTTCATACTTTGCGCCGGCAGGGCGTTGCTATTTTCATAGCGAGGCACGAGAAATATGCAGCGACGATGCAGGTAATGAGACAGGGGGCACAGGCCGAGGCGCAGAGCCACACAGCGACGCCGGCGCCACAAAGTATAAGCGCTGCCTTGGTCAACAAATGGATTACCAGTTCCCTATGAAGATTGAGCACTATGCTCAGTAAGTGAATATACTCTGTACTCGATATCAAAGGCAACCGGATTTTTCGACTCCTGAATTGGTGGAACTCCAAGTAGTGCTAGGTATGTACGTGCAGACAGACATACCAGTAGCGCTAGAGCCTATCACAATGTGAGCCCTCTTACTGGTCTTCTTAGCAGAATGGCCGGTGTTGGGTTCAAGGGTGCAGAGCCGTGATAGCGCATCGTGGCGACGCGAAAAAAGGTGAAGCATGGCTAGTTACCTATGGATCAACTGTTCCAAGAGGGTGAATTGATCTATTATCGCGATTATCGCGGAGTGTGCCATTAAGAGTCAATGTTTGGCAAGTGATGGTTCCTATTCAGATATCAGCAGCAGTGAGCGCCATCCCAGTGGTATCTCTACAATCAGACGTTGGGTCATACTCATACTTTGCGCACTGTCGGCGACGGCAGCGAAATCATGTGCCCGCTGCCGACCGCGGCGACACTTTGGTGACGCGCTCCGCTTGTAGAAGGCTTAACCCAACTACACTACAGTATGATGATCGTAGCGAAAGTCTACGAATTCGAATTCTAATCCCGCCATAGTGCAAAACTGTTCGAAATTTTAATTCAAAGTCGTGGTCTCTCACCATAGTAATGTGTTTTGGTCGCGCTATGTACAGACGGAGCGCATGACCAGAGTGACGCCGTAGCCGGCGGCGGGCACACGATTTTGCCCCAGTCGTCGCTAGTGTCGCCGTCGGTGCGCAAGTATAAAAGCGGCCCTACTATTCGACGGTTGAAACATTCCGTAGCTAATGAGATCGGAGTACGAAGAACGCTCACTTGCTGAGCACTTACTGCTTAGTCCTTGGCGGTTGCCAATTCAGTTCTTTTTACAATTATATCCTTAGTTGACGTTGATGACGGAAGTAATATGTCTTCATCTATTGTCCCTTCAGCAACTGTGTTTTAGTGGTCTCTATTGGGCTTGGCGATCGATAGTTAGGGTTTCGGGTATGTCGGTTGGTAGCGATTTTTCATTTGCTGGGCGTCTATTTCTCATGTTGTGCAATACTATCAGTGAACGCATTTGCTTACTGTTTATAATTACAGTGAATGTCACTCACTTATGAGTGCCCACCGACACTTTGAGGCTGTGAGGTGATCACAATCAGGATATCAGCTTCTGAAGTTACTAAGTGGTCAAGCTTGAGCAGATGAGTGCGCTGGTATGCATTTGAACAGAAATTGTCCGTAGAGGGAGAGTTATAATAAATAAACTGAAAAACACGGATCAGCGTTTTCTGCGTTTATTTTTGAACACTAAGGCCGGCATTGTACTTACAAAGAATTACCTGTAAAAACCGAGCTCGTTTGGCGAATTTGCAGAACAGGTGAGGTGACATTCACCATCCGACGTGTTTTTGGGACTCCGTCGATTGTTCCCATTTTTTTCTCAATTTTTTTCAAACTTTTTTCCAAATTGCAATTTTTTTAACAAATTATAAGAGAGGAGATCATTTAGTGGGTGTGTCAAAATGGGGCCGATCCTGAGGTTGGCTAAGTGGTGTGTATACCTAGTCCAGAAAAATTGGTCGAATCGGTAGTTTCTGTTACATAATATTTCACTTCGGAAAAACCATACAATCACCATGCACTTAACCCTGAATATTTCTTCAAGATGCACCGATTGGCTGGCTGTGGAGTCACGTTGCTTGTTTTCCAAACTCGATGTTAATTAATAATGACGTCGAATCTAGGTGAATGTCGGGAAGAGGTGCTGTGTAGGGAGGAGGATACACCGATAGCGCTCCGCTGAAAGTGAATTGTGAGATAATGTCAATTAGACTCCTCCCTATTCAATGGTCCTAAAATCCCATCTGAATCGCGGTCATTATAAACAAAAGCAAAAATACCTCTGCTAGAACAGTAGAAAACTCCTGACAGTCCTCAGTTCCGTACAGCAATGTTGAAAGCATACTCCACAATAAGCTAGTGTGTCATCTCTTCTTCTTGGAGAGTAGTTATTTGGGAAACTATCTAGGTTACACCCTTTTTGCGCGATCATGGTGGGCCAACATGCGCTACACCTGCTCGCACACACTCCGACCGCACTCACTTGTGAGCTACCTTATTGGTCATCTGAGCGAAATAGGTGTTGTCGAAGGGGGTTCGAGCAGGTGTAGTGCAGTGAAGGTCCACCGTGACTTTGCAAAAGGGCGCAACCTGGATTGTTACTCAAAAAGCTACGCCAAAGAAGGTAAATCGGATCATCTGGTCATAGTTGAGTGTGCCTTTAAAAACAGTGTTAGGGGTAATGTGGGTGATGAGAAATCCCAAAAGGAGTCATTTAGTTAAAAAAAGAACGGGTCTGAAAGGTCTATGCATGGCGAAATTCCCCGCGGAAGGCGCCCCCTTGAGCTGTGGCGGAGGCGGCCTCGTCAGGACAAGCCTCCTTCGTTTAGAACAGCCCGCCTCCAGGCGATGTGATTAGTGGTTGGTCACGGTAAGGTTGGTCAAGGAAATCGACGGGGTCGAAAGTATCGCACCGCTTTCTCACTTTTAGCTTGAAGTTCACCACATGAAAATAGATGCTGTCGCATTTCCGAACATCCCTTCATGTTTACGTCTTGGTAATGCCAGTGGAAAACCTATGCGGACTACGCGCCTCCTGACGGGAAGGTCGTCCGCTCTAGAACCAACGGTGGGAAGGAGACCTATTTCTCGGGTTTTTGGCCATTTCCATCCGTTTTTTCTCCACTGTCCTGTTACTAGACATCTCGGCTTTCATATTCACTACTTCTTTTACTTTTCATCCGAATTTCCCCTGAAGCTGCCTTTAAGCAAGGAATTGGAAGGAATAAGCTTATTTCAATTAATCATAGGGTTTACAATTTCGAAAAGGAGCGACGAGAGCTCTCGGTCGACCATTTGATGAATCTTGCGAAGGAGTTCAGAGTTATCAACAAATATGGGCACATGATTGATTGATTCCCTCGAAGTGAAATGCAGTGCTCTACACGATTATCGGTACGGACAATTCTTGTCGGCTGCAACTACTCTGCCAAGCTGAGAATCGTTCCCATTCTACATAGCACGCCCCGAATGTGAATATACGTGCTTGTAGAGCAGACCAAGCGTTTCAAACTCTTTCGAGGTATTTGAATTGTTGCACAAACCCATAGTTTGAAAAAATGTCCGTTCGAAAAATCCGACATTACTTCTGAAATGATCCTATATTGCCGTCCCCGAATTTCAGCTACTGAAAAGAAATAATGTTCGAGAAAGCATCGGGTTTGCCAGCTACAGCACTCAGAACGCGCTCATCGCCACGACTTTTTTGACGCAAGGTTGACGTTCACAGGCCTTTGTATAATGGTAATACCATCTTGATTATGCATCATTCTCCGGTTAAGAGGATCGCACTCAACAACTTCCACAACTTCATTAGGAGAATTAACTGGCAGATTAAGAAGATCGTTCGGTAAGTGTATACATAGTTCCACAAGGTCACTTTTCGTGGAACTCCTTCTTAAGTCAGCTTTGCAAGATATTCAAAGTTTATCTTTACTGTACTATTCCTTCGATTACTAGAATGCAACTTCTAGGCTTTCGTAAGCTGTTTGAAGAGATACATAAATACCATCGAAGACTCGGGAAGGTTCTTATTTCATGTGGCAAACGTCTGCAGTAGTTGAAGCAACTTCTTTGCCACTGCCTTCGATCTCTTCCTGCAAGTAGACCGCGTCTCCAGCAATAAAATATGAACAATCTTTTTGAATTATTCTGTAGCTGTTCAGCTACTCATGAATGCGTACGGTATGGCTGCTGTTATTGCTTCTGCAGCGCAAGCGTAGGGAATACTTCCAAAACCAAACCGATGCACTTAGCACCTTGTTTGATTCTGGACGACAGCCTTGTTACGAAAAAGTGGTGTTGTCACTTTGTAAGAGCCTTCTCGTATCCATAATCAATAACCAAGTGTTCCAGTTCACTTGGCCTGTCTTGTAGCGCTCTCACGCATCTATTGAGCGCTACGTGTCAAGGTCACACTCCTTATTCCACTCGCGCTACCCAGAACTTGATCCTTTCCATTTCAGTTCTCCATTCAACGCAAAGGCGTAGCGAGGTAAAACTGTGATGACCAGCTCATTTTCATACTTTTCGTATTTGGTAGCCTGTATAAGAGCTTGTCCGTGGAGTGTGTTGGTGTGCAAAGCAGTATGGGCTTGTTTGTTCCGCTATGCCGAAATCTAGTCTTGTATTCTTTCACTTTACGCACTTTTCAACGTTTTTCATTCAGCAGTAGTGCCATTACCTCAGACGGCTCCACTATGAAGTTGCTTCTCATCATCGTAGCCACTTGGGTATCGGTATTTGGAGCGAAGAAAACATCCAAGGCCGATTTGTCTAATGGTGAGTCTTTACTGAGACCTTCTGATGTTAACTCATGCTGTGGAACTTGTAATAGCGATGCACTCAAAATACTTCTCGCATCAAAAGCGGCAAACAGTTACAGATGTTTGTCCTCTTTGGCTATTCATAATGTCTAATGAAATAGTCACTAGAGCTTGTTAGCTTTTTATTTTTCTATGAAGTATAAATAATCAGAACTCAATCAATCTCTGCAGAGGGCCACGTAGTTCACCTCCACCTGATTATGTAAATATAAGACGGCGATGTGTGCGTGCTCATAGGCTAGGGTAAAGTCCACATCTCTGACTCACAGTCATTTTTTTTTTCGTATTTTCTCCTGCCGTGAGTGGCTTGCTTTACCCATGCTGGAATTTGGATTTGGATGCATGGCCTCAAATAACTGTAGGCACGAAGGCATCCAAGCGTGATAGGCCCTATTAGGTTCTACTGCATGTAAATCGCAGCTCATAATGCTCATAAGGATACGTCCGTCCAACAGCTGTTAATTCATCCCGAAAGAAAACTATCGTTTGACCGGAATAGAGCTCTGTCAATTGATCGTGAACGCCACTTCGCATGAATACCCTCTGAAAAATATAAAACCACACTGTTTCGTTGCACCAATTTTACCAATGTCTAAGCTATTCTTTCAAAATTGCCTCCCTCCCTATCAGAATGGCATTGTGTCGAGGAAACTGGTCGCGTCCAACCTTTCGCTATCTGAAGAGTTTGACAATAGTGTCCCTCCCAAACGAAACACGTCGTCTTTCATCTCTCAAAAATGGGCGAAAAGCGGAGCGTTTATTGACATATAATACACCGACTACTAGAAATTGCTGAGATTTTCACTTACCAGGAAGGGCTTCCAACTTCCATGGAACTTTGAATAGGGACCCCTATTGATCGGTAAAGATGTGCTACGGGCTGTTTTGAAGCGAATTAAAAGTGGTCAAAGCCTGCCTGTGATATCTTATTGGCGAGGCACTTTGCTATCAGCACAGCTGTTGCTAAGCTAGCAACGGCCACCACGGCTTACTGGTGGTGTTCCGAATCTGCAGGATCGGGGTCGTAAGTTTGCTCCCCACCAGTGAAGATTCTTTTTGCGTTTTGTGTTTCATTGCCTACATTCTACCTCAGAGGAACCGGAAGGGATCCGAAACAAGAGGAAGATGCAAGGAAATAAGCATTTCGTAGCGAACACTCAAGGTTAAAAGCGATAATAGGCGAAAAAACCCTGATTCAAAAGCGCGACGCTGCGGTGTGAAATCGCATCCCATCCGCATCCAACACACAGACTTTCCGAGTTGTCCGCTGTAGGAGACGGGCCGCGGGCCAACGTTAGGCAGCTTCCATACTTTGCGCATCGACGCCGTCACCCGCGTGACGGCGTCAACTCGACGCCGTCTCCTTCGTCGATTTGACGCCGTCACCCGCGTGACGGCGTCGGTGCGCAAAGTATGGAAGCGGCCTTAGTTGTAGCACCTGACTTCCAGAGCAGTGGAGTGGCCATTCCCACTACATTAATATTCATGTAGGTACATCTAGAAACAATATAAGAAAGAACGAATTGAAAGTAAAAGGAAAAAACAAATTTATAATACGAACATCTCCTTTTGGCACCAAGCCAAGACGTCAAATTGGCGAGTTTGTGCAATGGCGGCTACTTAAACTCGTCCACACTACGTTTGTTTGACCCTAAGCCAAAATTACCCGCTTCCGGTGTCTTTAATAAACAATGCTATTAAATGGTACGTTCGGAAGCTCATAACGCGCGAGCTAGCCGTTCTCGTGCAAAACCAGTGTGTTTCCATGTCCAGGGAATCGAATTACCCCTAGGGGCAAGTTTTTATCCAATTCGAGAATTTGGCTGAATTTCGGAAAAATTCATGGGCTATTGGGTAACACATTGAAGGAGTAGTCGTTCACCCTTGAAAATGCTCTTATTTGACGGTTGTTACGTACGTTTAGTCCGATGGGCAAGTGTAATAGGTATGCGTAGGTTATTTGTTCAAGTTTCATGATTTTTTGTAGGAGAAAACTCAAAAACTACCATTTAACCCCCCAGCCACCCCCAATTTTCCGAAGTTGGACCAAAATCTGGATATGGCTGAAAATTCGTACAAAGAGGTAATTCGACCACCTGTGCGCGAATTTCATGATCTTTTAAAAAACCCCTAATTCGTGTGATATGGAAGTCTCTTCGGCCTGATTTCCTACCCGTGTGAGTATTCTTAGTAGGTGTAAATAGAGTGGCAGAGAAAAATAATAATTACGATAGGTACTAGTGCAAGGAAACGTCCAAAGGTGAGAGAAAAGCGCTTACTGACCATGAAACACAAAATGCAACGGAATCTTCACCGGTGGGGAGCAAACTCTCGTCCTTATCCTGCACTACCACTGAGCCACGGTTGCCATTGATAGCTCAGCAACGACCGTGCTGATGGTGAAGTGCCTCGCCTATGAGATTTTACAGGCAAACTTTGACCCCTCCTAACTCGCTTCGGAAGAGCCCGTAGCACTTTAGGTTTCGCAGTTTTAATCAGCTTCGAAGCTCTATCGATCTGTAGGGGGTCTCTATTCGAAGTTTCATGGAAAGTTGAAAGTTTTTTCTGGTTAGTACACATCCCATTTTCCCTCCCCAACTTCGCTGCTGTCTCAGTGAAGCCTCGACTTGGCGGCCCAGTGACCTTTCCATCAGGATAAATATTACATCTCGAGATCCTTACGAATAAAACTTGCGCTATTGCGCTTATTGCTATTTGAATGTAGCTGTTACACTCGATGTGATGTGATGTGGTTAACAAAAAGTCAATCATTCTCGTAGCAAGCTTGCCATCAAACCTGCCATGACGAAGTGAAACTGAGAGGAACCGTTCCACAACACCACTTCTTGTTAGTCTTCCACTGCCCCTCCCCCTACGTGAATTAGAAGCAATTTCTTCAGCTATGAAGATGGTTCAAAGGTTCTGGTTTAGGTTCAAGTATTGGAACAAGAAATTGTTCATGAGTCTACTTGAGTGTGATTCTGCCAAAAAAACATGAGCCATAGTCTAGATAGAGCTTGGGACCCAGCTAAGGACCATTTTTTTTCTTCCTATTTTTATCGATCCTGGTATTTGAATTAGCAGAAGCAAAAGAACGAAAATGATTTATTTGCAGGATTCCGAACAGACATAGACTGGGTACATTGGGACAACGCTATCGGAGTCGCTAAGGATCTCAACAAACCGATTTTTCTTCTTATTCACAAGACATGGTGTGGAGCATGCAAAGGTAAGTACCGAATTCTGTTAAGATCAGGAGTAGTAGACGTTACCATTTTGACTATAGAGCGTTTTCCTGACCGCTCTGTAGCGAAGAAAGTGACGAGCCGCCTCAGGTGAACACTCTGTAACTGTACTCAAGTCGTAAAGTTTTAGCTCTTGAAAACGTAAATGTACCACAAACAAAGCGACGTATAGTTTGGTATAAGTTTTCGACCTTCACTTTCAGTTGGAAAACGTACTCAAATTTGCTTGAGATTGCCGATGTTCAAGCAACATATTTTCCGTCGCGTTACACGAAGCTGCTATCAATTAATCGCCTATTTAGGTGCAAGGGAGTTCCTTAGCCTGGATGGGTACCAATTCAGTAGGTAGCAGTCGGAGTCTTTAGCTAATGTGTAGGCGTGCATTCGCCCAGGCACACTTCTCTTCTGAAGATGGCGCATCGGACTTTCCAGTGAGCCCCTGCCTTATCCAAAAATCTCGCACTAATCGGTGATCTATACAAATCGTTTCTCAGTCGTTAATCGATTCTACTAATTTCGTGCAGTGTTATAAAATAAGCTTAATATGTAGTGGCGCCTCCTAACAGGGGCCTCAAGAACATATTTGGATTTCTTCCATCCAAATCCGCATCTGCAGCTAAAGGAGTTAAAATATAATTTATATATCCCGATAACTGTCGCAGATATATATTTCACGTTACTCGTCTGCCACACGTTGGTACGATAGAGAGTACTGTTTATTGGCGCTACTGTACCAGGCAATTACTGAAAACGTACAAAATAAGACAAATCTTCCAAGTTACCATAATCTAAGGAGAAAACAAATGAAGGCTAATGAACTACATGAATGATTCACGCTTCGGTATATATATGTGAAGCGCTCTGGCCTCTTCTTTTGTCCACCAGCTGCGCAGTGCCATGGCATTTCTAGAAGAGTACAAAAAGCCGCACTGAAATCGAACTTCATGAACTCCAAACGCCATACTGAAAAAATAACCAAAATTAAATTAAAAATCGCGTTTATCCGCGATAGGAGTGGTGAAAAGAGGGTGACGATAGTGTGGTGTCCAACTTGTTCGCGTGCCATGAGCTGTGTTTATGTTCGATACCAGTTGGCTGGCACACACTAAAGTGCGCGATTCATGTCGATGACGTGCAAAATGGCTTCTATGAAAAGCGACTATCTATATTACTACCTAACCTTTTTTAACACGTCACCTCTCCTGTTTTTGTTTTTTGCAATTTGAAAGCTCAGTTGGAAGTAGAGGGAAGGAATTTCCCCCCTTAATTCCTTACACAACGGTGGTCTTGTCGATCAAACCTATACTGCGCAACATCGCCGTGAGTAGCGCACAGTAGTGTACGCCAGCCAACTGGTTATAAATACAACAACAAAACGCATTCCTAACACTATTCCGAATTGCAAGCAGTTCAACGGTCAAAATATCGCATTACAACTGATATCGGAGTACGAAGCATATCACTGTTAAGCCATTAGTGCTTGAGCTGTTGGTTGTCGATAATTAGTTTTTACACCTTCATATGGTACCTCTAAAAAAGGTCACCACTTTTTGGAGGTGTGAATGATTTAGTGATTGGAGTAAATGGATCAGGAAGGACATGTGTTTATCTACTAATCAGTTAACCCTTCCGCTGAAGTGGTCGCTATTGGGAGTTAGTTCGGATAGTTTAGAGATCGACACTTTTGGATTCACCTGCATCAATGGTAGCAATTTGTCCATTTGCTGAGCTTCTATTCTTTACATATCGGTGGTAGATCCATATGTCAGTTATCGATACTTATCGTTTCGCTAACATGTAGCACTATTTGGAATTTTACGTAGTCTAGCGGTCGATACACAGTATTGTTGCTGGCATTGCATGAGAGAATGAAGAAATCTAGATCGTGTCTTGATCATCCATGTATATCACAGTATCAAAATCATGCAGCATTATTGAACGCTAGGGCAATTTAGCAGTCGGTACATCGACAACTGATATCAGAACATAATCAAAATATGTTCACCCAATGGCCCTGTTCAACAGACGCTTGTATTGTAGCGGTCGTGTAGGAGTAGTCGGCTGTGCATTGGATTGTACCCAACCCACTTCCTAACCGCTCTTTTCAGCGCTAAGCAGTCGTTATCAGATTCTATTCGTTAGCAGCAAGGTCCCCGTACCCTGTGATACCTGTGAGTGTGAACATTCCAATGTTAGACAGAAGAGCGAAACGGATTTGGCGACATTACCCTTTTGAAGCTCCTCGAATCCTATCAACATCAGTTTGGACCCACTATGAACGTCCCCGTCCCACCCCTTAACATCTGTGTGGGTCGGTGCTTTAGGATCAACCCTGATGGGGAAACGGATTAGGCGACATTTGCCTTTCAAAGTTCCTTATCAACCCTTATCAACCGTAATTAATTCGGATCACCCACCATTGATGTGGCCGTCCCACCCTTCAAGACACCTATAAGTGTCGGCAGTCTAGGATCGACCCGAAAGAAAGCTAAAACGAATTTGGCGACATTCGCCTTTCGAGACTCCTTATCAGCCCTCATCAATCGTTATCAATTTGCATCACTCACCATTGATGTGCCCGTCGCTCCCCTCGAAACACCTATAAGTGTCGACAGTCCAGGATTGACCCGAAAGGTGAAAGGTTGGCGACATTTCCATCTCGAGGCTGCTTATCAGCCCTTATCGGCTGCTATCACTTTCGTACACCACCGCTGAATATAATTTGTGAAATTCAGGATCCCACCTTTGCTGCGACGCGAAATATGAATTTCTGGTCAAACAGACGAACACACACAGACACACACACCAACAGACACACTTTGCCCAATATATAAAGTAGGATACAGTGTATGCGAAGGCACCGAGAGGGGTAAGGAGGAAGTGAGAACTGTGAATGAATCTTTCCTGACAAACCTACCACTCCAAAGGGATGATGTGTAGTGAAACTCGCACTGAAAAGCGCGGTTTGGGGTCTTATCACGTTCCCGCAGCTTGGCGTGTCGCGTTGCAGTTCATTAGCCAGGCTTGGACGGGGCAACATTCACGGCCGCCTGATTCAGACTTGCGTTGCAGTCTACCTCCGGCTTGTGACGCAGAGGGGCCCGAACAAGAATTAGTATTTTTGGATACCTTTTTCTTGTTTTTTTTTTACGTTGTTTCGATGTTTTGTTTCATTTCGTTCTTTCCCTACTGTTACATTGCTAAGCATCCCTACTTGCATATTCCATCACACGCACAATTTGTCTAAGTTGCCCATTCCGGTGCCTTTGAAAAATGTGACGATGTTGAACGATTCTAATGGATTCATTGGAGTTACTTAGGTTCAGATATCGGGTGCTTCACACTTGAGTGCGTATTTTTGGTCAGATATAAACAGATCCAACCTTGAGTGCGCTTTTTTTTGATCGGGAACCTTCCATGGTTCATTTAAATCATGCACCAGTTTTGCATTAATAGATGCAGATGGAAATCAGATTGTAGTCAACGTCTGTGGCTAATTGTCAGAGAATTCAGACCATCTGTTACTCAGGTTTTGCTTTGCGTTTCCACACCGCAACTACAATCATCACTTCTTGTGGCTCTGGAAACATGATACTCGTTTTTGAGTTGCAGTTTTGTCGATCTAGTAATAGCATGAATCATCTTACGAACCGTGCTCATCGCATACGTGGGTTTAAGTGATAGGTTTTTTGCTAACCGTAGACTTCTTCTCAATGAAGGCGCAGACTTGCTAACCAGTTTTCCCCACTCTCAGTAGTATGACGACCAGCCACTGCAACCAGCAGGTATCGGTCGAACACTGTGTGTACAAAAGGACATCGAAATGACATCTGTGAGGGAATATGCAGTGAGGAAGCCTGTAATACCTTCTCCGCCCTCTGTGTGTCACAACCAAGGACGTCAGAAATGTGAAAACGCAGCGTACGCTCCTTCGACGTTGTCGTATATCAGACAATCGAACTCATCGGCAATTGGGATTCTTGCACGAGAACAAAAATGTTGATGGAAAGATGTGAGATCAACAACACTCTTGGTTTGTCATTAATGAAACCGATAGCGGTAGGTAGGAAAAATAATTTCGTGAGGGTAACGTGTGCCGATCCTAAAACCACATTATCGTAGTTCAAGGAAAACAATGAGTGTTCATTAAACTACAACAACCTTTTAAAACATTCTGGAAGATCCAGGATGTTATGGTGGATTCCTCATGGTCGTATTCCACTAGTAGAAAATGTAGTGAAAAATGCAAGCTCGAAGGTCAGCTTTTTCCGTGATTCAAATGTGGTCGGAGGTCATGGCATAATGAGAAGTCTTTAGTAATGGTCCGATAATTCGATTTGGTGGATTTGAAGAATTAAAAGGATGAAGTTCCTTACGTTAATCAATTCGTTTTGGAAGATGCGGCAGCATTCCAGTCCGTTTAGATACGTGGTGCCAAATGAATGTGATTTGGCTCATACAATAACCTATGGGGGTTAGACCTATGAACACGTCAGTGCTTAAGTAGCACAGTACGGATGAAAGGCTTGGTTGGCTCCAATGGGCACTGATGCACGAGTGGGAGTACGTCCCACTTTCCACTGCACCACCTTTGCACTTGGTTGTTTTGCCTCATAAAAGCTGTAGTATGATAAATGTCACACTACTTCCACTTGTGGATCAAAACCGTGACGCGGTAGAGTTGGTGTAGCACTTTTGTTATGAGATTTGCAATGCAAGCTCAGTGGAAGGAAAGATCTCAGTGGTAAAGGGAAACACCTGCATGCATTGAAGGCGCCGCTCGTCAACACGTGCGAGGTCTTTGTACAAGAAGCGCAGATTGTAAAAGGCCGTTCGACCGAGTCTTTGATTCATAACATATTGCACGATTCAACGATACTATCTGTGTTTCTATACTAACGCTGTCTTCATTATCGCAACTTCGTCTTATTCTACCTCATTCAACTGAGCGCAGAACTCTTTTGCCACGTCAACACCATCGCCGCTACGAACCATCTTTGTAGGCCCTCAATGACAAAGACTTCTGAATGAAGCGTCACTCGAGTTTTCAAAAATTCTCACAAATTTTCAGGACTCCAAAGGGAATTCTCAAACTCACCGAAAATGTCTGACCTAATCGAGTTGTCCAAAAAGTTTGTCATGGTAAATACAGAAGATGATGATGAGCCAGAAGATGAGAAATATGCTCCTGATGGTGGATACATTCCGAGAATTCTCTTCCTCGGTGAGAACCGGTATTTATTTACACCGCTATGAAATGATTAAAAATTTTCTTCACCGCCATGAAATTATTGAAAATTTTCTTATTCTAGATACTGATGCGGAGCCATTGAAGACCAACAATGAAGCCAAGTATAAAAACAATAAATATTTCTATCCACTTGTTCCACAAGTGGTTGATGGAATGAAGAGAGCTCTCGACGAATTCGAAGCCAAGTCAGGGGTGAGTTCTCAATGAATCATTTGACAACGTGAGCATGTTTTCAAATTTCTGAACGTTTGTGTACGAATATTATTTATTTTCAGTCCAACAAAGATGCTCTTAAGTCAGATACTTCAAAGGACAGCAAAAAGAAGGATGAGGAAGATGAGAAGGATGAAGATGAACAGGACGACTCAAGTGAAGAAAAAGAGTCCATCTCTAAAGATAACGAAAAAGAGAAGAAAGAAGAGAAAAAGGAGAAGAAAGATGACAAAAAAGAGAAGAAGGAAGATACCAAGGATAAGAAAGATGACAAGTCAGAGAAGAAGGAAGATACCAAGGATAAGAAAGATGACAAAAAAGAGAAGAAGAAAGATAGCAAGGATAAGAAAGATGACAAAAAAGAGAAAAAGGTGGAGAAGGACCACAAGAAAGAAAAGAAGCAGGTAGAGAAGAATGAGGACAAGGAAAACAAAAAGACAGAAAATAAAAAAGACAAGCAAGAGAAGTCTGAGAAGAAAGAAGACAAGTCAGAGAAGACGAAGAAAGAGAAGAAAGGAGATGACAGTTCAGAGGAAGAGAACGTAAAGAGCAAAGGAAAAGATGGAAAGAAAAAGGCAGGGGATGCAAAGAAGGACGACAAGAAAAAGGCAAGCCTTTGTACAGATGGTCCTTTCGTATATACTCACTAATTTGTCCTTTTGCTTGAAAACAATTGAACTTCACGACTCAATTCATAATTTTGTCTCAAAGCGTCAAGCGCACCAGTGGCTGTTCTGCCATAAAGGGAAACCGTATCTAAACCGATTATTCAACAAAGTGGTTTTCGTTCTTGGAAGAAGAGAAACAGAACTACTCGCGTTGATCACTAGAGTCAAGCGTGTCGAAGAAATCGGCTTGTGTGGATAACCCATCCCAGGCTTCTGGGTCCAGGCAAGAGAAGGTTGCACTTTGACTTCCTGTAGAAACGTTGCCGTTCCACATGCTCTTAAAAAGCTCAGAGCGCAAGAGGGAGGTGAGCTTTCTGGAATCCCTAAACTCTTGTCCTGCGGCCGCGTTCATTTTTTGGCACCGGCAGCGGCAGGCAGTACCCATAAAGGAGCCCGCGCTTTGTTTTTATCGCCTTTTGTTGACCAAGGGAGGGTGTGGGCAATTACGACAAGAAATTCGTGTGGAGCGCGACATGATAGGCTCGACCCAAAGGTTTTCTTTATAGGGACTTGAGATCGTGTTTTGTCCTGAAACCATCGCGTTTTAAACGGAACATAGTACTCCGTCACGTTCTAGTACTCAACGAATACAGTTCGCACCGCTTAATGAAAGCCGCGGTGTGAAATTATTGACTGTGATGAAGACGCTGAAAGCACTGGTCGTATCACTACAACTTAGCCTAGTTCTGCATCTGCAAAGAACTGCTGATTTTTTTCAAATCTAAGTGTCATGTTGTTCTTCGAGGCAGCATTTTACGTAATCACATCTGCTTCAAGTAACATTTAAGTAATGCACGCGAATCTTGAAATTTCACAAAAGAAATAGAAGGAAGTGAAGGACTCCTAATTCGTATGCATTTCTGTTTATCAAATTAGCACTATTCTCATCTGGAATAGTGCTGTTGTTAATCCGATTTTAACAGTTTATTACTCTTTTCAGAAAACCGAACTGTGATGTGGAAAGTTTCTCTCGCTCTTTCGCAAAATAGGCCTTTCAATGAAATCATCAAAGGGCACAGAACTTCATTCTACGGGCATAATAGGTTCATGAATAAATGTTTTCCAGTAATATGTACGAGTGTTTGTATTTGTTCTACATTCTTTACCACAGCCGCTGATTCACTTAGACGACGACGTCATATAAAGTTGTTTTGGAAAGGTTGTATTCTCGGGAACATATATCTAGAAGTTTGAACCTTTGTAGATGTACTGAAAATTAATTAAGAGATGTAAACGATCCCAACAGATGTGCATCAAGTCATCCATTCAGTTATTTTTGATCGCTGAAGAACCAGGACACGGTGGAATCACGGTATACAGGGTTCACTCAGAAAAAGGTTTCGCCCGATAATAAGAACGTTTGCTCACAGGCATTGACGTTCTATTCAGAGCACTGGTACGCGACTGAAAAGTCCGGTGGACGACTGAAAATCAAATCACAGATGATGGGTGATGTGAATGGCAGAGGAGAATAAATGGAATGGAACGGCGAAAACCCAAGAGATGGACTCGCCGTCGTTCCGGGGGTGGGCGCGATTGCGCTGTCATCACTGCAGCATCGATCAGAGACTCACATTGATGTTAAGTCTAGGCGGACCATAAACTCTCGCCAGGACACAAAGAGACAGCATGGAGTCGTTATTCCTCTTCTTTCACAATGACCCCATCTTGTGCGTTCTTTGCAAAGTATTCGCAATCGGAATTGTTAAAAAAAGAAAACTATTATAGTCCAAGGAAAAGGAGCCTCTTTGAATACGTCACGCACATTTCAGAGGAATTCTAATACCATTTATTTTTTTACGAATGAACGAAGGCTTAGTCGGCATGCGATCAGGTCACCGTCCTGATCGTAGAAATCAACACCTGTGGTTGTCAGGTTTTTCACGAAATCGCTGCTTGGTCCAACAGCCCTTACGGAGGGGTTACAACCTTCCAGTGAACTTTGGAATGGTGAAAACCTCGGTAGACTGATAGAGTATACTAGGATGCTGATTACAACTATGAAACCGAATTCGCGTAATGCCTCTCCGAAGCTAGTTCAGATGGATCGAAGTCTATTTACAATGACACAATAGCGACGTAGTTCGCTTCAAAACGCATCAACGCGATGATTATGCGAGCAGCACAATGGCTGTGGCTCAGTGGCAACGCTATTACTCCAGAGGCCGTGATCCGTGGGTCAACCCCTTGGTTATACCGCTTGGTGAGGTATGCTGATTGTGAGCAAAGTACCCGATCAGTGACTTATCGCAAACGATTCTTGACCATTTCTAACTCCTTTTGGGGCGGCATTTTGCAGTTTTGGTTCTCACACTTGTAAGCAGCATTCGAGACCCTATCATTCCACGTGGGTGTCATTTGGGAGTTCCATGGAGAGATGAAACCCTTTCCTGATCAGCGATGACGGTCTACAGTTGAATAACCAATGATATGCAAACAACAGAAAGATAGGTGTTATACTAGTCGAAGACGAGGAAGGGACATTGCTGAGCGGCCTCAAGCCTGTGCTTCACATTGGAGTTCTTCACTTATTGGTGAGAGGATAGGGCTCCTGCCTGGAGAAGCTTGTATCGTCCACCCGCGGCTCTTTGCCCCTAATCCTGGGCAAAAACCGACATTCTCGGTTGGTTTCAAAACACCCAGAGAGGTCAATTTGGCTGATGGTTCAATATGAACGTAGGGATGCTTAACTGTGTAACAGTAAAGAAAGAGCGAAATAAAACGGCGAGAACCCGAAAAAAGGAGCCCGAAAACTTCTTGTCTTTCGCAACCCCATGCATCACTAGCGGGAGCTGCTCTTTTTTAATGCGAGTTTCGCCACACATCACCTCTTCTAGAGTTGAAAGTTTGTTTCCAGAAAATATGCACAGTTCCCATTTTCTCCACATCCTTCACGGTGCCTTCAAGGCATACACTGCATATCAAATATAAACACAGCTCATGGCATGCATGAAGCTGAATGGGGACATCTTGCTATTCAACATTCAAGCGGGGTATGCTCGGTATTCAATACAGTCCCCACCTCTCCCTCGCCTTTGAATGTAGTATGTGACCTAATACTACCTGAAGAGCACGTAAACAACCTCATTATTTTGTTGTTTTGACCTCACGTTTAACGCTCATTCATATAAAAGCCGATCGTTGTGATAGTAACGGTCATTTCTAAAGCTCTCATCCGATTGTCATGGACAACCGCCCATGCCCGTTCGTCAGGAGCACCTACTACATGAATGCAGAACGACCATGGGCCACATGTGGGGAGGAAACTTTACCCACTCATCATAGGCAGGTAAGCGCTCTTGACCAGGCATTGACTATATTTCAGTCTGTTTGCTTCCAGGCTGCCTCCGATGATCCAAAGCAAATCAATCATCCTTTCCCTGCGCATTTTCCACAACAGAAACCCTCTATCTTCAAACGTAAGAACAACTAAATGCACTGTGCGGTGCTATCGCAAGGAGGGGGCCATCCCACTATGGACATTATTTTTACCTAAGCCTAGAAGGGAAAGGGAGCCCTCCCCCTTTCCTCCAATAAGGCTCAGACGAAAATGTGTATGCAGATTGACTACTCAGAGATCGATCCAAGATGCTTAGATTGCAACTTCTTATAAGATGCCCCCTCACTGCGATAGCACCCACTGTGAAAAGTTGCCGGCAGATTGTATCTCAATTCCTATAGCGTCGGCTTACGTGAACGAATTACCAAGTTACACCGTTAACTACTACATGGAGAATAGCCCAAATCTGACAAAGATTTTGGAGAATGAAGCCGGCTCTATCGACGTAAGTTTTCGCACAAGCATCTAATCCGGTTTATTCCAGGCATTCAGAAGGGGACGTACGGATGAGAGTCAATAATGTGTAGGGGTGTAGGGTGGGGAGTTAATGGTGATGTAACTGACGTTTTCGCGGACTGTGGATTAGGTGAAAATGGCAACGATGCGTAACGATTAGAAGAGTACGTGGAATTCGGGCTTTTGTGGAAATGGGGCATTGTCAAGTGTGCAGAAAAGGATTAGATACGTATCGATTAACAGCCTGTGCCTCGTTGAAAGAATCAGAGAAATGAAGGTTCCACATTCTCATCTCTACAGAAACGCAGATTCGCGATCTCCATACTTCTTCCGATCGTTACGTATCTAATTCTTTCCCGCAGATATCATATTTTCGCAAAAACGGTAACTGGAGACTATGCATGATAGTGTATAGGAATGCAGAACACTGCTTATGTGATTGTTGAAACTGAATCACTTTTTCCATCAGATAAAAGTAAAATGTGGGGTGTACACTCAGAGGGGGAAGAGCAGCGGGTAAAAAGTAAGAAGTCTTGGCATGAGAAAGTATAAGCTCCACAGGGCCATGCATGTATGGAATCTACGTTATTGACAAGACAGCCACTCGAAGGCATGTTGCTGTTGAAGGCCGCGTTGATACTTTGCGCACCGACACCGGCAGCGACGGCATCAAACTGACGCAGCCATTTGCCTGCCGCAGAAGACGGTGTCAATACATAGTGCGCACCGTATACAAAACGCTCGACCCAACCACACTACAGTATGGTGACCGTGGCGAAAGCCTATGATTTCAATTTTGAATCTTGGCATAGGGCCACACTATACCATATTCGAATTTGGATTCCTGGGCTCTGGCTACGATCACCACACTGTAGTGTGGTTGAGTCGAGCGTTTTGCAAAGGGTGCGCATCATCTATTGACGCCGTCGTCTGCGGTAGGCAAATGGTTGCATCAGTTCGACGTCGTTGACGCCGGTGTCGGAGTCAAATTAACTTCGGCACCGGCGGCGACAGCGTCGGTGTGCAAAGTATGAACGCGGCCTGATATTTAACACGTGCTCCCCCATTAGTGTAAACTGTAGTACAAAGGAGGCTAATTGTAAGTGAAACGTGAAACATAAACGATACGCATAACATTCGCCAGCTCATCAACTTGTTGTTATTGGATATTTATTCTCCGGTGATTGAAGGGAATTCCCAACAGTTCCTAGCGAAGTTGGAGAGCCAGTAATGATATTGTCGCTGCAAACAACACACGAACAGAGCGCTTCCTTCAGGTACAGAGCCAACATTGGCACAGTCACCTGGTGCAAAGTGGATATAGCTCCATGGGGTGCAAAGTGGATATAGCTCCATGGGTTCTAACTCTAAATATGACCTCCGCAGCCAGTTGCTCGGCTCTTAGGACTCCAGCTCCATGTATACCACTGTACTCGTCTTGAGACGAGAAACTCAAATCTGCCTTCCAAATTTGCGAAACGATTCTGTGAGCAAAGTTATGAAGGGTAGTCTCCCGACATGGTCGACTCTCTCTCTCGCATGTTCGCATGAGTGGACGTGGAATGCTAGCACAGCAAGGTGAGTTGTGGTGTACTGAATACGATAGTTGTTTCACAGGAGATGGGTCGCAGGTTCGGATCCTTTGTGCGAAAAAATGAAAAAAAAAATGAAAGTCTTGAAAAAATGCATAAATCAGGAAACGTGGAATTTTGTCCCCTCTTGATGTTGAATGAAGAGGTAAACCTTTCAAATACCTACTAATACGCACTTTCTGGGTTCATATGAGCTGAAGGGAGAAAAAGCAAAAGAGCAGTCGCACAAAGGATGCGAATCTGCGGCCCATCTCCTGTGAAACAACCATCGTATCCAGTACACCACAACTCACCTTGCTGTGCTTGCATTCCACGTCCACTCATGCGAACATGCGAGAGAGAGAGTCGACCATGTCGGGAGACTACCCTTCATAACTTTGCTCACAGAATAGTTTCGCAAATTTGGAAGGCAGATTTGAGTTTCTCGTCCCAAGACGAGTGCAGTGGTATACATTCCATCGCAAAAGGCCGGACTGACCTGATGACCCTCCCTTGTTAGATGGAGTGTGGGAGCGTCAGCAGTCTGTTGTGCTGGAGCAGCATCATTCCCGCCGAGTGAAAGCTTCAACTTAGTAATGTTATTCTAATATTGGTCTTATCCTGATGAGTGAATTACCGTTGGCGCACGAGCTTACTTGGGGTAGCTTCTTCTGAAAGATTATGAAGTTCAAGCGTCCCAGAAATTGAACGTAGCATTCAGAAAAATTCCTCGGTTCACGTACCTCTGAAGTGAAAGCTAATCTGAGTCAACTGGAGGAGGCTTAGTGACGTAGCATTAACTGGTTCAGATACCAGTGACCACAGAGCCGTGTAGACAGGCCCAGCACAACGTTCCGCAAAACACCATTGTTGCGAACATCGGTGAAAATTCGGTTTCTCCTTTACTTGCATCACAGGGAGCAACTAAACCAGAAGCGAAAAATACGGTGAGCAAGAATGGTCGTTTTCTTTTTTTCTGTAAAATGACTTGGTGAGCATGAACAGGGTAAACAATGGGAGACCTCTGCCTATGCATGGGATTTTCATGAGGAAGTACCGTGTAGCCAGGCGCAACAGAACGTTCCGCAAAACACCATTGTTGCGAACATTGGTGAAAATTCGGTTTCTCCTTTACTTGCATCACAGGAAGCAACTAAACCAGAAGCGAAAAATACGGTGAGCAAGAATGATCGTTCTCTCCTTTTCTACAAAATGACTTGGTGAGCATGAACAGGGTAAGCAATGGGAGACATCTGCCTATGCATGGAATTTTCATGAGGAAGTACCGGACATGGAGAACACAATAAAGCTGGATTTCGGTATTCACTTTATTCATTCAACTTTTTCCCGTGCCGTAACATAAAAACCGGGTTGCATTTCCTTAATATTGACTATCCATACTTATCTGCCTTTTGACATAAGTAGGTGATAGGACCCATAGTTGCCCAGTGGAAATATCTGTAGAGCGCTCAAGCGTAACGTGCAGAGGAAGCAAACAGTCCACGTCGATCACGAGCAATTACCCTCACTCTACCGGGTGTGCAACAGGACACTCGAGCGTGCAGTCATTTAAAGACAGCATTAGGGGTAATGTGGTAATGGAGAAATCCCTACAGGAAGTCACTCACGTGGTAGTCCTGGGCCTAAGAAGGCTACCTGTGGTGAAATCCCGGTGAAAAAGCGCCCCTCCGAGCTGTAGAAACGCCGTAAAGAGCCGCAACCGCGCAACTGTCCCGCCTCTTGGATAAAACGATCCCGCCTCCCGATGACGTAATTCCCGATTGACTGGGGTGGGAGCGGCCAAGGAGATGCGGCAGGATCGAAGGTTTTGCGACGCGCTTTCGCAGTTTTAGCTTGAAACTCACTCAAAAAAAAATGTTGTCGTATTTCCAAACATTCCACTGTGTTAACTTGGCAGAATGCCAATGGAAAACTAGACCAGACTACTCCCCTCTTGACGAACAGGTCGTCCGCGTCGAGAATCAACAGTGGAAAGGGGGTTCTATTTCTTGGGCTTTTGGCCAATTCCATCCGTTGTTTCTTCACTGTCCTGTTACAAGGCATCTCGACTTTCACAATCACTACTTCTTCTACTTTTCGTACGACTTTCCCCTTATGCTGCCTTTAATGGCGGGGGCCACTGACGCATTTGTGGTTGGCAGTGACCCAACTCGAGTTTGCTGTAGTGTACATTTAAATTTTGTTGGTGGACGGTTTTACTCGTACGTGGTATCATATTTATGCCAGGCGGAGGAGTAATACGTGGCGGTGGTACAAAACTGTTCTCCGTACAGCAGCAGTTCTCGAGCCCTTTTCCAGTGAAACTACATTATCGCCCTCGCTGTCCTCGAAAAGCGTGGGCTTCGATATGCCTGCAACTATCTTGGAAAGAATCTCATACCCACTGACTGAATTCTGGGGTGAATGCTAGCGGCTATCGCTTCGTACGCTTCAACGAACAATGTCATGAGAAGTAAATGGAGAAAAGTATAGAATACAACTAATCAATGTATTCAGTGGCTGAGTCGAGGTTTTCAGAAGTTGGACAGGATGTCTTTGCTACAGCTTCACAAGCTCTTCCTCTGGAGTATTCGAACAATATTGATGTAAGAAAAGCCTTCTCGCAGCCTGTTCCTAATGATCAAGACTACGTCGTCGCGCAAATCGAAAATATGCAGTGAAAACAGAAGTTATGCGTGAGAACTTTGGAGTCTGCTACCGCAGCGAAATGCCATGCCACACCTAAATGCAGATGAAGCCCTCTCTCCCCATCGCTTCCCTGCCAATGACCATAGCAACTCGTTCTCAACTTCAACGAAAGCGAAACGCTCATTTGAATCACTTTCATCATGTAAGACGTATGTATCAGCACACAAGAGCTTTTGGTTCATCTTCGGTCGGAGGCAGTGGAGGCGCGATTCTCGTTTACACCTCAAGTTCGCATTCGCGTAAAAAGATGCAAAGGACGCTTCCACTGATTCATTTCTGCAGCAGATAATGACAGTTGCTTTGTTCTTGTGATAGGGGGATGTCAATTAAAGCCTAAACCTAAGTTTCTTACATCAGTGAAAGATGATTCATTCACCCAGAGCTCCCTCCTCCCAGCCTTGGGCTGAAAGTCACTCATAGCCATGTTTATCACGTTCTTCCATGTTTTGAGCAATGCTTCGCGATACGCCTTCAGTCAGTCATGGAGCGTGGTGTCGCGTGTCTTCTACACCCCCCCCCCCCCCCGCCCCCGAACCCATATTGACCCGAGCTCCTTGAAAATGTCTACTGTGAAGCGTTCCTTATGAAAAGGCAGCACCAATGATAACTAAATTTGATGGAGCACTGTGGCATTGCATTGAAAGCTGCTGAACACAACAACATCGCCGCATTGCCACTAATGGTGAGGGTCCATAAGCGTCCTTTCACTCCAACGGCTAGCACCTGGAGTTACCTTAAAAACATTGACCATTCGAGGAGGATTTAAACTTTCATAATGGGTTGAGGATGTAAACTCCTATGTCGTTCAATTTAGGAAATGGAATCTCCCGTCGAGTACATGAAACCCAAGTACAGCACCCAACTTAATTCACCTTCCAAGTCAGAAAAATATATCTCGCCGTTGGTTTGTGCAACAGTTTGTTTCTCACCTGTGCTCATACTTTCATGGTCAGTGTTCAGGAATCGCAATATATTGGGATACCAAATGATTTCTACCTCGCTTATTCGAGCTGCCCACAGCAATTCCCTGATATCACAGTGTCCAATGTAATACAAAGCCCATATGAGCTCCAGACTGTGCATGCCGTACCCGTACAGGCAAATCAGCAACCAATCGGTACAATTGACGCAGGTGCGTTGCATGAGCAGCGGGAGGGATAATTTGTTTGATTGTTAGATATGAAAATAGAGGAGATAATAAATAGTATGGCAGAAGAAATGGAATGGAATAACCGAGTAGAAAACTAGACAAATGGAATTCATTTCATCTAAGTGTTTCCATCGTGAATTTGTTCTCGCGCCATGCAGCCGCGTGGCCCAATCACCTGGGAGAAAAGCTTGCTCGTTTCCCTGCATAGCATTCTGCTCTGCTTGTCCCACCTCACGATGGTCTGCCACGGCAGGGCCATGATCAGCCTAAGGCACGTCTGCTCAGGCCAGTTGCTCCACGGATCGCCTCCTTTGAAGGTATATTTCGCGATGATTCCACTATTTCGTTTACAGTGTTGAGCATATAGCCTCTTCCGCAGCTGCAAAGGGTACACCTTCAGATGAGGGCTAGGATGAACGGTAAGCACATTGAAGAAAGAGCATGTCATGATAAGTTAGGATGGGGGAAGTCTTGGTAGCAAAAGTGACGCTATCAAGGGCAAAAGGTAGCTTTGCTGAATTTAGGTTGATAACCTCGAACAAAACTTGTCCTAATGCCTGTTTCCGGGCTCTGATCTCGTCAAGGCCAAAGTCAAAAAGACCAGTTTGGGATTTTCTTGGTTTTTTCTTCGTTTACATATCCTCTAGCATTCCGAAAATCATTATTGAGCGTGTGTACTCACAAAGGTGAATTGTGCTATCAATCCCACGCATGCATTTCAAGTGACTATGTTTTCCTACTCCGGCTTACCCTAATTACTCCTCATTATGCTTACAACTAGACATTAAGGCCTGTGCAATTTGATCCTACAGAATTACAGGTATCGATCCTAAAGATCTTCCCGCACCTGTACACTTCCCTTCCGTACATTACGCTGCTCAGGTTGGCTCATTGCATTACAACTTCAGAATCGAAATTTCATTTAATATATGACAGCTCGAACAGATATTTAGTAGATGAAAAGACAGTCGGGCTTGTCAGTGTTGAAGTAAGTTCTCTCATTCACTAAAGATGCTCATTTGGTCGGGTTAACTGCAGAAGTACGATAGAGCGTCAGCCAGATCCTGCACGCGGCATTTTACGAACACAGGATTTCAGAGAGTATCTAAAAGACAAAGACGGTAGACATACTTGTAGACTGACAACGAGTGTTGAAACTTGCATGGTGGGGTCCACCGATAAGGAGCAGTTATTCGGTGCACCCACCAGTGAGGACGAAGGACCCCTTAGTCATCCACCCTCACACTCAACGTAGCTGCTCACTTTCTGACAAAAAAAAACCGACAGATCATGTCGCAGCTTAGAATGAGCCTGCCAGCATTTGATCATTTTCCACAAATGTGCAATCTTCATCCAGCTAAATCATTCAGTGTGTGCCATACTCGTACCAAGTTGAAGTAGTACCCCAGAGTTTTGAAGAGTTGAAAGGATTGATTTTTGCAGTACTCGCCTTACGGTGAAGCTTTCTCACCTGTACGCCCTTCGGCATACCAACAGGAGGAGCTTAACGATCTTGTCTCATGCATCGATGGAATGTGATTTAGCTAGTGATGGATTGATTGATCGATAGCGATTCTCCGCTACTCGCTCAGTTTTCTCTACTACATTCCAGTAGTTTGGTTTTTATTGCAGTTTTTGTGTTTCCGCCCATCTCTGTTCGCAAATAAAAGTTAGAGAATGGATTTCGATTTTTTTTTTGAGGTGCGCGAGATATGAATATGGATCTTCTGCAAAATGGAGGGTCACTGAAAGTTTGTACTGCAAATTGCCAGAAGCAGCAAAAATTCACGAAATTTACAGATCAGAAATTGCTCTGAAAAAGTTCATTGATCTGTCGAGAGGGAATGGGCGTTCAAAATGGGTAGGGGAGGGAGGAGACGAGGAAGTACATACGTGACATCAAGGGTGACGACACAGAAGTCGCATATTGCGCACACACTCAAGAGCACCGAGATAATGTTCTTACGTTACACGCAAAGTTTGCTGCGACTGATTCCATGCGTTTTCAGTGACAAGTTGTTTCATTTTCCTTACGATACAGAAAGCGCTATCGTGAGCAAGTGAGATGCGAATTTCGGTCGACCCAGGGAGGGACGAGGAGCTTCGCAGGGGTGAGATAGTTACCACGCATTCCCTGCTTACATTCCTTTTTTTTGCGGATGAAACTGCATTCTCACCCCTTTGCCCCTTACCCTCCCTAGTCGTAGAATAAGTTTCACGTCATCCTTCTAATATATTCAGTTAGAGATAATTCTGGTCAATCGAGGAATAAATTTGAAGCTCAAGTTTTTGGCGTTGATCAATCCCTTGTGTGGGTTGCGCCGAGCATTCTAGTTCCATTTAGAATCGTGATAGTAGGTGAATCCGATTTGGACTATACAATGACTTGCGGGGCCAGCCGATAAGTAGGATTAAACTATCCCAACATCTCCGCTGATAATCTACCCCAGCATCTCCCCCCATGTACAAGTCAGTGCTTTTATTCCAACAACTGAACCTCCCCGTTACCATTTCAGTCACAGTGCTCTTATAGCTGCCAATAAAAGGCCGTCATATCGGCAGAACCACGGAGTGTACTCACAGCAAATAAAGAAGATGGCGTCAATCGTGCTATCATCACTTCAAGACGAACCACTACAGCAAAGAAAGAGGAGACAGCATTCTAGGGTGGAGGTCACGACGTCGAATTCCCGCTTCGCTGCGGTGCATTCGTGCCGCCACCAGTACGACTCGCCGTATCGATTGTCCTTGAAAGCGGGCCGAGTGAGACTGCGTAACGTCTGCGCTTCCACTCATGACACATTACCTCGCTTGAAGGCCGCCATGGCACTCGCACCCGCCGCGCCGCTCGTCGCGCGCGGCCACGCGGAAATTCGACCCCGTGACACTTACCCAGCATTCTAGAGTGCAGTGCGACATATGCGGTTCCAGGCATACTTTGCAAGGAAGATTTGATCGGCATAAAAGAAAAATGCGTGAAGGTATTGGCGCAATGCTGCAGTGTGGAGGGCCCTCTGTTCGAGGCAAACTTCTAGTGGCATTGAACCCTTTGCTGCTCCTGCTCAGAAACAGCTTGCTAGCTGATTGGGAAAATTAGAACTATCGCCAGTTTGGTGAACACTGAAGCCAGTCAAGCAAAGTCACCAGGGCAGTATCAGGTGAAATTCTTTGACTCCGAAAACAAGGGATAGTATGAGGTAAATACGTGGTGTTAGGATAAGAAGGTAGTCGTGACCGGCAGTACAGCAGCATTGGCGCAGAGACACCAAAAAGGAAATGTGCTAAAGTGATTGGCCTGTGATTAAAGGGGTCGTCGTGACAAGGTGACGTTTGATGTAGGCTTACTTCGCCCAGATGTTGAGATAGCTTAATCCTACTTATCGGCTGGCCCCGCAAGTCATTGTATAGTCCAAATCGGATTCACCTGCTACCACGATTCTAAATGGAACTAGAATGCTCATCATATTGTCGCGCATGGGCATATATCGGATATAATGATAATATGAATTATGGTTGGATAATGGTTTTTGCCGGGTGCAAAACAACGCAAAACCCCACACTTCGCTAGTCACCCGCCAAAAACTGATGCAGTTAAGCAGCGAGACTCTCCCTCACCCCCCCCCCCCCTCCTCGCCCCCTTATTTCCCACCCCAACAAATTACCACTTTTTCCGGGTTCTCGATGCAAACCTGCGTCAGAAGGAGCTCGCCGATACTATGCAGATTGAAAATGCCATTGCTGACTTTATTAATTCTCGCAATCCAGATTTTTATCATAGTAGCATATTTTCTTTACAGATCGTTGGCAAGGTGGTGTAGATTCGAATGGTTTGTATTTCGACAAATAAAGTTGTGTCTGAGCGAAGACATGGCGTTTTGAAAAAAGTGGTCTGTTTTGGCCATTTATTCTGCATACACCTAATATTAGGTCGGAAACTGAGTCATTGCGGATTTCGCTCATAGATGGCTTTGGCTGAATATTTTGCTTTACTGGCGTGGGCCAAATGTTAAACACATACTGTTATCTAATAGTAGGCAATCCTGTTATCAATCAGTAAGAAAGCTCCTTGATCGGTTGCATTATTTTCGTTTGGCGTGTGCTGAAAAAAGGAGAATCAAAACAATCATTTTCGTCATGCATTGCTTTATTATTTCCTTAAAGGGAAAAACGCATCACAAGCTCTCAAAAAGTTATGTGCTGTTTATGGTGCCGAAGCCTTAAAAGATCGGCATTGCCAAAATTGGTTTGCCTGATTTCGTTCTGGTGATTTTTCTCTCAAAGATGAGAAACGCTCTGGTCGTCCAGTTGGAGTTGACAACGACCCAGTCAAGGCAATACTTGATTCGGATCGTCACAGTATAACACGCGAGATTGCAGAGAAGCTACAGGTATCACATACATGTATTGAAAAGCATTTAGAACAACTTAGGTACGTGTCAAAACTGGATATATGGGTGAAACGCATTTAAAAGCATTGATATCTGCGATTTGCTAAAGAAACTTGATGAAAATGATCCACTTCTAAAACGAATGATCACTGGCGATGAAAAATGGGTCGTTAGCAATAATGTACAACGAAAAAGATCGTGGAGCCGCTCAGGTGAACCAGCTCAAATAAGAGCAAAAGCTGATATTCATCAAAAGAAGGTTTTGTTGTCAGTTTGGTGGAATACAAAGGGATTGTCTACTTTGAACTCCTACCACCCAACCAAACGATCAATTCTGATGTCTACATTGCACAATTAACAAAATTAAGCAATGCAGTTCAAGAAAAGTGACCCGAATTAATTAACCGGAAAAGTGTTGTATTCCATCATGACAATGCAAGGCCACACACATCTTTGGCCACTCGGCAAAAATTATTGGAGCTTGGTTGGGATGTTTTGCCACATCCACCATATAGTCCTGACCTTGCACCATCGGATTACTTTTTGTTTCGATCATTGCAAAATTCTTTGAGTGGTGAAAATTTCAGTAGTGATGATAAGGTCAAATCGTACCTGACTTCGTTTTTCACTGATAAAAACCTGAAGTTTTATGAGCGCGGAATTATGATGTTACCTGAAAGATGGCAAAAGGTCATTGGTAAAAATGGGCAATACATTACAGAGTAAAGTTATTTAGTTCTATGGAAAAAGGTCTTTGATTTTCTAACAAAAATCCGCAATTAATTAGTCGCCAACCTAATAGTACCTGACCAATGAGAGAAGGTCGTCGGCGGCACTTCTTACAGGATGGTATTGCAATCAACAACTTATGACGGTTGTTGATTGCAATATGTAAAAACCGAAACCCCCTTATGTGGGAAAGGAAGAAGTGATGACAGAGAAAGAAACGCAGCTCCTATCTATAGGAATCAGAAAATTTGTTCCCTCGTGTGACCCTGCGTATTTCATGAGCGATGATGGCAGTTCATTTTTTGAAAGTTCCTCGCGTTTTTCCTCACGATCAGTCTATGTCAACCATAAGGACATTCCAAATGGATTTGAAAGAAACAGTTTGTTACATTCATTTTAGTTTGTTACATACATTCCTTCTAGAATGTGAACGATCACCACGATCACGTCCGATATGGCCCTCTTGACGAAAACAATCAAATAATGACAAACAGTACAGGCGAATTTTTGAATCTGCATACAGTGTGGATAGAGTTACGCCCCACAGGGTATTCGATATTTGCTCTCCCCAGGAACGGAATTGAATTTGATAGTGTGACGTACTTTGAAGGAATCCACATACAACAAACACCTCGTATCGGGAGCGAAATAATGCTCATATATGCTTCCGAAAAAGGTGAAGAGAAGAACAATAAAGAATTCGAAGATTCACATGACCTACAATTTCTACGCTTACTAGCATCAGCCAGTTAGAAAAATAAATAGAAAATTTTAAAAAATCTAAGCACGCAGAGAGATACAAAGGCAAAGCAAAAGCTTTTAAAACTAAAAAACATACTATGCAAACTATAGCAATTAACGAAACATTACCCAGCAACTACTGGTTTCCTGTAATGAGCAAGTGCATCACATCTACCCTTAGGACACGAAGGCCGAAAAGCGGGAACATGAAATTACACAACAACGAAGACGCAGTGTATACGCAGTATGAAAGCGCTGAGACACGAGTTGAATAAATCAGAGCCCAAAGCAAGAGGAATCCTGAAACCAGAAGAAGAAACCTTTTTTTTCTGAGTCTAAAAACATGAATCCTATGCTTGTGCTGATTTCAAGAGCAGAAACATCGACCATGGTTTGACGATACAAGAGAACTATAAAAGAGAAGCTGCACACTAAGTATGAAAGTCAAACAAATGGGACATTGAAGAGTAGGACGACATTCCGAAAGTCCTAGTACGTTCCTAACTGGCTTCTCACAATACTGACCGGTACGTCCTATCATTAGAAGCATGGACGAGAGTTGCTTACAAAAAGCCGCTGATGAGAGAAAAAAAGTACGCGGAATCAAGAAATACCTTTTTGCAGAACCGTTAAAAACTGGCCATAAAGGAAAAATGATGGTGAAATGTAAAAAACTTCTAGAAGTCCACTGCACTGGCTTCTGTTGGGGCGAAATTCGACATTTCGAATAATCTCTTCAGATTAAAAATTATCATCATCATAACAAACATGAACATAATACTCGCAAATAACATAAACATAATATCACCAACAGACTATTCACGATGGGAGACTTGCACAGCCGATAGCATTAGCATCGCAAATGACTAAATGCGATCTTTATCGAAGATGGAGGCGAGCGCTTCGCAACGTGAGTATCGCGGGGAAATAGATGCACAAAGCACTTCATTTGGAACGTACCGGGGAATACACGAAGTAATAACAACGAGAACAAACTATTGAAGATACAGCAGATAAAACGTGAGCTCGCTTAGAAACACTATGCAGTTCACTGCAAGTGATGCGAGAATCAGTCACTTATATTTGGCTACTGTAATACAGAATGTGTATGCGTGTGCCGTTACATTTGATTTAACGACGAAGTCACTATAAGTAAGCGCCGCGTAGGAAATTTATAATCTTGTGTTGATGTGATTGTGACTTCTTATTTCAAATGAATCATCGATCGAGCCTGGATTCCTGCCATACCCATAAAGTCATTGGTGGCCTAACCATACGAGCCACCTCTACAAAAATACTGGTTTTAAATGCAATATGGGACGTTATTCCTATACAAACGTGCGTGTAAGTTCTTGGGAGGATTGGGTTGTACCAAGACAACTCGCCCACTTAATTGCGGGGTCCGCTTTCCCGGTATGTTGACGCCACTCATCTCGATTGAATGCTTGTGCCGAGGTTGTGCCTGCTAGTCCACATTCTGCACGCAATGTGTTGAATCAGAGCTTGGGCCGTCATCTCGGCCTCACTCCGTCAATATTGAGAGGAAGACCTGACTGGAATACGCCGTTTCAACTAGCTCGCAGAAGGTAACCATACCACCGAAGCCGAGCTTCGCGTTTTTTGTTAGTTACTGGAGCCACGCCGAACCTTTGCCATGTGGTGTCATTACGAACACTCTCCAAACGCGTGATTCCGGCCTTTTTCGTCTTGCAGCAATTTCGTCTCCATCACGCGTAGAGGTGCTTCAATGTCTTTAGTAACTGGCTACATTTCAGCGCCATAGATCACGACTGGGCGAACGACGCAATCTTCGATTTGAGTCGTTCTGGTATATTCTTGTCACAGAGAACGCCCGTCACCGAGCGCCATTTGGTTTAGGCGGAGCTGAGGCGTGAATTAATTTCGTGCCGTAGGCTGCCATCGGATTCAAACGTCGAGCCAAAATATTT
Source organism: Trichostrongylus colubriformis (assembly GCA_963978905.1). NCBI lineage: Eukaryota > Metazoa > Nematoda > Chromadorea > Rhabditida > Trichostrongylidae > Trichostrongylus > Trichostrongylus colubriformis. The sequence continues at coordinate 37,191,232 of OZ022257.1, read as the reverse complement.
GAAGCTATTTGTACACGAAAGCAGAACGCCATGTATCATAATGGAGCTTGAGCCGTTCATGCCTGTCGTCATATATTCAATACTCCCGACATTCAACCTATGTCCGAACGCCGCCAAGAGATCGCAGCATGCTTGCACTTCTTTTTCGAGTTTCTTTCGGTCTCCAAAGGCGAGCATGACGTCATCGGCGTACAGAAATGTCCAGCGAGCTTTTTCTGAAAATCTCGTGAGATGGTTTCCATTACAGTAATGAAAAGGAGTGGCGACAGAGCTGAACCTTGGTGTATTCATCTGAGATGAGTTATTCCATCGAGATACTTGCTAAGGTTCGGACTCGGCTTTCTGGACTTGAATGTAGTATATGCACCCACTCAGTAAGCTCTTCAGGAACGTTGGGCTGCCGCTAGGCGTACCACATCAATTCTTGTGACACTTGATCAGAAGTTTTCTCCAAGTCTAAAAAGGCAAGATTCACATGATTTTGCTTTTTGCGATGTTTTTTCAGCAGAACACGTACAGAGTGAATGCATGTACAGTACTTCGGCTACAAATCCGCACTGGTTGAAAGAACGTTGGATCATACACGAAGGCGGCCATCAACAATACGCTCAAAAGTTTTCATACTCTGAGAGTTGGACGTTAATTCTTGCATTCTGCAAAACTTTCTTTTTCCAGATCGGAATCGTCAAGCTCTTTTGCGTCTTCAGGAACCATCTCCTCTTTGATGATTTGGTAAAAAAAATGGTGAGCCACTCAGCAACGTTCCAGTACCGTGACTTCCAAAAATTAGCTGCTATATCATAGGTCCTGTAGCTTTTCCTGGCATCATCTTTTTCTAGGTCTCTTCATTTGCATTGAGTGCAATTTCCTGGACAGGGCTAAATGTTGTTGGTGCGAAAGGCATGAGTGGGTGAGTAAATCCTTCTGTGGATATTTGCTCGAAGTACCCACGCCACCTTTTCAACACTTTTCTGCGATAGATTATGAGATGCCCTTGATCGTCGTTGATGCCATGAAACTCTTCGATATCTCGCTTTGGCGATGTCGAGCCTTGGCAAGTCGGTAAAGATATCGCTCCCCATCACAAGTTTCAAGACTATCGTATACATAAAATGAGCAGCTGTAGTAGCAGTCACGACTTCTCTGCCGCAGTTTTTGCTTCACGCTACTTCAGCCAGTTTTCGACGTCTTGTCATGGAAATGAGTGATAAAGTCTCTTTTTTTTCACGCACTTTTCCTCTGACGTCATCCGTCCACGGCCATGCCTGCTTGTCAATTTTACGCCAGCCTTGCTTCGTAGTACCGAGCTTAGAGCGAGTAACGTGCATTATTGACTCGGTTTTCCCTTTCCAAGATTCCTCGACAGTGGTTATTATTGGTGGTCGTATACGGGAAATGATATCTGGTTCTATTCTTCAGCTACTACCATTTGATTCTCGTTGGTCCGAACCTTGGAGGTGTTATTGTTAGTGTGCAGATCAGCTGTCGATGTGGTATGGCGACTGTTTCGTAGGGTACTATCTTCTGGTATGTCACAAGCTCTAAGACTCTCTGTCTGACAAAAATGGAATCGATCTGTGTCGTATTCCCGCTGTGGAATGTTATGGAATGAGAGTCACGTTTTCAAAATTTTGTGTTACGGCTGTGAGTCTGTGCGAGTTGGCGTACTCGAGAATTCGCTCGCCATCTTCGTTACATAACCCGTAGCGTGACAACTATAGCCGTTCTTCGTGATACCGATGTGCTCATCAAGTTCTCTGGCGACAATGATAGCGTCCTCTAATGGTACTTCAGCTGTCTTCTCGTCGAGCCGGTTCCAGTATTTACATTTAACTGATTCAGAACAACCAGTTTGTGGGGCAGAGAATATATGGTAACGTTTCTGTTTGTCAAAGACAATTTTCATCAAACGGTCATCATACCGCTCAACGCCTGCGATTGAGTCAAGAAAACGGTTTTCGACGATAATACCGACACCTTTCACAGGCTTAGGGCCGCCACAGAGAATGGCTCTGCATCGGCGGCCAAGTTCTATCGACTTGATACTCTAGATGTTACTCGAACATCTCCCTTCTTGCACTGTAACTATGTCGACACGTCTTCTTTCGGAAGCATCCACCAGCTCGCATTAACGGCTTGTCAATGATCCGACCAGCGTTCCGATGCGCGTCTTCCAAGCATTATCAAACATTTGGCTGGCTCAGTTGCCCTCCGTTGTCGTCCTTGCACCGGTGACTCTCGCATAATTTTCACACTTGCCGAGCTTTGCATGTGCACGTCGGTCTCCGAGGACGCCGTAGCATTTATACGACACGAAGGCCTGTCGCCTGCATTCCCTGCAATGTCCGCGTTCAGCTCGGCCCACTGCGAAGCAAGCAGTATCCAGTGGCACCACGTGGAGGAGCGGACATCGCCACCTAATATGCTACTTCTGAATTTTACAAAATCCTACTCTATATAATTCGCTTAGTATGTCTGTGCGTGTGTGCGTGTGTGTGTCCGTCCGTCCGTCTGTTTGTCACGAAATTCATATCTCGCGTCGTAGCAAAGCTGCGACGCTGAATTTTACAAGTGATATAGAGGGTGCCAGGAAAACATCAGAGGTGGTGGACCGAAAGTGATAGCAGCTAATAAGGAGCCTCGGAAGGGAAATGTCTCCGTTTTGCCTTTCGCGTCGATCCAAGAGCGTTAACACTCATGGATGTTGTGCGGGATGAGATGGGGACATTAATGGTAGGTGACCCGCATTGATAATGGTTGATAAGATTCGATAAGGAGCATAAAAAGGCTAGAGTCGTGGAATCCGTTTCGCTTTCCGCATTAGTCCCGGAGCGCTCGTACTCACATGTGTTTTGCGTGGTAGGACGGGGACATCAATGGTGGCCAGCCTGATAGCGGTTGATAAGATTTGATAAGGAGCGTAAAAAGCTAGAGTCGTCAAACCGTTTTTTTTTTGCGAAGTGGGACGGGGACATGGATGGTGGCTGTTCCAAACTGAAAGTGGTTGTTAAGGTTTGATAAGGAGCATGAGAAGGCGAATGTCGTCATATTCGTTTCGCCTTTCGCGTTAATCCAAGAGCGTTGGCACTCATGGGTGTTTAGCAGACTGGGACGGAGACATCAGTAGTGTGTGATGCAAGCTAGTAATGGTTGATAAGATTCGATGAGGAGCGTGAGAAGGAAAATCTCAGCAAGGCCGGTGCGCTTTCGCGGCTAACAATGAAATATTCACATTCGAAGGTACTGTAAGTATTGTAGGGTACAGGGACCTCAGTGGTACTGTTGTGTACAGGGCCCTCAGTGATAACGGCTTACGGTGGCTGATAAGAGCCGTTAGGAATCGGATGGGATGAAATCTATTCGCTTGCCACTACTACACGACCGCTTTAGCAAAAGCGTCTGATGTTCACTGCCGTTGGGTGAACATATTTTGTTTGGGCTCCGATATAACAGACCGATGTATCAACTACTGGATTGCCTAGCGTTCCAAAAAATGATGCATTTCTCTTGATGCTGCGATCTAAATTGATAATCATAATACACCTATATTTGTGATAGCATAGCAAGCGTTTCACTCGGAATCATTTTCTAATGCGGTACTGGAAGCAACACTGGGTATCGACCGCTAGATTATGTAAAATCCCAAATAGTGAACTATGTTCACTAAAACGGTAAGCGTCGATAATGGGTATATGGATCTACCATCAATGTGTAGAAATAAGATGCTCAGCAAGTGATCAAATTGTTACCAATCGATGCAGTTGAATACAAAACTATCGATGTCTAAACTACCCAAACTCCCAATGATGACCTAAACCAGTTGGCTCGCGCACACTACTGCGAGCGATTATTGTCGATGACGTGCAAAACGGGTTCGTTGCAAATCGATTGAAGTATAATAACACCGAAATGCTTTTTCATCACTCCATCTTCTCTGTTTTTATCCAAATGTATACCCAGCTGAAGAGCAAAGGAAATTTCCACTCAACTCCATACACAACTGTGGTCGTGCCGATCAAACCCATTTTGCACAACATCGCCATGAATCGCGCGCATTGTGTGCGCGAGCCAACTGGTACAATTATAAAACAGGGTGCCCCAGAAATACGAGCGCCTAAGTTCATGTTTCTTTGCATACCACTATACAAATTGTATCGATGCTTTTTCCTTCATTTGCTGCTCAGAGGGTGCACAGGATCTTATTCCACCAGGGTGCATACTTGTCAGGGTGAAGCTTATGCTATATTCTTGAGATTTCAAAACTTTTCAAATGGACGTCGCGGTCACTGACTTTGACGGTGACACGCATCTCGCCGCACTGTTGTTCAAACTGAGAAATTTTCACAGCCTGAACCATCAAATTCAACCCACTGTGGCCAACAATGTCTGATAGAGTATATCATCCCGACAGGACGTTTGGATACCTGTAAGCGGGTCTCAGTAATGATCTGAGGTCCAATGATGTCACAGTGTTGGTTCCGTGGACTTCGCCGTAAAGCTTGCGGAAATGTGAACATGAAGAACACGTTGTAAGGCATAATGAAGCACTGACCTCAGTAGCCCTTCGGAACAATACTTGGTGAGTTCAGCGGCAAGGCGCTTTATTTTATAGAATCCAATTGATTCAAAAGCGCTGCTGACCCGTTCTGTTCGAATTCATGACTTTCCACAACGTCTGTCAAAGCTCCCAAAACATGATTCCACTGATCTCCTGCCGGTGTCCTCAACTAGAAGCAAGGTCTGACGAGTCACTCATCCTAGTATGGAGTCACGCAAGGTGGCTCTGAGAAAGATTTGGGAAGGAATGTTTGGAAAAACTAGCGTGCCAAAGGCGGTTGACTGTTGAAGAGACTTTGAGCTTGAATCGCTGTTGGGACAGGACAACCTATGATATGAGTCGTGCCATGTTACACAAGTTATGAGTAAAGTTGTGAATGGGTTGATTTACGATCCACTCTATTGACGCCAACAAAATATTGCAATACATTGGGGCCCATAACTTTGGGACATCCTGTACAATAAAATCGTCAATATCAATAGTTATCGTACCCGACAAGCCGTTGTCCGCTTGCGGACGGTTAGGGATGGAAGCAACTGTTGAGCATTGTGAATGAAAAATGATGCCCAATCACTGCGCGATTCCTTGGAGAGTTGACTCGAGAACTCGGTTGATGATATAACGCGGCTGCCATCAAATCTTCTTTTTCCACTCTAAAAGCGATTTCGAATGCGCGTATCAGGTCAACATGTTGCTAAGTTGGAATAAATCCTTTGGTGAGTAATTGTTGTCATGCTTCAGTCAAATATGTAGAAAGAACATCTGTCAAGATTCATTCTCCGATCTTAACACCACCCATAGATAATGCAAGTGCGACTCATACTTAATACATAGTAGCCGGATAGACTATGCAGCGCAGATACAAGATGACCTGCTACATTTCAATGAGCGGCCAAGGATCGACACCTGATCTTGTGGTGAACTGAACAGGACGGAGCGTGTCGAGCGCGGCAAGCGCTGTCACCAAATTCGCTTTTCTCGGTGACCTAGTTCGGCTGTACCAACGGAGTCCATTTTTTTGTTCTTAATGAGCGATTCGCAACTTATGTTTGACGATTATTGTAGCCCCTACTGCCAGCTGTCCTTCCTCACTATTGGATTCTATTCTTGCGACACTCCAATGGAGCCATGGCTTCGAGCCGACCACACCCTATTGTGGGGTTTCCGTTATTATCGTTGTAGTGCCATCTAATCGTAACAAACGCGACGGTAGACTCGAACACTCGCAAACTGTATGCCAAAATACATGTTAGGATCCATTGATTACTAATCACGTACTTACAAAAGTAAAAATTTGCTGCTCGATTGTTACCTGTACACATACAACACTGAGGATCATACATTTATTGACCTTATATTAGGACTTCACACTGCTAACCTGCCACTTCTTCTACAATGCTTTTAGTACACGTCCCCTGCTTCAAAACACTATCTTGATATCTTGTAGATTCCTTGTCTTCGTGCTCCATTTTCTCTAAGTTACTTTACGCGTCATGATAAAACAGATTTTTCAAATATATCGTAGAACTTGGTGCTCCAATCACTGAAGATTCTCAAAGTATGACCACAAATGATTCTTATAACGGAACTGTGACTACGATCATTTCTTTGATATTATCATAAAACATGAACGTCTTTCATTGGACTGGCCTCACTATCGAGAACACTCAATGTGACATAAAAAATCAATCTCGGTCGAATTTATTGGGGATGAGAATCATGCTGTCAACAAAATAGACAATATAGCTGACAATATAGCGGATCATCTAAATGAATACAGCCGTTGTGCAATTTACAACTTCGACGCGGTGCGGAAGAGGTGGAGCGAGCTCAATTATGATGGACAACATCATCGCCATCACTGAGAATGTCTGAAATTTGCCAAGATGAGTCAGTCTTCGAAGATGCCCTTCCCTTTTGTTGCTTCCACTGTTTGCATTCTCGTTATTGCAGCACAAGACCACTGTATTGCTTGGTATTTATGCCCTACTTTACAGTCTGTCCACATAGCTTCTTCATTACATCGGCAGGCCGTCTTGATAGATTGTGTGGCGGAATTACGTTGGGCTTTTGACGAGTAGTAGGTCTCATTTATAGCTATCGCTAATGTCTCATCGGCGCACAGGCGCGTTGCGGAGTAGTTGCTCCAGTGTTCAGACAGTCGCTGAAACTGCCCCGGCCGCGACGCACGGCGTAGCATTTTAAACGATATGTATCTTGCGCTCATTCGCCGATGCGCCCAACGAGATGTCGTGGTCAGCCGAACAAAAGTATCTCCAACAAATTCGTCAATGTACCGATAATGACAGCTTCGGACGATAACCCTTTTTCTTGAAGCATAGCGCAGGCAGTATGAGACCTTCATGTCCTAGAGCACGGAGTGCATAGGAGCTCGCTACTTGGTTAGAGTTTGGAAATCGAAAGAATGGAGATAATCATAATGTGCAGCTTGCCATGACATATGTTCGAAATCATATGACATATGTTCGAAATTCGTAGCTAGTAGCACGTGCCGGCGACGCTTTACGGCATGTCTCAACCTGGCTAAAACGCCAGCCATACGTGGTTCAAACAACCAAGAGCGCGGGAAATCATCCATCCTCCCGCTTCTCGCGTCTCTCATTCGGAGCCGTGAATGGCTCAGTGCTAGTCTGTACCCTTGTAAGATGCTGAAAGTTGTTTACAACAGAAATTACGCCACAAAAAGTCTTTCATTGTAGCCGGATGGCCGAGGCATATTACGTCACTCCCCTTACCCTGAGGATTTCCTTGTCACATCTGGACAACCCTCTGCCACCCGCATCTGTCCTAGTAAAAGTGGCCGTAGCCCATTTTTTGTGTTCGAAGTCTGCTCCCACTGAGAGGGACAAAATCGGACTCAGAAGATCAGGAGACAGTAGCGCTTGTCCTTGGGCGAGCTTGAGCTGCTACTTCTCCACTGGAGGAAGAAGTCGAAGAGGAATCAATTATTGATGAAAGTATGGTAGACTAAAATTCACACTCATGCTGTACTTTTCTCTATTACTCTTACTCTTTTCTGATATAGTCTCTGTGGAGGAAACAGCATTGGGGGCAATGTGGAAACAGCATTAGGGGCAATGTGGCTACTTGAAAATCCAAGCACTAAGGGTGATGTGGTTGCTGGGAGATCCTGTTGTAGTCTCAGTGTTGAAGACAGCATTGGAAGTAATGTGGCTGCTGAGAAATACATAAAAGACATCAGTCACATGAGCCTATCCATGGCGAAAAGAGCGCCTCGAAGAACAGCGTAACAGTGAAAAACTGACGCCTTTGGATGGCAGACCCCGCCTCCAGGTGCCGCGATTCCTGATTATCTACGGGGAGGTTGGCCAGGGCGATGGCAAAGGGTTGAAGATATCGCAGCGCGCTTTCTCTGTTTTAACTGGAACCTCACCCCAGAGAATAGATAGTGTCGTGTTTCCGAACATCGCTTTGTGTCTACGACTTGGCAACATGCCAATGGAAAACTCGTTCGGACTACCCGCCTCTTGGTAACAAGGTCGCCTAAGAAAGATCAATTATGGGGAGAGATCCTATTTCTCGGATTTTTGGCCATTTCCTTCCGTTTTTCTTCACCATCGTAATACTAAACACATTGACTTTCATATTCGCAACATTTTCATGATCTATCTGAATTCCCTCTGCTTTTAAATATTGAAGTCAAACCATGTGGTTTCTGAGGTGATGTTTTTCATGCTATGAATAAGAAATCCTGTCTGTTGTGTTCATGACTTCGCTACTTGTTCTGTGCTTTCAATCAATCATCATCTGCTCCATTTCAACGGTTTCACTCAAACCCTGCTTTCTCAGTTGATTCCGTGAAATGCATATAGTTGTAGCTGTTTTCTTTATTTTGATCGCAATGAATTTTCTTACGCGCAGCTTGTTTACGAATAATTTGTCGTCCGCGTCAACACAGTGCCCCTAGATGAGCTTGTGAGACGGTAGCATGTATACTAACACAGAAACTGCAGTGCAAGCACAAAACGACTGTCAACAAAGCAGCAGTGTAGCCATGCAGTGCACGGCTCTAATATGAGATACTGTAGTGGAGAATTTAAAATGTAACTCCTACACAGGTATAGTAAGAAACATACATATGTACAGTCAAAAGGAATCCTAGTTACAGAACGCAGGAATGTACCACGCAACCTTCGAACACAGAGCCCGGAGAAGCAGTGTGGAGGAGAGTGTCTACTCCTGTTCTTTGAGAGCGTGTTGTTTGTGAATAATAGAAAATCAGTAACGGCACTCATTGAAGACACATGGAAGGGCAATTTCGGCCTACGGTAAGATATACCTTTACGCTTGCAGTTCATGGTAAATGCATCCACCTACCGGCTGACGGGTTTTCTTAATCCCCGTGGCCTTTGCGCCTGACATTCACGAATCTGGGTGTCCGGCTTTCAACTGACCTGTCTGTTCCACAAGGGCTAACGGTGTTTCGAACTAGAGGGAACGAACTCCTGTGACTTTCTGAGGTGGCGTGAGGGCACCATTGCCGACTGATGCAGGTATAACTTGGATCCTGCTTCTGTTTGCGCCTGGCTTCAAGCGAGACCTGTTTCCCATTTAGAACAATCCTCATGTGTTTTTCCTGTGTATTGGATTCTACCCTGATCCGTTGGTTGTACGGCTGCAAGCTATGGTAACTTCTTGTACCACTGCTCGCAACTGCACAAAAGATCGAACGTCAGTCTTTCTGACCAACCTTAATATTTTGTTTTAGTCATTTCTCTCGTTTTCTGCCGCGTCCTATGGCGCATTCAAAGAGAAAATGAATAGAAATAGCTTTTCATCACTTCCGTGGTGGCATAATACCATAGTGCGAACATGCTACTAGCTTACTGTTTGAATCATCGCCTACTGTTTTTATGGTTCAACTGGTAGTAAAGATTACCGCTAGAATCAGTGGCCGTGATAGAATAGCAAAGCCCCATATGGAAATACCCAAGTCGTGCTGCTGCATGTGCGACGAAAGCGCTTGGGCAATCATAAACACCTGAACGTAGAGTTATTATTGGATGACTCAACCCCTACAGATTGTTCTTGACATGCACCAACAAAACTTATTGGTCTTGTATGACAGAATAAGCAAATCGCTGCATTTGATTATTAAGCTAACACTGTAACAAAATGAATAAAGTAGGTTATATAAACTTGCATCTTTCCTGTATGGGAACCAGATTGACTCATTGCGAATGAGGCATGTCCTTGACCGACTAACCTGAAAAGGAAAAGTGTTTCCGCAGTTCTATCAGGTCGTTTAAAAAGTGCCTGCCGTTTCGCTTGACCCAATTCTGCCAGATCATAATTCTGCTCAAACAAATGACAGGGTGTCCCAAAATCACGTACGCGGACTTGCGGTGCTTGATCTTTTATTGCACCGATAAGGGGTCAAATGTCTATCGAGCTTTCGATTTGGTTCCCTTCAGTCACAGTCATCAGCGTTCGTTTCCCACAGAATGGTTGGCTCTCATCCCCTCCGAGCAATCATCGGGTTGCACGCACTTGGAAGATGTAAAAAGTGATTGCTTCAACAATATCAGTGAGTAAAAGCAGTGTGCGAGTGTCTTTGGAAATGCCGAAGAAGAGGGAGATCGGTGAGGATCTCCACAAGAATATGAATAGATTATCCGCGTGCTGCTCTGACAAACGAGGTTTTCTGGTAGATCACTCTGTTAACGGCCTGATGTTTCGACCCTTTCGTCGTCTTCTGAAGCCACAGACAAAAGGGTACGCGGTCACGGAGAGGCTTTCCTCGCCTTCTATGATCAGGGAATCTTTTAACGTGGTACTATGGTTTCGTAGCCGTTTTGAGCAGCTATACGGGAAGCCAACGCGACTAATTTACGTCGATGCCTAGTTCGTGCTCAACTTCAAAACCATGTCGTTCCTGTTAATATTCCAAACGACAATATCGAACGTCAGCTAGTACGCAACAGGCTCTACAATTGCGACTGTGTTGCAGAGAATTGCGTAATTTGCCCTTACTGTATGACAGGAGATGTACAAAATCTGGTGGGGTTTACGGGATTGAATGTGGGCGTGCAATGGCAAATATATTAGTGAGATCGGCCGCGTTCTAATAACGCTATCAATGAACATCTGGCCAGTAATAGGAGGGGAACAATAACAACTCCACTTAAAAGGCTCAGGCGTGAACACCACAGCGAGAATGACTATGACGTAAAGTGCAACATTCTGTCACAGTGACCGAGATTTCATCCAGGAAGGCATTGAAAGCGTTTTGGATATCCGTAAGGAATTCAATAATGAACAACTGAAGTGAGTGTCCTTCAATCTCAAATGAATTCCTACCGTTTGAACCGCTTTCTGGATAGAATGATGTCGCAACTGACAGCCCTGTCATTTGTCATCACGCTGTACAGTAATTCCCAGTCGCTCATCATACTAAAAGGTGTCAATAGCGACGTCCTACCGCTCGCGGTGGATCATGACGTAATTTCCTTCTTTCCATGAGACCCTTATCCATTCAATCCATGAGACGTCTATTCGACGCCTCATGGATTGAATGCATAATGCTAGGGGCATTTGACGCTTGATCGATAAGTCAAGGCTCAGCAGACTTCGAACCACTTTCAAGGCCTCGGGAGACGACGAAAGGGTCGAAACGTCAGGCCGTTTATAAAACTGATCCACCAGAAGCAGCACACGGATAATGTGAATAACATGCCGAGGTTCCAAGAAGTGAGAACTTGGAGAATATGAGTGTGTTACGAGACATTGCGGTTTGAAAGGTCGCTCAGGAAAGCTGCCAGTGAGCTGAAATTGAGCCACAACTCGACACGCCGAATTGCCAAAGAGAATCTAGACCATAAACTTGATCGCTGCCAGAAGGCCCATAATTCCGATACCGCGATGAAGAAGAATCGTATCCGAAAGTGTACGATGGTCTTGGAACGGTTCACGTCGGCGCTAAAGAGACATTGCCTCTTCCGATCATAAATTCATCACGATGGAGTCGACCTTCAACCGGCAGAATGATTATGCGCTTGCACTTCTCTTAAAGAGGGTAACGACGAAGGGTGAACGAAAGAATTTTGGTTATCCAACGAAAATCATGAAAATCATGGTTCAATCCGGATCTGGCCTACTCGTCTTTCAGCAGGATTCGGCGGCCACTTCTGAGCAGTGGTGGCTTGGGAGGTTGTCTCAACACCATTGCTGTGCTACCTTTTATCTATGAGCTGGTGCCGAATCCTGCTGATGATATGGTGATAACAGGATGGCACTTACAAATTCATGTCATGAGAGACAATGGTCCTGAATAAAGCATGCTTTGGTCACTGTTTCATAGGCTATCGTAAGCGAGACTCCCTAATTCTGCGTAGTTCTCTCCTAAGAGCTTCGATCGTGTGGTATTGCCTCGAGCAGGCCTCGCTTTTCGAATGATCATACAGGATAGTCCATCAGATCAAGATCAGGACTATTCGATGGCCAATCTTGAGCACTGACGTAGCTTGGGAGATTGTCTTGACACCACTGCCCCCGAGACCACAGAAGTTTTCGCAGACTGTATTAACGAGCACGTTGATGCCTTGATGAAAACAAAGTGCCATTTTGGATAAGGTCCATTTGTGCTCCACCAAGATTCGGCACCAGCCCATGGTGTCAATGCAACCTCCCACGCTACGTCACTGCTCAGAAAAGGTCGCCGAATCCAACTTAAACAAGAGTGGGGCAGATCCGAAATACCAAGGTGCTCATGAGTACCTTCCCCAAGTAAACTTCTGCATTGATGTTGGTTTCTTCTTCTGTGGAAGTATGTGGTGACTTGGCTCCATATGCAATGGTGACCCGAACCGTGATTTTCTTTGGATCATCGGAGCCCTCTTGTATTTCCCCTTCATCAATTATTTTTCCAAAAGATGAGCAAGCACAATTTTGCCGATTGAAGGTCGAGTCCACTGTGAAAAGTTCCTGATCAGAAAGAGCAATGTCTCAGTGGCGCGCAGAACTGAACCGTTTCAGGAGCATTTTACACTTTCGAACCCGATTCCTCTCTAAGGAAGAATTGAAATCATGGGCCTTCTGTCAACGATAAGTTTTAAAGTATAGCTTCTCCCTGGAAACGCGGCGTGCTGAGGTGTGACTTATTTCCAACTTACTAGAAATTATCTGTATCCCTAATCGAGTGTGACGTATTCCCTAGAAGTACTGGGCACCTGGTGTCACCACATGAAAATCGTACTTCTCTATGGCTTGGAAAAGTGGTTGCAATAGGGCGCCTTCTGAAAATTGCCCTTATGTCTATATGTGTATGGAGGAGCAGCTTTTTCTGCTCAGTGTAATACCCAAACGATCCGATAAGTCGCAAAATTTAGCGCTGCTAAATTCTGCCGTGAGCTTTTGCGATTACGCGATTTTGCGATTTTGCAATTTGCTGTTGGGGTTAGTAAAGTCTACTATGCAGTTCGCTATCATTACTAACATTCATAGGTCACCGAGGAGGATGGATGGGCTTTTATCCCTCTATCAGTGATGAGAGAGTGCATGTGTTGGAGCCAGAATCCACAGCACTTAATAAAGTGAGAAATCGTGATAAACAACGTGATGTTGGGCATTGTAGAGGCCACAGTCATGCACAGCAACTTCTTTTAGCAGCTAGGCCAGAAATATATCACTGTGATCAACTTCTTATACACTTTTCTACATGGCTCGGGGCTTATTACACGTACCTCGTCGTGCAATCTTGCAGGAGCCAAAGTAACGGCCAGGAAGCTGTAGATGCATAGAGCGATTGACGGCGAACAAATGATCAGATCTTTGAAGCCATGTATCCGCTGATTCAACATCATTAATGTGAAAATCACTGACGGAATGATGATGGCCAGCATAATAAAAGCATAAAGCTGAAGAGTGAATGAATGTTATTAGCAACAAAGTATAAGCTGTACCGATTAGCTGACAAAAAAGCATGCTACACTGAACCTCTTCTTTTTACTGCAGAAGTTTAACAAAGGTCATCGCGATTTTCTCAAAAGGTTTGTCACATCAAAAGATTGCATGTCATGACTCTTTTCTAACATATTCACAAAACCTTAGGCAGTCATGAGAAATAGCCTTAGATTTCAGTTTCAACTCTTTCGTCAGTTACTCCCCTATAACGAAGGTTCGTAGGTTCATGTAAATCTGTTTGGTGCGGACCCTGAAGATTGCGTCCAGCTCCCTGACCACATCACATATCTTGCCATAAACATCCATTTCTGACAGCAAAGTTGATTCAATATTGCATGAGGAACCATCCAGCTGAAATGCTCAATTCACGTTCTGTTCAGTTTTGGACTGCTTGGAAAACAAGGGGTGCTCCTATCGATGTTAAATAAGCAATCAAAATCGGGTCTGATACCAAGGCGAAAAAGGCGGTCAAACAGTGGATTGCTCAAAATGGCTCAACCACTTCGGCTTCCAGTTTTGTATTACGGCCAATTCTTGGTGTTTGGAGCAAATGTCTTCTTAAAGGCAGTGGTAGGGAGCGTCAGGGTTGTAAATTGGGAGATTACTGAGCACGAAAGACCACGTAATCATTGGCAAGAAAGTGAAGAAAAACGGGATGGAGTTAACAGAATTCTGAGAGGAGAACCATTCCCACAGCTGAATCCGAAAGGAGGCGGACTCTCTTAGCAAAAGGGGCGTTACTGGTAAAAAATGTGGCGGCTATTGGAAGGCGTACCTCCTTAAGCCCGGAAAGCGCTTCTCTCCATCGGACATTTCGCCACATTTAGTCTTCCTGAACCCATTGTTCCCCTTCTAATACCTCACTTCAAGAGCTTACATCGCCACTACCACTGTCTTCAACCACTATGATGTAACGATGTTGCGGTCTGTGGTAGTCAATTTGCCATTTTTATTGCCATTTATGGGACGAGAAGGGAGGGTAAAATCATGCTTCTGTTTTTGCGCGTGCGAAAAATGTTCGCCTTCTATGAAGCGAACATAGAAAAGGAGAAGTCACAACGACAAGTTCGCACTAATTAAGTCATTTTAAGTACTGCAGCTCTGTTGTAGAAAATTTAGTGGATGCTTCCACACCTATGTACCTTCATAGAATACTTGCACTCGAAATTCGAAATTTTTCATTGTGTCTGCTTCTAAAGGCCAAACAAAAAGAATTTTTCACAAGGTGTTGAACGATAACGTTGCAATTGACGATCGCACTTACTTTTTTGAGGTTATCGTTGTAGTGTTTCACTTCAAGATAGGCAGCATCCGTGTACATTATGTATATGAACATGCTCACATTCCATGCAATGTAGGTGTATAAAGTAACAAAACTATTCACAATTCGTAGCTGTGGAAAGTAGAACATCTGTATATGGTCATTATTAAACAAGGCTTCGGCCCGCAATCACTATATGTAAGAAGAAACTGAGTTTTATACGTCTCCTTGCAGAATAGTATACCCCACTCCCTTATAACTTTAATCTTGCTAGGCTCCTGCTTTTATTATGTATAAAGTTGTGTTTGCCATCTAGGGGAAAGCTCCCAACTCAGCTCTCCAGAGTGAAAAGGAATCGGTGTAAACGTTGACTGCAGAAATGGTCATGTCACATTTCCTATGAGTAGGAACTTTAGATTCGAAATTCGTCATGCAGTTATACGGGACCTTTGGACTTCGAATCATGCAAATAAGAGGCTGTCAATGCATTAAGCATGTTTAACTCGACTTAAACACCTTCTTATCATGTGAAATCGGTCAAGACTGCTGGATCTGCTACAGATTTCCAGTGGCTGCCTACTCGCCCACCCCTGAGCGTTAGCTCTTAACTATCAGAGCTTCGCCTCACCTTGAGACCATTGAACATTGAGAAAACAACCTCTGTGTCTACGTATTCGTTTTTCTGGGAAACAGTGTCATAGAGTGACATTTTCGTTTTTTTTCGTTTTTTTTTATTTGGAAGTGGTGTCATGGAGTGACATTTTCGAATTTTCAGGTGCCAAAGGAGTTATCAAAATATGTATAACACTTGAGGCACCTACAGCGTGCTGCGGAAGTATGGATCGCCTAAAAGAGCTTCCTAAGCACGGACGAAGGTATCAACAGGAACTTCCCTCGAAGTACATATGATCGGCTTCCTCGAAGTGCATATGATCGGCAGACATTCAGTGGTGTGTTTCTAGAATTGATACGAACGCCTATGGTACATCTAATGTTGGTGAAGACGGTCAGAAGGAGCGTATGCTAACGGCAGCAGATGATGTTGCACAAATTATCCAATGTTTTCGTTGGGGGTGGATTTCAGGAGTCGATGAAGCTGTGAAAAGTCTGCTCTTTGAGACCAGGACCTGCTCTTTGAGATACTTCAAAGTACTGGTCGTGTTGTTTGGATTGGTGGTGATGATTGCTGCGAGAAGGTGAGTTCGTGGAGGCTGAGTCCGCAAAGAGATATCATCCAAGTATGATGAAGTACCTCTTGATGACATGTTGATTTGGTATAGTTGCTTCCGCTGATTGATTTTCACAGAGACATCGTCGGAATTGTGGAATTGTGAGTTCCACCGCATCATCTCCCAGCTAAGCCTTTCCAGAATGCTTGGTACATTAGCTACTCGATCGACTGCCCGGCTTGGACATCTTGGAGCGCGAAGCGGGTCCTCCTTACTACAATTTGAACGGTTTTCAAGCAGTTCGCGCCAAGCTATGAAACGATTTATAAGACAATTACCTGCACCCATGTCGGATGCTTTCGCAAGTCGTCCTCATCAAAATTTTTAAGGCAAGGGTGATAGTATTAAGATACGGTGGAATTTAATCATGAATTGTGATATTATATTATGTTCCGAATGCTTGCTGATCACATACATTCATGTTGAAACCTTCCTACTTCCTAGAATCATAAGGATTTGTCAAGTTTCCAAAATTTTGCTGCACTCTGTATATAAACGACGGATCATATAAACTACTGGGTTATATTGTATAAACCATTTGATCAAAACCATGATTGGAGTACGAAATGCAAAGCTATTGTGGTCCCCAACCTTCGATTGCTTCATGACAAATTCTGCTTGATTACTTTCCACATAGTACAAGATACTGTAAAGTGAGATAATGAAAACTTCCATAAAGATGATCACATTGAACCACACAACGTTTCCTGAAAGACTGGAATGCAATGAGAAGTGAGATAAAAACCTCCGCTTTGAACGATAAAAAGTACAACGGACGCTTCAGTTTTCTATTGCCATCAGAAAGGCCTTTGCCATCTTGACACTCGACCACCTGACGATGAAAGGACTGCAATGAGCCGCATAGTTGCCAGTAGATAAGGAAAACCTGGAATATATCTCCACTGACAATGAGTATTCCGCAGGAACATAAGATTGTTTGAGTAGAAACTAGAAGTTGTTCTGGTTTTCGTTAGCTGCTAGTCTTCGCCACAGCTCGCGATGCGACTGTTGGCTGTTACAGGAATGCTATGGGCTAAAGCTTTGATATCGGACGGAACTCCAGCCCGGATGCTTTCCAGACATATGTGCTGACCGAAAATCAATATTTACTGAAGCTTCCAGCTTCACGGTTCGATGTCCATACTGGCCAACCCTAAATACGAACGTAAGTGCTGGTGAGCCATGGAAAAAATGCCAGAGATCGTGCGCTTCTAGTTCATCAGCTTCAGCAATGGCGAGATTGACATGGAAGACAAGCCAATCACGGGACGCCCATATGCATTCGACGACGAGACGCTGCTCTCCGCCGTTCGCGCCGATCCTGAAACCACCATACGCGAGCTGGCGGAGAGGATTGGCCATAACCGTAAATCGTCGCCTCCACGAGCTCGGTTATCGGAAGGTGCTGTCGCGATGGACCCCATGCCCTGACGGATGCTTACGAAAGTGCCCGTGTGAGCATTTGTCAATCGCTGCTGCTCCGCCCTCATCGCAACGACTTTCTCGTCTATCTGGCTACGGGCGATGAAAGCTGGGACATGAACGATACCAACGCACCCCGCTCCTTTTGGCTGCTACGTGGCGCCGAGCCGCCAACGCAGCCCATGTCCAACCTCCGTCCGAAGAAGATTCTACTCTGCTGCTTCTGGACGCGGAAGGAATGCTTTTCCAAGAGGTGCTGGCACAAGGCGAGACAGTACCCGCTTCCGCATACACCCACCAGCTCCAGCAGATCGCAGTCGCTACTCGAGAAAAGTGCCTGAGAAGGTCCGCGGTCACCCTCCTTCACGACAACGCCCACCCATACGTCGCGAAGTGTACCCAGACCAGGAGCCCGGCTAGGATGTGGTGCTCCACCCGTCATACTCTCCAGACATTGCGCCTTCTGACTATCACCTTACCCATCCTCTTGAATCCTTCCTGGTCAAGACAAAATTCATTGATTATGACATGCTTGCAAAGGCGATCGCGACTTCTTCGACTCTCAGAACCCAGAGTTCTGGGAGGAGGGATCAACGATCTACCTATGTGCTGGCAGAGTGTTGTCGATAACAATGGTGAGTACGTTGTTGCCTGATTTTTGTTTGTTGGAGGAAAAAATAATAAAAAGTGGTATCAAAAAAATCCTAAAAGACTTTAGGGACAACCTGATACTTCACGATTAGTAGTACGAATGGGTGTGTAAATGAGTTGAAATAAATAAGCTATATGCGCGTAAGAGATTATAGCACAGTATCCACAAAAATGTTGTATTTATTCATATTTATATATATTAGATTGTCGGAAAAGTTCTTTCATTTTTTAAACACGTGCTTTTTTCCCGTGAGCTGCTTTCCAGCAATTTCTACTTCACATATACATGTAGTATAGGCTCACTTGCATCTATAGGTATTATTGTCTTTTATCTCTCAAATACCCTTTTTTGGCGAAATGAATATATCAGGGGGGTACTTTTAGGGCCTTCTACGATATGATATCAAATATGGCCTCTTAGCGACCGAATCCAATAGTCGTGCAAACGCTGCATTTGGGGAGGGTTCAATGTAAACTTGCGGTACAACTTTGGTTCAAATGCATTCGAGAAGGCAACTACAATTTTAAAGATTCTGACCGGTCAGGACGCCCATCGGAGGTCGAGCAAGCGATTGCGTGTGCTGGCTTGCAACACTACTAACAGCAGCCCTACTCTGTGAGGAGCTGGATAGACTGGTCGCGAAAATCACAGAGAAACGTCCGAATCGTGACACGATTCGTTTCCTGTGTGATAATGCTCTCCCAAATATTCAAAAAACGACTCACTGAAAAATTCTCGAGCTTGAAGGGGAAGTGCTGCCCGTGCACCTTATAGCTCTGATCTTGCTCCACCGGTTTATCATCTTTTCCTTTCCCTATCTAACGCCATTCAAAGAGAAACCCTCGATAATGAAGATGACATGGAACGGTGATTGTGCAGTTTCTTCAAATCAAGGCCAGATCAGTTCTACGCGGATGGTATGGCAAGTTTGCCTGAAAGGTAGCGATGAGTGGTAGTACAATATGGAAATTACGTTGTTCCTTGGTATGCTATGTTTTGTAATGAATTGGTAAAATGAATTGCTTCGAAAAACGAAAGAACTTTCCCGACAATCTAATATTTATACATATATAAAGTGCCGAAAAAGTAATTTTTTCCGCTCCACATTCAACCCTACTTTGGTCGAACTTAGTGAACAAGATGTGTCACCTCAACCAGGCAATCTCCGAAATCTCGTTGCCCTCGTTCAAAACCTTGCTGGAGTCTGCTTGCTCTAGGTACCTAAAGGGATTCATATTGGGTGGTGTTTTGTATTCTGTTTTTCCGGGTTCCCAATCCTTCGTTTCCATGAAACAGAACGTGCTGTTATCACTGAAACCCTTCCTGGGGCAGGTTTGAGGCGTGGAAAATGATACTTCAGATCATAGCAGCATTGTCCAAGCAGCAAGGGCTCTGTGACTCCCATGAACCGAAAGACTAAACCATGAGAGGCTTCAGACGAAAGACCTAGCACGGAGCCTGGCTCTACTGTTTCAAGCGGACCTTGATACCTTGGGTGCCCTGAAGCCCGACTGCGCCGACTGAAGGCCCCATATTTTGATGAAGGTGAAAGTGATAGGTCTCAGCTTGTTTTTGTTTCTGAAAGAACATTTCGGGATTTTGTATACTTGACGGATGCGAGCGGTGAGCAAAATTACTTTTCTTTGGCACCCCCTATATATAGCCAGTTGGCCAATATAGGAAACAAATCGTGAGAGTGAACGATTGAATAGATAATGACTTTCAATGTCTTCAATCTGCATGTTCTGCATGGGCGGGCATAAGCCGATGTTTTGTTCCACATATAAGACCCCCAGAGAGAGAGGGCTAAGTATCTGCGAGATCAGCGACTCTGTCAAATTTGCGCCTAGCCACATTACAGATTAACAGGGAGAAAACAAAGAAATCGCTTCAAATGTGGAGGCCCTCACCATACATCATGCTGCATCCCGACCTCAACAGAGGATATTGCCGCAAATGAATTGTCCCAGCAAAAACAAGTGGTACGCCCCATTTAAACGAATAACACAACGAAGAGAGAAGCAAAGGCAAGTCAAAAAGTGAACGTGGTGGTAGCATGAGTGCAAGTACAAGAAATAGAGACGGACGCCTTTGGAGTGCAATCAAGTCAGGAAATTCAGCAGTTTTCGATCACAGTCCTTCCTATAAAAGAAGTCGAAAAGGTAGACAACAGAAAAGGCAAAAACGCAATATTCCTGTCCTACTAAACACTTTCGCAGAAATATCCTTCATCGAAAGCGCATTGGCGGATGAGCCAAGCAATATTAGAAAAAACGATTCTCCCTCACACATTCGGCTCTGAAAGGACTGAATAAAAGAGGTCTCGTCTCGTACACGTGGAGGCTCACAACTTCGAAGGAAAATACCACGACCGAGCTTCTCACTGATGATAGTCTAACGAAGCTAATGCGCCCTCCGCCACTATTGGAGGAAGATTTACAAATCATCCCTGAATCTGTCAGTTACTTATGGCACGAGGGAACACCAGCCACAGCCATTGATACTTCTCGGCTGCGATCAGGTGTGAAAATTCTGGAACGCTACTCGAGCATTAGTCCCCCTGCCTTCACGGCTCCAACTTCTTAGTTCGAGACAGATTCTATAAATATAATCAGGCAAAGCTGAGAGGTGGGACCAGTACTGGTCATTAGAAGCGCAAGTTCATACCCTTTGGGAAGATTACGATCATCCGACAAAAGAGGAACTGTGCGGATCACCACTGGACTCTCGAAAACGAAGGAACCCAAGGGTTTTGCGGACCCCAACAGGTAGAAAAGTTCGAATCGACAAATAAGTTTGGGACAAATTACGAAACAGTAGAGCGTCGGGATGATCGCTATTACATGGGTCTCCCATGGAAAGAGAACTGCACAACTTCACCCGACAACAAAGCTATCGCTCTACGACGGCTAGTCAGCACCTGGAACTTCTTACAGCGAAATCCAGAGCTACTACAGATGTACAACATTATCTTCGAAGAAAGTTGAGACTCAATATTGTAGAAGAGATCCTCATAAAGAGTGAAGCTGCCGGCCCCGTAATCCACTATATCCCACACCAAGCAGTGATCGCTCCACACAAGTCAGCAACAAAACTAACAACACATTTCCATCTAAACTCATATAAGGATAACAAAGGTGTAGTGGAAGAAGTCATACATATAAACAACATATACATAAACAATTTGCTTTTAGCGCTAGTCACTAAAAAACTGTGGCAAATTCCGTTGCGTCAGTCTACTATCCATCAGGGTTGTTAACTCTCCTAACACACAAGGCCAAGTTCATCCAGTCACTTTGGAAAGACCACCATGCATGGAACGACGAACTATCGGAGACCAAAACAAGTGAATGGGTTGGAATAGAACTCCATGCAAGGATTTCGTAAAGGGCTGCCTTGCTTTTTATTAGAAAGATAGAAGAAGTGAGTAGGGGCGTTTGCAGACGATAGTTCAGACGGTACGGCATCGTGAGCGTACCTATGCTCAGAGTCCTCCGATAAGTTGTGGGAGAAGCTGCTTTCGATTCTCCATGGCAGAGATGGAAATAGCCGCGATCACATTAGTAATGCGGCTAGTCAACGCTTACAATCCAACTTCACGGAGTAACCAGAATTCATTCAATTATATTAAATTGTCCCAAAAGTCTTAAGGGATTTTCCAAAAAAAATCAGTAACTCTTGTTTACCTCGAGGCAGGTCTGGTCGGTTCAGGAATTTGATGGAACGTACTCTTAGCTTTCTAGTAAAATATGTATTGACTCACCAGATTCCGTGGAGAGAGCTACAATGCCCGTAGTCGATACTCACCCACCACGTGGTGTCATCTACTCTTAGTGTCCTTGCGGCACCAAAGCAATGGAAGGTTGCCATTCCATCAACGCTGCATTGGGCAAGGGAAATGTGAGCTATGAAACCGTGCGCCGCTGGTTCATCGGCTTCACCAGCGGCGAAATTGACATGGAAGACAAATCACGCTCAGGATTGTGTACCTCTGTGAGGCGGAAGGAATGCTCTCCACGAGGTGCTGGTACGAGGCGAGACAGTCGCCTTGTACCAGCACCTCGTATGCACCCATCAGCTCCAGCAGCTCCCGGTCGCTGTTTGTGAAAGGCACCGGAAAAGGTCCGCGGCCACGTTACTTCATGACATCGCCAGCTCCCCCATCGCGAGGAGTACGCAGGCCAAGCTACGCGAGCTCGGCTGGGATGTTCTGCCTCAGCCGCCATTTTCTCCAAGCATCGACTCTTCTGACTATCACCTTTCTCATCCTCTGACATCCTTTCTGGCCGAGAGAAAATTTGTTGATTATGACTTGCTTGCAAAGGCGATCGCTGACTTCTTCGACTCTCAGAACCTTTGAAAGTCTGGGAAGAGGGATCAACGATCTACCTATGCGCTGGCGGAGTGTTGTCGATAACAATGGCGAATACCTTGCCTAATTGTTGTTTGTTGGAAGAAAAAAATTATAAGAAGTGATGATCGAACAAAACCCTACATGACTTTTGGGACTACCTGATGTATTCATCGACTCCGAAATAGTGCTGAGCTGGCTCATATGCTCGGAGAAAAGAGAGAAAAGAGTCTATAAAGATTGTCGAAACGAGATTTGCAAATTCTATGGATACTTGAAGTCAAAAGGGTACGAGATCCATCATGTTTGTTTCATCGAGTCAAAACTGTGCAGACTGCACTACTCGAGGCTTACATAAGAGTGACATTGAACACCACATGTGGTGGGTTAAAACCAGATTATATAATGAAACGGATGATAAAGGTTTAAAGGATAAAACTGGGTTATATAATAAAACGGATGATTTTGATTTCAAAGCTATTAGGTTTCTACATCACGACACTAGCATTTCCATGGACAAAAGCTTCTGTCATATACACTGAAACCCTGAAGATAGCTAACACCGCACTGAAACACATGTATTCTTGGAAAAAAAGGATATGATTACAATTCTGATTTATAATGGATATTCTATAGAATTCATAACGTCTTATGTATTGAGTGCATTTATAAAAACAAGTTCATCAGTTATAAGTATGATATAATAGAGGATCTCAATAAAATTAAAAAACTAGTAAGTACAATCTTAGGTCAGCCTCAAGTTTAACACCTTTGGTGACTCAACACCTCTTTTCCTTCTTCATTTCTATCTCTATCATAAACTACGTATAATAGTCCTGACATCACTGCATTTCACCGTTTCCATAGTGTTACATAAAACCGCTTTATACAGCGCCTTCAACGTGGGTAGGTGGAGAATAGATAGGTACCGCGCCCCAATCAACTTGTTGATGCATCAAGGGTAGCCTGCCTGTTACCTGACTATCAAATCTAATGTATTATGATTCGTCTTCTTGGCGGGCTACTTAACATATGAATTGCTGGTGGTGTAATCTCTCGTTATTATCTGATTTCCACTTCTTTTCTTTTGGACTTACACTTATTTTTCTATATATGGTAGTATCGCTATCGGAGCACAATCTGTCTAGTCCTTTCTACTAACGTTTTTCTCGGTGTTTCAGGATAATTATTGTCGGATATATCTATTTATAGTTGGCATAATATATGTTCAAATAGATCTTGTGAACACTTATCCCAGTAATACAGGTATGCCTTTCCAAGTAATTTCTTTGTATTTACATTATAGTTGTTACTCTTTCTTTCGTTTCTTTTATTCTGGTGGGTATTTATTTCTTGTATTTGTATACTCTTTACTATCTGGTCACCCCTTTTTAACCATTCTTTTGTTTTCATCAACACCTCCCTCACTGAGGAGCCTCCAGATGTTGATGAAAACACAGTGGTTGAGTTGGGGAGGCGAAACGAACCACTCTAACTTCTTAACTATAATGATTCTAACCATCCTTCTGTAGTTGTTCTTGAGACCCTCTTCCCTCTCTCCTGCACAAATCCAGGGCAGAGTTGCTCAAGATAAATATCACGTCCATCTCATATTTCCCGGGAGAAGGAGAAGAATGCAAAGAGGAGGAGGAAAGCTTCGAGATCGCCACCATATCTACAAAAAGTCTAGTTCCGGGCGAAGTTGTTGACTTAGTCTCAAACAGACAAGCAACAACGCTGACAAAGGCCGAGAGGATTCTAGCATATGTTTTGATTCGTACGAGTTACTACACTACAGGTGCATACCAAATGCCCTAGCAGAATCATGACTTCGACCCCTCTCACGAAAACCATGGATCTTTCGACAACTAAGCTAATAGCGAAGTAATTCAAGTGCGCAGAAAGGGGCTACTCGCCATCATCAACAAACCTGGATATACCCGGACTGCTCTGGAAATTCCGCAAATTAAATGTGCAAACGATAGCGAAGATATAATGCGATGCTACGGTCGGCTAGGAAAAAACGAGATGGGAAATGAAGCAGGATATCCCATCTAGGTCCTACAAAAGACTCTACTGTCCGAGATCTGTATACAGGACGCCCACTTTTGCGGACATCCAGGGAACAATCACATCATATCACAGTTGCGAGCATACGTAACAAAGCGAATAAGAAAGTGCATACTTTGCTAAAAAACCACTAATTCACCGTGCAAGTACCCTGATCAACCGGAAAGTCACGGCCCTTCGAACACGTTGGGTAGGACTACTTCGAACGAATCATCTGTCACTGTACCAACCGAGGATAACGAAAATGCTATGGGGCACAATCACATCACATGCTTGGTCACCCGCCTTATTCACATAGACATCGTTTCCGACTCATCGATAAGCGCTTTCCTCAATATACTCAGTAATTTTTTTGCTCGAAGAGGTGTTCCTTACTCAATTACACAACCCCTTACGCTCCCTGGCAAGGAGGGTTTTGCGAAAGGGTGATCAGTCAGTCAAGCATTCCGTATACAAAACGCTGGGAAAGACCATACTCTCACTTGAGGAGTCATTCACGGTGATTGTAGAAATAGGAGCATTGTTTAACACACGACCGCTTCTCTACACTAACTCTAGTTTTGATCAAAGGGAATCCTATCATCCGACTAATCAGTCCGTTACCTTCTGGTTTCGCTCGATAACGAACTCGACGATTCCTTTTGTACACCCCCTCCCTTTCTGACACACCCTTCATTAAGACAAAGAAGCAAGCAATTCAGGCTTCATAAAGCTCTTGCAGACCAAAAAATTTTGGTAAGTACCTTACCGATCTTCGAGAAAAATCCAGACTAATGTGGGAAATAAGAGATCGGGAACGTAGGTCCAAAAGTGGGGAGGCTTGTGTTCATCTTTGATGAGGTTTTACCTCGCCATTCCTGGCGAATGGGAAGAATCGACGCGTTGCCAAAATACAAAAGTGGAATCGTCAGAGAAGCCTTCGGGAGGCTACACTCACGCAAACACGTAAGAAGTCCACTGGATTTTTTTATCCCATTTGAGTTAGAGGGTACTGCGGAAGATAGCGATCAGATCCAGCAAGAAGAAGGCAACTGCAAAAACTTTGAAGTACATAACAACTCAATGAGAGATGAAAAAATCAAACCCATTCATGGTTGCAACTTGCTGCCACGACCCTGCACTTCTAGCGGCAACAACACCACTGAAGCAGGAGTCGGAACTATGCAGTTTCGGCATTATTACCTATCCTCACCCTGATTTGTCTACACCCTCTCACCATACCGACTGCACTAAATAAGCTACACCTAATCGAAAAGATCTTGAGAAATGGAGAAACCAAACTATACTCTTCTATTTGGCAAAGCATTGGGTCTGTTCTCATAAGCACTTTTTTACCACCTTTTGCAAGTAGAACATCAGATACCTCAATTTTTTTTTGAACACGCAAGGCAATATCATAGGTTGCTACCGTCTTCCAAAAATCCGATTAAAACATCACCTTGTTGAATTCTAGGTAGAATAAGTTCTGAAACCAGTGCTCTGAGGTCAATTACAGGGGACATATGCTCTTCATTTCAGGATGGACTCGCGAAACCTTTACGCAGACGCAGCCTACCGCGTCAGATTGCTCATCAAGTTGAACCCCACGACGGCTGAAATTGAAGCCGTATTCAAGAAATGTTTCAATGACGTTAACAACCACATCGCTGTTTCTACGACTGCCAGTAATCATCACGAATCCTTGAAAGTTGATAGCTTATTCGAAAAACGGGAGGAGGAGAAAGGCTTTTCCTATTGGAAAATACTCCCGCTGACCGAGACGAGATACATACTGACCGAACGCATCCACGAGCGTCAAGCACGAACAGATTAAACTGCTCTTAAGATTGGCCCAGTCAACCTGACATAGAATCAGAGATCCGATTCCTCATGGCTAAGGTCCAGCGAAGCGAGGAACATTGAGGAAAGGCCGAAATGAAACTCAGGAAAGACGAGCTTCTGAAGAACCAGTATCGGCATTAGTTGCAGCGGGAAAAACGAGCCATGTGATTTAATAAAGTCGCTAGCGTCAAGAGAGACTGCAAACCTTTTCCAAGAACAGGTTCAGGAGATCAATTTGCTAAAAACAAGGATCATATCGCTCGAGAGCAAGTCAGCACAGATGCAAAAGCGGAAAGGAATCATGTTGAACTCCTAGCAAGTAGTGGACAAGACAGCACTGGAATCGCGTACAACGAATATTTTGCCCAACTGATCAAGGAGACGGAGGATAACTATAAAGAAGCCCGTTACCGCGACATCGCATCAAGCCCTAAGGCCGGCTCTTCAACTGATGATCGCAAGTACCGCTCAAGAAAGTGAACAAGAAGAAGAACAACGGCACTTTGTGGAGTCCCCTATCGTCGCATCACCAAGTTCTCGGAGGGTATTGAACCTTCGCTTCCTGTGCCTTTTGTGGAACATTAGGTGCACATTACTCGGACTCTTGCTCGAAAGTCCCGGAAGCACAGCTCCGCAACCAAGTCATCACACGTTACAGCTTAAGTCGCTTTCGCTGGAAGACCGTAAGAAAATCAAGTGCACTAATAGATACAGAAAATGCTGGTACTGTGCGAAGGTGTGCAGGACGCCATTCAAAGGAAGGAAGCTAATCTTACCCCGGAAAATGTCATGCCTGGCACGACCCTTTATTTAGTATTATGCTGTACTCATATGCTTAGTTATGTCAAGAAATTCGTTTGTCTAGGTCACGACCACTCTGGGATTGATGATGATCTGGCGGAAACAGGCGGCAATGGAGGCGACTAACTGGGTGCCTGTGGTTCCATTGATCGCTTACCTCTTTTTTTGTTCATTTGGTTCTTACATTTTTTGCAAGCGAAACCACCGAAGCTTCGGATTCGATAAAAGAGCATTCGTATTGCGTGTTAAGCACCTTACACAGCATCACACACTGAACCACCGAGTTAAATTAATCCAAGGTTGGTGCTTTGGTGTGCCAAACCTCTCCAGAAATTATATAATTACTCATACTGTTTTTCAAACAGCAGCCTATTTGTCCTACAGCATGGCCACTTACACCAACATGTCGCAAGGATGAGGCGGTAAATGACAAAAAGCTGAGCTCTGAATTCCCTTACATTCAACGTAATCTCTTATTCTATGGTATTTTAAATGCTCCTCAATCAGGGCCGTAAGCGTTGCATAAAAGTGAGAAGTTTGATTATCTAGCCACACTCGAATCTTATATCCATGGGTTTCTCAAATTGTAGCTTGTCTACTGCCGGGAAAAGGGCATTGAGCAGCTACCTAGTCATTGGAGTAAATGGTAGAAGGCCCAACGATGCTTATATTTCCTATATACTATGTATAAAATTTTTAAAGTAATCAAGTTTCGGAAAAGTAGCATGTGTTGCAAGAGTTATGCACCGATGTAAGACATGTACGATAGGACATAAACTATGTGTGTCCCTCTACCAACCACTTATTTTCGCCAAATAATGACAGCCGTTATCTTACCGAGGAAACGATGGCTTGAACCGCCCAACCGATGATCAGCAACTTTGACGATATGACCATTGGTGAATGATTGCCAGAAAATGTCAGATGTGTTGTGAATACCAGGCTGTAGCACGCTGGAAGACCAAGGTTTTATTTGAAGAGTATGAAGAGTGAAACTCACTTTGCATGTGCCTTTTCTATTTTTATTAGGCAATCAATAAAGTTCATGCTGTTTTTTCTAATTGATTATTTCTATGCAATGTATTAAAAAACTGATTGTGGTAGGAGGGCAACATTGCATATCCTTTGAAGCTTGTTTTATGCAGAGTCATTCAGTGTGGAGGTCAGTTAAACGCTGAAACGAAATGGATTAACAGCAGCAAGTTGGCTCGAACTGAGAATTACAGAAAGTTTTCAGCGATTCTTTTGAAAATGCTATACCTCACTGAATTGGCATTAGAACGCAGAAAAGAACTAAAAGTAGTGCGAACCCTATCACAGAAAAACTTGGGCCTGACCTGGGAACGAGCAGTTGTGGTCGAAATTTTGGCGATGCTTCTCTTGTATCGGATCTCACGAATGCGAAAAATTTTGAAATGTCCAATGAGGTCATAGCGTAATAGCCAGTGACTTCAAACCGAATAACTTGTTCTTTCAACTCCATTTGGAATGTCCCTATAGTTGACATCAGCGGCAGCGGAGCACCAATTTACGGGTGAAGTTATCGTGGACTCCTTTCAAAGCAGAAGTATCTCTCTTCATATGAAGGGAGCAAACGTGGACCCACATTCTAAAATGGGACGAACACAAATTTTATAAGCTTGCAACAGAATGGTTGGGTTTCTCGTGCGGAGAACTTTGTAGATATTGAAAATTCTACAAAGACCTTTAGCCACTAATGTTTTATAATGTTCATGAAAATCAAGATTACTCTCATAAAGAAATCCAAGATCACGTACACAATTTTGAGATCCTCATCCCCAAGACGGGTACCGGACTATTTGGGGTACCGGACTTGTTTCCCTATGCACATCAATTGCGTTTTCTCAGTGGAAAGAGGAAGCCTGTTAGCCTGTGCCCAGTCCAAAACTGAATCAATTGCTGATTGGAATTGCGGGCCAGCGACAGTTCCTTGTACAACTTTGTAAATCTTGATATCACCTGCATAAATGTTACAGGAAATACCGAGGTCCTGAATGATCAAAGCGAGGTCTGCAGTGTAAATGTGAAATAGAATAAGCGATAGTACCTTGAGGAACGCCGGTTCTCACCCTACGCATTGAAGAGTAAGAATCACTCATGCGCACTTTAAAAGTCCTACCGGACAAGAATTCTGATTCCCTTCCTAGTCATAGGATGAAACCCAAAGTGCTCCATCTATGCAATAGTAACTTGTGGGGGTCCCTATCTAATGCTTCTTGGAAATCAAAGTAAACAACATCAACATTTTTCTTTTGTCATAAGCTCTCGTCCAATCATTGAAACACTTAAGTAGTGCTGTTTCAGTAGACTGACCCTTTGTAAACCCATAGTGTGTGTAAGGGATGACGCAAAACTTGTCAAGATGGGAAAGTGGTTGCTTCTCAAAAAGTTTTCACAAACTCGGAGAAAAATAAGGTTAAACTGAGCGGTCTGTAGTATTCGGGATCAGAAAAAAGGTTCTTTTGTGGAAGGGGAATTACTACAGCTTGTTTCCATCTACTGGGGATTTTGCCAGTCACGAAGCTGATGTTAAAAAGAAACTCTAGAGGGCCTGAGATTTCATGAATAGAGTTTTTCACTACCACATAAGGGATACCATCTGAATTTGTAGAGGCCGTTGAAGACCAGTCTGACAAAATTTAGCTATGTCATTTCTTTTGAACCACGGAGCAGGATCTGTGGATTCCACTTTAGGGCAGATCATGAGAAAAAAAACTTCATGGGAAAAAAACTTAGTGGCCCGGACTTTTTTCAGCGTTGGCTGAAACTTCTGCTTTGATTTCATCAGTTACGGCCGTAACAGAATTCGCACATAAGGTAGAAATACTCGATTTATCGTAGGTCCTAGATTAACAGTGGAATAAAACGTTTTTAAGCCTTCTTTCGCAATTAATTTACTTTCAACGTGAGAAATGTACTTACCAATTTTCTTGAATAATTCATATTGAACGATTGGTACTATTCCCAAACAGATGGCAATTCTGAGTTGACAGTGAAACTCCAAAGTCGACCTATCTTTCCAGTTAATCGCAAAAGATATGATGGAAGTTTAAACACAGACCTAGATTGTGGTTCAAACGGGACGCCACTTTTTCAAACGGATGCCACGTCACTTTTTCAGTAGTGGGAAGACTTGCCAATAAATTGCCTCGCCAAAAAATCCTCGAGCTTGGATAAAAATTGCTGCCCCCTGACCTTGCTCCATCGGATTATCACCTTTTCCTTTCCCTGTCTAACGCCATTCAAAGAAAAATTTTTGTATTGAAAATGAGATTGACCTTTGATATGTTTATTTTGCCGAAAAAGGCTATACACAGGCAAACAAAGGGATATAAAGGCTGCGTACCTGCGTATCGAACGTGGGTTTTTCCTTACATCCGAATCTATCCTACATTTACCTTAGCAGTGGCAATTCATCCATGCATTTATTGGGAACTTTTTGCTACTCTGTTTTTCCTCTTTTCATTTCTTATTTGCACACAGTCTCCTCCTTCTCCATCATTATCCTCAATCCTTATTATGTTATTCTTTTTCCTCAATGTTCCTTGTCTATCTTCATTTAACTTCATTGCTATTAATCTATTTCTAGTCACTCATCCATTTTGATTTCTTAATCTAACTACTATTGTTTTTTTAATTCTTGGTTAACTTTTTATAAGCGTTCTTTCATTTCTTACTCTGGTCTTCTGCATTTAACTGGTTTTCACTAGTCTTACTTAATCTAGTCTTCTACATTCTAGTATTAATTCTAGTCTCTACGATACTCTTCATCTAGGATTACTTTCCTTTTTTGTTTATTTGTTTGTTCTGACATATATTATGTATATTTTTTATTTACGTTTTTTCTAAATGTTTTTTACACCTACTGATATTGTTTGGTTCTCTATTCACCCCAACTCACCTATGAGCCTCGGGAGTTAATAGAAAATATAGTGGTTCGTATGAGAAAAACGAGGCGAAACGAGCCACAAACTCAGTTAAATATTGACTTTATCAACAAATCTTTCCATTTTTCGCCTTTTATCCGGGAGATGGAAGACATAAATACCTATAGATGCATGTGGACTTGTACTACATGTGTATGTACAGAAGTGATTGCCAGAAAGCAGTTTGGAGGGAAAAAGGGGTATTTAAAAATACGAAAAACTTTTTAGACTACCCAATATTTGCCGTCGACACCGTTTACTGTATTGAAGGATCCCAACCAGTCAACATGTTTGAGGTAATTTTTCATTGAAGTAAAATCCCCGTGAAAGAAATCAGCGCCAGGTTAACGTAAGGGGCTTTGCAGGTATGGATAGAGAAACCTAATTGTAGTGTGGTCGCTACCACCAGTAGGAGCATGACTACAGGCAGAACGGATAAGTGACGGACAATTTGACATCAACAGATCAAGATACGAATCATTCCTAGATAGAAAGGAATCATATTGGCGAAAACTATGAATAGTTCAAAGTTCAATAAGTTTGATTCCGTTAGAGTCTTCGCACATTTTGGGACAAGACCAGTCTATCTGTGGCAGGTTGAAGTCACCAGCAATGATACTACTTCTGTGTAGGACTCAGATCAGTGAGCGCTTTGAGAAGTTGAACACTATACGCAGTAGAACAGCTGGGAGCTCTACGACTGCAATCAATCGAATTTCTTGACAGTAGAAACTTACATCACGAGCCAGAATCTCGTAGAATCTTTGATGTACTCACTGAGCACTACTCGTACTAAATCTTGTTTTTTTTTATCAAAATGGCGACAGCGCCTCCCCTCCTGAACTTTCTACCTGAGTGGTACCAACTGTATTGATAAGGGCTGATAAGGAGCCTCGAAAGGCGATTGGGGGGAAATTCATATCTCGCGTCGCAGCAAAGCTGGGACCCTGGATTTTTAAAGTGATATAGGGGGTAGTAAGGGGACGTCAACGGTGAGGGAACGGAAGGGATAGCAACTGATAAGGGCTGATAAGGAGCCTCGGAAGGCGAATGGGGGGAAATTCATATCTCGCGTCGCAGCAAAGCTGGGACCCTGGATTTTTAAAGTGATAAAGGGGGTGGTAAGATAACATCAATGGTGGGGGAACGGAAGTGATAGCAACTGATAAGGGCTGATAAGGAGCCTCGGAAAGCGAATGGGGGGAAATTCATATCTCGCGTCGCAGCAAGGATGGGATCCTGAAATTCAGATATGATGTAGGGGGTGGTAAAAGGACATCAGTGGTGAGGGAGCGGAAGTGATAGCAACTGATAAGAGCTGATAAGGAGCCTCAAAAGGCGAATGGCGGGAAATTCACATCTCGCGTCGCAGTAAAGCTGGAACCCTGTGTTTCTGAGGTAACATAGGGGGTCGTAAGGGGACATCAGTGGTGAGGGACCGGGAGTTATATCATCTGATAAGCAGCCTCAAAAGGCGAATGGGGGGAAATTCATATCTCGCGTCGCAGCAAAGCTGGGACCCTGGATTTTTAAAGTGATATAGGAGGTAGTAAGGGGACATCAACGGTGAAGGAACGGAAGTGATAGCAACTGATAAGGGCTGATAAGGGGTCTCGAAAGGTGAATAGCTAGAAATTGATATCTCGCATCGCAGCAAAGCTGGGACCCTGGATTTTTAAAGTGATAAAGGGGGTGGTAAGATAACATCAATGGTGGGGGAACGGAAGTGATAGCAACTGATAAGGGGTCTCGAAAGGTGAATAGCTAGAAATTGATATCTCGCGTCGCAGCAAAGATAGGACCCTGGATTTTTAAAGTGATAAAGGGGGTGGTAAGATAACATCAACGGTGAAGGAACGGAAGTGATAGCAACTGATAAGGGGTCTCGAAAGGTGAATAGCTAGAAATTGATATCTCGCGTCGCAGCAAAGCTGGGACTCTGACTTAAACTGATATAGGGGGTAGTAAGGGAACATCAGCGGTGAGGGAACGGAAGTGATTGCAACTGATAAGGGCTGATAAGGAGCCTCGGAAGGCGAATGGGGGGAAATTCATATCTCGTAATAATCTCGTATAATATATTACAAGTATGGGATAGGTAAAGCATGAGCGAAGAAATGAGGGGCGCACATATACAATGTTACGCCCTGCCCACAGTGGGCGGGCGCGTGCTGAAAATCAGAAAATCTAAGGGATAGATATGCTATGGTAAGCAGGTAGTTACAGGAGCAGCTGAAGTAGACCCGTCGTCAGTGGCTCAAAATATAAAGCGAATTGTGCCGGTCTGAGGGGGAGATATGCTCCAACACCCGCGAAAATCGGCTGGCTAGCCGGCTCCCGGGCCGGCGCAGCCGGCCCGGACCAGTCGGATTGGCCGGCGTCAGCCGGCCAATCCGACTGGTACAAAGATAAACCGACAAACTATCTCAGTTAAAAAAACGAACATCCACACAAACACAACTCAGAAAGCAATCAAAAGTCCGAGGAGTAGCTAAATATTTTTCGAAACAGTGAATCAGAGGTGGGGTCAGTCGACAGATTTTGGCTAACTACGGAAGAGACGGAATCTACGATAAGATGCGGAGCTTTGCTGGAATGGGATTGAATGAACGTGCTTCGCAAATGCGATCTCTCTCTTCCTTTGAGGGAAGGACGAATGAAGACATCCTAATGGAAGAAGGAACGGAGCCGAGTACTGGGTCTGCCTAGACCGTACACAGTACAAGGAACTCACTCAGTATCGAGATAATTCAGAACTGAGTTCACAGCATGAAGATCACGATACGCTCTGCCAGCAGAAGAAAAAGATAAAAATTCAGGAGTATCAGAGATTACAATGGAGCAAGATCTTTCATGTTCATGCTGGGTAGCTAACAAGTCAGGTGTACTTTGAGACGAAGGGGGAGAATCTAACTGAGTATGTACAGTGCTCTGCATAATTATACAGCCACCTATAAATTGTCCAAAAACTCTGTTCGCAGAGTGATTCAAAAAAAGTCCTAAGTGAAAGATGTAGCCAGTGTGGACGCGCATTTGCGCATCCATACCAAATTTTAGCTAAGAACCAGAAGATTCTTTTCTTAAATTGTTTCGAAAATGGCGCTTATACCATTCTGCAAAATTATACAGCCACTGAACAGGTTGACGCACTCGTCAACCGAGAAACAACGAAAAAGGGAAAAATGCTGATTTTGCGATCATTTAGTCTTCCATTACTTCGAATAGCCACAAATTTTGGTCATATGTTTCAATTTTAAGATTTTCAGAATGTTTTTAGACCACATGCTGCCACCCTTCGATGACAACGTCTTTAAACTCCCTGACACCTTCCAATCGGTCTGAATCCTTTTCTCCATGAAACCCCAGATAATGTTTCATCATGTAAAGATCGGAGCCGTTCGTTATCCGGGTCAGAAGGTCCAATCGGTGTCGGCTTCACCATGATCGAGTGTTCCAGTTGACATGGGATGGTCCACTAACTTAAAAACAAGATTTTGGTGAAGATTTCGAGACGCATGACAGTAGAAGGGTACGGCGCACAAAGGCTCGGTAATCGGATGGTTCATCCTTTCGAGAAGGAAACAAAAATTCGGATGATTATTTGATCCCACACCCTGACACCTCCTTCTTTGAAGTTCTTCTTGAAAACTTGAGTTTGTCCCTTGTGCGATAGCGCCGGTAGCCGTCGGGGACATCATAGCCGAAACCTTTTTTCATCAGACAGAACAATCTGGAAAAAAAACCAAAGGGGAAAGGTGTACAAACTTGAGGGAATTTTCGGACAATTTGTCATGGTGTGGGACCAAGTAATCATTCGAATTTTTGTTTCGTTCTTGAAAGAATGAACCATCCGATCACCGAGCCTTTGTGCGCCGTACCCTTCTCCTGTCATGCGTCTAGAAATCTTCACCAAAATCTTGTTTCCATGTAGTTAATGGACCATCCCGTGTCAGCTGGAACACTCGATCTGGTGAAGCCGACACCGACTGGTCCTTCTGACCCGGATAACGAACGCCTCCGATCTTTACATGATGAAACATTATCTGGGGTTTCATGGAGAAAAGGATTCAGACCGATTGGAAGGTGTCAGGGAGTTCAAAGACGTTGTCATCGAAGCGTGGCAGCATGTGGTCTAAAAACATTCTAAAAATCTTAATATTGACCCACATCACCAAAATTTGTGGCTATTCGAAGCAATGGAAGACTAAATGATCACAAAATCAGCATTTTTCCCTTTTTCGTTGTTTCTCGGCTGACGAGTGCGTCAGTCTGTTCAGTGGCTGTATAATTTTGCAGAATGGTATAAGCGGCATTTTCGAAACAAATTAAGAAAAGAATCATCTATGTTTCTTGGCTAAAATTTGGTATGGATGCGCGAATGCGCGTCCGCACTGGCTACATCTTTCACTTAGAGACTTTTTTGAATTACTCTGCGAAGAGAGTTTTTAGACAATTTATAGGTGGCTGTATAATTATGCAGAGCACTGTAGTTGAGATTTCTTCGATTGTAAAAGCTCCCCAAGTTTAGCAGTCTCAGCTTTTAACTGCTCATTTTCGCAAGTTACCCTGATGCACTACATACTGTCTGATAGATTCCATTTGCTCCCTGGTCTCCTTCAACACGTTGAGAAAAAAGCTTTGTATAGACAGGCAAATTGGCTGCTGGGTCGATGAGCTTAATCAGAAGTTCGTCCTTGTCTGGTGAGGCAGTGCCACGTGCTTCCTTTTGTATGCTTTCGTAGACAGAGAACGGAGAGAGTATCCATGAGCGGCCAATTAATTGATCAATACGACCACAAGCAAAGAACGACAAGCATACAGGACGATAATGTTCAGTCTTGATGCTACGGATACTGAGAGAGATGCTAGTTCCAAACAAGTCAAACGGAAGTAAGTGAACTGAGCACCTGTGCTGATGGCTTCCAAAAAAGAATTCGATCCCCGCCCAAGAGATCTCGCGTAGGCCACGGATGTATGGGTTGTCGACGAAAGGGAAACTAGTAAGTAAGGCGTTTTCAGTTTGAAATTTTGGCTCTATTCAACTATCACTACCCCAGATACCGGGAGTTGGTCAAAAAATAATTTTCGCTGAAACTAGGGGGGAGGTTGTTTGGGGTGCTGATGAATATGACATCCGTTTTTGATGCTGACGGTGCAACTGTTCTCCACCAACTCTGTCTGAAACTGTCATCTAGGAGCTATACAGGATGCTGATCACGGGATATGGCATTGGTTTTCAGCGCGAGCGCCGTTTTGGGCAGTTTCAGCGATTTTGGTGAAAACGAGTTACTGCACTAACATGGTGCATTACACCAATTCGGCGCAAACGCCAAAAACGGATGTCATATTCGTGATCAGCACACCAAAGAACCCCCAACCCCCTAGTCAAAGTTTCAACGAAAATTATTTTTTTGACCAACTTGCGGTATCTAGGGTAGTGATAGTTGGATAGTGCCAAAATTTCAAAATTGAAAGGCACTACTGGAACTTATGAGACACACTGAATTCTGTATAAAACAAGCTCCAAAGCAAATGCAATGTTACCCTCCCACCACGATCAGTTTTTTAATACATTGCATAGAAATAACGATTTAGAAAAGACTGCACAAGTTTTTTTTGGTTGCCTAATAGCTCTGCATCAAGACAGAGGTGAAGAGTTTCCTATTGAACACATTCGAAAAAAAAAGTAAATGCTGCATATGGGAATCAGTATGTAGTGCGGCGGCACTCGACGCAGGCAACTGCAGTCGCTTCCTTTCATTCCTGTTTTGTCCTGTACATAGTTGAAATCAAATTATTCTTGATTCACCTTAGGATTCTAGCATTCATCCAGCACGAGTCTTATGAATGAATTTCGGCACTAGCACGGCGCGTCTGGCATGATCACTGACTGTGTCTGTATTCCAGTGCATGCGTCCGATGTTTTTGGTTGAGTTGCTATTTGACAAACTATGCAAGAAGTGAAGAAGGGGGTTTATAACATAAAAAGTGGTACATTCGCTCAGAGCTCCTTACCTTTTCCAGGCTTAAGCTAGGACTCACATCCCCCTGCTTAAATAATCACATGAAGACTGCAAAGAGACGTAAGCTGTACCGTAAGAAAATGGTGGGGTGCTGATGTAGTTGGAGAGGGATGACACCCATTTTCGCGGTGTCCCCCACACCTGGTACCTTCCTTCAATCATCAGTTCGTACATTTCAGTGTAGGCCTGTACGTAAGCCTTAGTTGATCAGGGTAGGGTCCTTCTAGCCAAGGCTTAGGCAAAAGGCAAAGCAAAAAAGCGTCGGACACCACGCACAGTGCAGTGCTCTTTCCCAAACGCACAGCACTGCCAGTGTACGCGTCTGACGAGCGCCGGGATTCATCATTATGGCGTATATCTGTTAGCCACAAATAGAATGTCAAAGACTGCTTTCGAAGTGTGTGTGTAAGTCACGAGCTTGCGGGCTCAAATGTGTGCAAGACGATTTCTGGTAGTGAGTGATCTTTATCGATACAGTCAGAAATCGAGCGAGCTGATCCACCAAACAAGGGAAGGAGCCAGGGTAGAGGCTTAACTTGCCGTAGAACCTTGAAAGGAGACATCTACGGATCCGTGGAGTCTCGAATGCTGATTACAAATATAAAAACAAAAACCGCGAAATGGCCCTCTGAAGCGAGTCAGAAGTCGAAGCTTGCCTGCGAAAACTAGTCCTCGTGACATCGTCTCGTCCGCGGGGCTAACTCTCAATTAGAAACAGTAGGAATGGCTCCGTGGCAGTATTTCATCTCACAAGTTAGGGCTGCTCTTCGCTGACGCTAGGGATTTTACATTTCGTGCTCTAGCTTCACTAATTGCATCAATTTCAATCTTTGGCGTTTCTTTGAAGTAGGACTTAGAGTAACGGTGTGTATCTTTTTATTTTAAGCTGGGTACTTCCACCCATAAATTTTCATACTAACAACTTAAAGAAGACCTGCAACAAACTATCAACACCTTAAATGCACAACATCACCCAAAACCTTGAGAGCTTTTTTTCCCTGAGTCATACATGGACAAGTTCTGCTCACGATTATTCACCGCATTTGGTGATCCTGACGTCCGCAGCGCGCGTATGCGTGTTACTTCGCGAAATTAATGTTATTCATGTTTAGGAGACGAGGTTACTTCGAAGGACAAATTTTGGCCAGTTCCATATTTTGACCATAACTTCGGAGAAGTGGGATATGGTCATGGATCCGTCACCTGCCTTCCAGTTAACGAAATGACCATCCTAATTAATTTAAGAAAACACTTACCCATACGTGGCAAAGACCCCTACCCCAGCGACCCCACCTGGCAATCTCCAGAAAGAGACAATCATTGTTTTCTTGGCAAATGCCCGGACGGCCATTTCACTATTCCAAAGTCAGCGGCAAAATATCGATTTGGCCAAAAATCGTTCCCGAGGCAATTCGTTTCCCTGAACATGAATATCACATTCGTCTTGCAAAATAACACTTGCTCACGCGCGACGGACAGCGGAATTCAAGAATGCTGGATTACCAAGGGCCATGAACATTGGTAGTCAAAAGGTAGTCTGATGCGTAGGGAACAAAAAAAAATATCATGTGCTGTGTTTATAGAGGGTTTAGAGTGGGCTCCTATATTTTTTCAAAGGTGAAAGCATGAAATTCGTGGGTAGAAGTTTTCAGTTTGAAGGAATCGTCCACGAAAAATGAGTTTTTGTGTTACTCATACGTTTATGTTGTACTTGCCTAATGTGGGCCTCATGCAAAATTTTACGCGAAAAAATGCGAATCTGGCTGAGATATAGCACCACAACGTGCGGTCCCAGTGGGCGGGGCCTAAGAGAAAAGCCTCGTTCCGTCGTCCGCCGTGGTCGGAGACGCATTGTAGGAGCAGAAAGTTTCGTAAACAGTCCCACTCTCCGTTCCCAACGGCGGCGGACCACGGGACGAGGCTTTTACTCTTAGGCCCCGCCCACTGGGACCGCACTTTGTGGTGCTGTATCTCAGCCAGATTCGCATTTTTTCGCGTGAAATTTTGCGTGAGACCCACATTAGGCAAATACAACATAAACGTATGGGTAACACAAAAACGCATTTTCCGTGGACGATTCCTTTATAGAAACCAGGATTACGCATGCAGCTTCGCCAGGAGTTAGTACAAGTAAACGTCAAAGAATGAAGGTGATGCTTTATTGGAGCTAAAATACAGAATACGAAAAGTTTCGTGTATAGGGGGCGCGAACCCGCGACATCCTGCTTGATGAGCGAGTGCACTTCCATGGAGCCACATCAGTTGTTGCTGCGAAAGGGTTAGAGGAGATACCGCCGAGCCGGTGAAACATCGCAAGCAAACTTTAATTCCTCGAAACTCGCTTCAGAACGCCATTTCGCAATTTTAGCTTTCTATTTGTGATTAACATTCGAGGCTCTGTACATCCACCTAGATCATCTTTCAAGGTAGAATGGGAATTTGAAACCTTTTCCAGTTACGAACCTTTTGCCCTGCAAATGCCACAGGTGTATGCTGTGATAACCTGGTGTTCCTTCCTAAATCGCAATGAGGGGGCATCTTATAGAAAGTTGCTCATCTAAGCATCTCGAAGAGATCTTTGAGGGGTCAATCGGCATATTCATGCGTATATGCGTATTCACAACAGTCACTACGCGCCACGTACCGTCTGCTCGGATCTCGACCGTTCTCTCACTGTCACTGTAGTCACTCTTTTGAAGTTCAAGGCTGCTAACGTTGGAAGCTCTTAGAAGTGTTTTCTCCATTCATTGTCCACTCACTGTCTCCTGTGATACTCACCTAAACAAAGCATGATCGTAGTGAAGACAGCATTAACCGTCTTTCCAACGCTCCACTTTGTAGGTGCCATAAAATTCAGGCGTAGAATGGTGAGCACCTGTGAGCAATGGGAATAAAATTTGCAATTACAACACGATGTGAAACTAAATGTTTGCGGACCATTCTCCATGACGTTATAAGAAAAAAGGGGATCCAAACGACATAAATGGAACACTTTCGCCACTAATGGTGTTCTGATGATGGTCCATATTTCAACACCTTTGTCACTCACTCGAAATATATTCTCAGTGTGAGCTTCAAACCCTCCTGAGGTTGCGGCAGATTTCAATAGGTTTTCTTCATTTCCATTCTCGTGTTTTCCCTCCAACTCGATCATGATCTGAAAAGGTTCAACCACTTTGTTCTGAGAGTGACGATTAAGGGCAAAACCTTTGCTCTTGGACGGGCTCCCAACGCGCACCTCATTCTTTACTGGCATATGTATGCGCTAACCCATTGCTGCACATTGCGGCAAAAACCAGCAGCTATCAAGGATCGAAACTATTGAAATCTACTTCTGCTGAAGTTTACTGCTTCACACTCGGATACCAATAGTGGCCAACCGGCTAATTACGGCAAGTATATCAGTGCTGATAAGTAATGGTGGAATAAATCATTGACAAGGGAAGCCCTTCAGGTCATGGTGAGCTTTCTCAAAACGGCTTTTTGCATTTTATAGGGTCACATACAGGAAGCAAAAAACCGCTTTCCAATTCGGCTAAATGATTTTGGGAGGACCAGAAAATGCGTGACAAAAGTTGCTTAGAAAGAAGCAATTTTGACCAGTTTGCTGCAATGCTTTCCAGCTGCGGCGTTCAGTATATGCATATCAGAAGACTGTCTTCAACCCTACGCCAAAACCACTGCGAGATGGTTTTAAAATGTAGAATCTTAGTGGTAGCTGCTAAACGAATCAACGAAAACTGATAGGGGATGCACAGGTTAGTGCGCTTGCACTGGCTGGATGGCTGAATGGATAGGGCGATGTGCTGGCAATCGTTTTTGCATTTTCTTAATTTTCTTTGCAGCGCTATACTGTTTGCGCACGCAAAATGACTGCAATTTCCGTCGCTGGTGCACGAAAATGACCTCATTTACTTTCAGTGCTTTCAGCGGTCAAGGTGTTTGGACCCTTCGGCTCACCTAACACGCACGCCAGGCGTTTTCCTGCGAAACTAGTGTGGTATTTGTGCTCAGAAGACACAATTAGCCCTAGATACAAAAAACTATCCAAAATGAGATTTTGATCCAAACTCGAGACAGTGGGGGGAGGGGGGACATGGGCACACAGTCACTGTACAGACGAACAACTTACAGCCTTGATTAAATGCAATGGAGCATGTGCAGAATCAACGCATTCCAAGTGAACTGCATCTACAGGGGGTGCCAAAAAAGTAATTTTGCCCACGGCTCACATCTCCCAATTATACAAAATATAGGGAAAAGAAAGAAATGAATGTATTGGGGCAAAATATTCCCGAAATGTTCCTCTAAAAGCAGGAACAAGCTGAGACTCACTACTTTCATTTTCATAAAAATATAGAACCTTTAAACGGCGCAGTCGGCCTTCGGAGCACCCACGGTATCAAGGTCCCCTTAAAACAGTGGAGCCGGGTTCCATGGTAGGTCTTTTGTGGGAAGCTTCCTAAGGATTGGCCCTTCGGTTCATGGAAGTCACAGAGCCCCTGCTGCTTGGACAAGGCTGCTATGATCCGAAGTATCATTTTCATGCCCAAATCCGCCTCCGGAGGGGTTAGTGGTAAGTGCACGTTTTGGCTCTTGGAAACGAAGGGCGCTGGGAACCCGGAAAAACGGGATCCTAAAGAACACCACCCATTATGAATCCCCTTAGGTACCCAGAGTGAACGGACCTCAGCAAGGTTGTGAACGAGGGCGACGAAATTTCGGATTTTGCCCAGTTGAGGTGACACATCTTGTTCACTATTTCCTCGCTCCCGTTCCTGCTCGTGCAGAAGGCTGCCACGGAGTATAGTGATAGAGTGAGGTCTGCTCTTGAATCTGGGGATGTGAGTACCTCAACAGAATTTACTGTAGTTCGACTAAAGTGGGGTGAAAGTGGACGAGACAAAATTACTTTTTTTGGCACCCCCTGTAGCAACGCCATGCGATGGCAAAAAAATAGTAATATTCCCTTACATTAGTTGGCATCCTTTCTTTGAGTGCTCTTTACTGTGGCAGTAGTAGTAGTAGTATTGGTTGCCCAATTTTCCGGGTTTGGGTCCAAATCACGATCAGGCTGAAGACTTGTTATCTAGGGTGGTACCCCCTAAGCATGAATATCACACGTGCTTTGCAGGAAAACGCCTAGTTCTTCTGTTATGAGCAGGTCTAAACCAATCATTCGCTTAGTACGCAAAAATGGTAAAGATAGCGGTTCCATGGTAGAATAAAAATTGATTTTGCACATATTTTGCACGTATGGTCTTACATGAGCACAAATGGATAAAAACTACAAAAATGCAAAAATTTGTCCTCAGTGGGGACCGAACCACCAACTATTTTCTGGGCCCCCCAAAACCATTTAGCCAAATTTGAGACCGGTTTTTTGCTTCATTTATGTGACCCTATAAAATGCAAAAAACCGTTTTAAAAAGCTCACCATGACCTGATAGTCCTTCCTTGTAAGATGAAGAGGAATATTCTGAATGAGGTGGACAGCCAGGATACCATTCAGGAAGTCGACCATTCCTCGACAAGAAGAGTCTCTTTCGACCGAACAGATGAGAAACAATGTGTATTTTGCAGCAAACCTACGTGAGGAAATTTGAAACAAATTTTTTTGCTCCAGGTAGTAATACGAATATATGGCAAAATACACTTGCAACAATGGAATCCGACAACAGTTACTAGTAGTATAGTAGAATTCAGAGAAGGGGGAGTCGTGCTCGGTTCCTACATCGAGGAGGGTCTTACTGAAGTGGCTAATTTTCCGACACCTGGGAGTGCCCTGCCGACAGTGCGTTGGACTAGCACGTAATTTTGGGAGGCATGAAGGGGTACGGTCCTGTGAGG
Source organism: Trichostrongylus colubriformis (assembly GCA_963978905.1). NCBI lineage: Eukaryota > Metazoa > Nematoda > Chromadorea > Rhabditida > Trichostrongylidae > Trichostrongylus > Trichostrongylus colubriformis. Next base: position 37,148,304 of record OZ022257.1, on the reverse strand, counting down.
GTCCAAACTTGCTCATGACTTAGGATCCTTGCAACTTCTGCAGACAGCCTGAGACGGAAAGCAACTTTCACGAATGGAATCGATAGTCAGCCCCCTAAGTATGAACTTGTCGGCATTCCTGTGCAAATGGTGAGATATTAGAACTTGCAAAACGTTCTTGCTATTTTGTACAGTGACCATTTATTCGTGGTTTTTTTTTCAGTCGTATCCTTCGCGGCTTTTTGGACTATTTAGGTGCCATATTTCGTACAAACAAATGTGGCTTTTTTTGTGGGGGGGGAGGGGAAGGGGAGGGACGGCCGATTCTATCGTCACGCCCATTGCGTCGCGCAAGCCGCGCGCGGCTACTCGCGCGGCAGGGGGCGATGAAGAGCTCAACATTGAAGGTGTATTGATTTGAATGTCGTTTCAAGACGAAAACGCTCCTCTACACCACTCAGTTTGGGCGCAACGAGTAACATGACAGCTTTCTAGGCCAAATACTTTGCCCGCAGTTGTTCCCATGAGAGTCAGTCCACGAAGATTGATGTCAGTTTCCTTTGTACATCCGCCATTTCAAAACCTATACAAACCTATGAACAAGACAGAAGTGGGTAGAAACTATGAAAGAACACAGATTGTTGGCAGTTGTTCAGGCAAACGCTTTCAATGAAAGAACGTATCCGCCTTCATCGTGAGACAATACTTGACTTAATACAGTGTTCGGAGAGTACATTATCACCTATTGAACAATAGTTATTCACCGTCCCCCTTTACGATTCAAAGCCTCTTCCCTGCCGTTTTCGCCGGGAGGAGTGCGACGCCGCATGCCTTTCCCACTGGCGCGCCATCGCGGTCCGGGTCACGATAGAGTCGGCCCACACCCCTTTTTTGAGTTGCGAAGGCTTTACAAGGGAGACTGTGTTTTAATCTTAATTCCAACAGAAAACCACGATTTTTTAGTGTGGCACTAGACGCATAGAACTCTAAGAAATGCGTCACAGTAAGCAATATGACGAGTTATTTAGGAAAGAGTGTTTCCCACCAGTGTATGTGGGACAGTGTCCCTACAGGTGCGCATCCGAAGAGACAAAGGTCCAGCATGGTGCACGCTTATGCACTTTGTCATAGTCTATGCTAGGTGTAGTTCACCACAGATCCCACGTTCACTTCGTTCCATGTGGAAACCTTCTATGGAGATTAATATGGTTTACCGGGAATCTCCAATGCAAAAACAATGTCCTCGCTTCCCGCAAAGATTCAAATCGCCTATTCTCTGCGATCTAAACTGTAATCAATGCGGATCACCACCTTGTCTTGCTTTGAAGCCACTTTCGGAAGAGATATGGTTCCAAGAAACAGAGGGACAAAATCGTCCTCCAACATTTTTTGAATTCTGAGGGCGCAAAAAGTGAAAATATTATTTGCTCGGTAACTGTTGAATTGCGGTTGAACCTTTGCTTCTTGTTCGGTTACACGCAATTTGAGCAGAGTCGTCAGCTTTCAAAGTTGAGCTGCCCAAAACGGGGGATACTTTCTTGAGTGCAGTACATATATGCATAGCTGTAGAAAGCTAGGAATAACAAAGAGCTACGGACGGAGAAGGGTGATTGGTGACCAGAACACCTGATTTTCCTCCTGTTCATTTCATAAAGAGCATCATCAGGAAAACTGAAGGATGTTACAGCCTAAACCGAGAGGAGGAAAATGTGATCGGCAAGATGTTGAACGGCAACAAAGTTCAAGTGACAGGCATCCTACATAGTAAACTCGAAGGACAACAACGCTAAATACGACTGCTGATGGATTAATGCACTTGTTTGGTCAAAGAAGCAACTGTAGCGATGCAATTATTTCTGAGAGCGATTATGCAAGCTTTTTTATAAGGAGAGTGTTTCCCTTAGCAGATGGCAATGAATCGAAATCTTCGTTTTTTAAACACTTAACGACTCGGACTTTTTCCCAGAATTTAATGAAAATGAAATTTATCGATCACTGAGAGAAGCCTGCAACAGCATCCCAAAAATGCTATCTCTCTACGTTATAGTTAATCCATCATTCAGTGTAAAGGTGTACGCACCATCTTTCTTTGTGAACTTGAACATGTGATACGTAGCCGCATCTACCTCTTATGAACCTCTGGTACGCTGGTCATGATGTTCTTATTTTCTAGAAGAATTGAAATACCATCCTTCTCTTGTTAGATCGATTTGCCATGTTTTGATCGTAAAACGGGTTGGAAGGAAAATTGTGAACGGTTTTGTGTTTACAAGGTGAGTCTTAATTTCAAAGAACGTCACTTAGATCAGCTTACGTATTGTGCTCCTTGGATGGAAGTTCCTCTTTCTAAAATCAGGTTTTCCTAAGAATTCTATAAGGGCTTTTTGTATTGTTAGGGAAGCTTTCAACAACTGCAGAGAGGACACTTTCTGGATGATTTCGCTTCACTAATTCCAGTTTGGTCGAGCAGCATGGTGGCCACTACAAATGCTAGTTTTGCAAAAGGAGGAGGCATCGAGTCAGATACCAAAGTTTGTCCTCAGTTTTAGTGATCGCTAATGAGAATGAGTTGCGCGAATTTGCAGTTTATCAAAGAGCTTCGAATAAAACAGCAGGAAGAGATGAGCATCCGTTTTTGCAAGGGATATTCAAAAGTACTGATTTTCACAATACAGTCCATTTCGGAAAAACAGTAGGGCATGGCCACGGACATGGGTGAGTGGCGAAGGTGAGAGTACGTGACGAAAGTGAGAACGTGTGGCTGGGTGAGAGAGTTTAATACACGTTCATCCAAGTCCGAAGGTCACGCCCTATCTGTTTTTCCGAAATGGACTACTGTACATACAGTGTGTTTGGCAACATCAAGAATTTTTGAATTCGCTAAAGCTCAAAAATAGATGTTGCGCGATCGCATTTTTCACATATCGCCCAGCGGAAATTGGAGGAAATGCAAGCTTGAGCCCTTACCGTCTATCATACTCATTCGAACTAACGCTTATTGAACCCCACTTTTCCAAGAGTCTAGACGACTACTTTACTAACAGAATACTCAATAAGCATGATGATTTGTAATCGACTTTTAACCATTTCGCGCATTGTAAGCCATCAGACTTTCCAAATGGGATGATGAAATATGTAATGCTAGCAGGAGTGTGAGGAAACGAATGCTGCTGGAAAAGATGCAGTTCGAAACAAGTCATGATCTTCTGAGGGCAAAGGTTACGAAAACCGGGAAAACCTTCCGCGACACCTTATGTATAATAATATTTGTAGGAGGGGAAGATGACACACCGAAAATGGGCTATCCTGCTGCCCCGTTCTACCGTACGGACCTTGCATCCCTTCAACATAATTGTTAATAACTGGACCACAATTACTCTGAATGAGCTAGCGTTAGTCTCAGCCATCGTCAGTGACAGGCTCCACGTAATTTGCATAAAAATTGTTTATTAACCAAATGATTCAGAGAAACCGACCTATAAAGGTATTTTACATAACTTTTTTCTTTCCTCACGAGAAAAGGATATCACGTCACCACTTACAATGATACACATATCACTCGGCGCGCTCTAGGACGCCGATCTTGAATCTGTATTCGAAATCTCTCAAACGATTCTCTGAATGGAGTTATGGAACTTTTTCTCAATTATAATGCATGGTAAGTCGATGAACCGTTGCGAGCGAGGCAGTCGATTTTACGCAAGACTAACATGATATTTGAGTTCAGAGGACCTAATTTATCTATGGTGCAGGTACTTAGAGATTCTAGGAATATGACTAAATTTTGAAAAAATTCAAGGACTGTTGGATAGCAACGCATTAAACAAGGGAGAAATCGTTGACACTTGTCGAGCAAATGCTCCTATTTGGCTCTTTTTACGTACATTAAGGGTGGTGGACGTTGTAATATGTACATGACAACCCCTTTGGGATGTTGCACATGTATAAAATGAAAGCCTCATGAAAGGCAAATTCAAGTGCCATAAAGACAGTATTAGGGGATGTGGGTGATAAGAAATCCCAAAAGGAGTCATTTAGTGAAAAACTACGGGTCTGAAAGGCCTATGCATGCCCCGCGGAAGGCGCCCCCTTGAGCTGTGGCGCGTCCGCGCCTAGAACTAACGGTGGGAAGGGATCCTATTTCTCGGGTTTTTGGCCATCTCTATCCGTTTTTTCTCCACTGTCCTGTTACTAGGCATCTGGGCTTTCATATTCACTAGTTCTTTCACTTTTCGTCCGAATTTCCCCTAAAGCTGCCTTTAAGGAGGATCCCATCCATGGACCTCCTCGTCAGTTGCCATACCGCCTCTGTGGTAAAGTGCACTGGGACAATTGAACCTCCCTTGTATTTATCCGCGACGCGGGCGAGGGAACAACCTTATACACAAGAAAGCGATTCATACAGAAAAACCTTCATAACTCCGTTCAGAGAATAGTTTGGCGGATTTTAGAAGCAGATTCGAGATAAGTGCCGAAATATGCGTTAGATGGAACCTATCTCAATGCAAATGGCATTTTTGCAAAGGTATTTTCCATTGCTTGTATACTCGAGGAGGTATGTCAGTTTACCCCTGCAGTCGTTAGCATCGACCTAAGGCGGTGTGATGATTTTAGGCAAAAGGGTGTGTTTGGATGATAGCATGGTCGTGGCATATTTGATGCAATAAAAATGATCACAGTATCAACAAAGACGAGGGAATGAGCTTTGCGGTACCTACCACTGCAATCTCTGTTTGTCAGTATTTTTGGCTGGAAAAAAAGGATAGGAAAACTTCGTAAATGACTTCGAACAGATCGATGAGATCAAGCGAGAATTTGGTCAGCAGAGTAGGAGATAAAATCAAGCAAAATTTGGAGTTGTTCTATCTTTTAAATTTCACCTGAAAATATTAGGTTGTAAGGAAAGTTCTGACCGGTTATTCGCGTTCACAAGATAAATTCAAATGTCAGAGCTCGTCAACATATTGTGTGAATCAGCTCACATACTGTGCTCCTTAGATAGACAAATGTCTGAACATATGTTTATTTGGAATGCCACAAGCTTTTCGAATCATTAGGAAATTCTGAAGTACTGCGAAAATGGCACTTTTTAGATGACTTCACTTCACGAGTTCTTGTTTAGCAAATTCCAAGCGAAGGTGACCACAAGTGTGAGTGCTGCAAGAGGAGGGTGTGAAGCATTGGATGGAATATTATGTCTTTGGTTTTAGAAGTGCAGACATGAGAACGAGTTGATCAATTTTGAATTGATCAAATCGCTCTAACTATGACAGCAGAAAGCGATGAGCACCCATACTCGCAGGGGATGTCTGAAAGTATTGGCCTTCAACACACAAAATTGGTTAATCACCTTAAGTAGCCTTGTTTAGAAAAACCCAAAAAATGGGTGCCGCGGGAGCCCTCAGAGCAGCTGTGTGCAAGCGCATTTTCCACAAATCCTCTTCCAGTAATTGAAGCATTGCAAGCTGAAGCCCTCACTCGTCCATCATATTCACCAGATCTAGCGCTAACTATGCCCCACTTTCCCAAACATCAGGACAGCATCTTCAGCAGTAGTGTGTTTAGAAAGAGTGGTGATTTGAAGACGACTTTTTTTGATTTCGTGCTATATAAATCATCAGCTCTTCATCAAATGAGGTATGAAGATATCCATGGTTTTGCCAAAAGTGTAGCGAATCATGGTGCTTATTCTGCGAGAAAGGATGCAGTCTGGGCCGAGTTATGATCTCCCAAAGTTAAAACTGCGAAAACTGGCCAAAACTTTCCTTACAACCTAATATCAGAATAGACAAGATGAAAAAACACGATGAGCCTATTTGCTTGATTCGTAGTAAAGTTTTAATTGAATTGTAATTTGTTCCAGTGCATAAGACCGTGACAGTTTGAGGAACTTCACAATGTAGCCAACGCATTGGGCACAACTTAATGACTATTTCGTTCAGAATGCATGTAGAGTTTTCATGTGGACACTGGATGGATTTCGGGGCGCGACGGAGAACGACAGCAAAGGCCGACCGTGGAATCATCAGTGGATTAGTGCGCGTGGGAGCTGCTAATGATCTTACACAATGTTCCTTCATTAGTTCAGTGAGATTATATGGCCGAATCACCTGCTGTTTCCCTTCGGAAACAATGCTGTCGAATACTTAAGCAACGGATGACACAACTATACCATCGATGACATTGCCAACTCAGGGAAGAAAGCCGTCATCAGACTCTCCCGAGTCCAATGGAACCAGCCACTATCTGTTCAGGGATGGGACAGGCTGTCAGATTATCGCAATTTGAGCTTTCAATATAAACACAATGGTATTTTCGGATTAAATTAACTAAGAAGTCCTGGTTCCCGAAGTAAATATTTGTGTGAGGTAAGAAACCTACATCCCAGTTGTTAGAAGATGGATGTTCGGTAAAGACAAGTTTCCATTTCCACTTCTAACCTTCTTTTTTGAAAGAAATGATGTGACCTAGTTAAATAAATCAAGGCGTAAATTGTATGTGTTAGCAATTGTTATATAATATTATATTACATAGCAAAAAAACACTTCTTCAACAAAATATAAATTGAAATGCACCACGTCTCCTCTTCTGTACTGAATATTATCTTCAGCTCGGTTAGAGCTTCTAGTTTTTCATGAATTTCCTATACAATAAGAGGATGACGGATGTTGATAAAAAAGGAGTGTGCCAAAGCGGCGAGCCGACGATCTTCGGTGCTTCGGCGATGGAGGAGCTCTGCCACAAATGTTATTGCTCTCTCGAAGATGTATGCTAAGGAACCACTTGTATGTCAGCCTCGACTAAAAAGCTGTATCGCACTGCAGATTTGGCCGCTGCGCCTTATATTGGGTTGGGGAATAAATTCCCGCGGTTTTTTTCAACCCCGTTTTCCACATTGTTTCCTTAACCTTTCGATAAAGTTTATATATGTTTTCGATAGAGCTTTTTTTGCTCTACAAAATGCTGCTATCTATTTTTCGATTCCTTTGACTACCTAATATTTATGAGGTTTGGAAACGAAGTAAGCTGAAGGCAAAAATTGGCACTCTCGACACCTCATCTTCCTAGTCTACCATCGAGATCGAAAAATGCATGTGTATATGTTTTCGATAGAGCTTTTTCAGCTCTGCAGAATGGTATTACTTTTTATTCAAATCGCTCAATTTTTTGCCTTTTTAAGGCTCACAAATGCGGTACATTGTGAAAGTGTGCACTTTCGTTATCCCCCCTTCCTCGCCTACCATCGAGATTGGAGAGGATGTGCATACATGCATTCGATAGAGCTTTTTTTGCTCTACAAGATGATGCCACCCATCTTTTAAATCCCGTCATACTTTAGCATGTAAGGATAAGTTTCCACCTTTTCTTCGACTCGACATTGCATGATTAAAATAAATCTTTTTGGCAAAGTGTTCTGTATTATTTGATAGAGCTCCTTTCGCTCTATAAGATAATGCTTATGGTTTTTGTTCAAATAATTTTTTGCTATTTTTTAGATCATTTGAAAGGAGTGCCAAATCGACGAAATCGCGCATGATCGACACGAAAATGCGCGATTTCGTCGATTCGGCACTCCTTTAAAATGGTCTGAAAAATAGCAAAAAATAATTTAAACGAAAACCATAAGCATTATCTTATAGAGCGAAAGGAGCTCTATCAAATAATACAGAACACTTTGCCAAAAAAATTTATTTTAATCACGCAATGTCGAGTCGAAGAAAAGGTGGAAACTTATCCTTACATGCTAAAGTATGACGGGATTTAAAAGATGGGTGGCATCATCTTGTAGAGCAAAAAAAGCTCTATCGAATGCATGTATGCACATCCTCTCCAATCTCGATGGTAGGCGAGGAAGGGAGGATAACGAAAGTGCACTCTTTCACAATGTACCGCATTTGTGAGCCTTAAAAAGGCAAAAAATTGAGCGATTTGAATAAAAAGTAGCACCATTCTTTCTGCAGAGCTGAAAAAGCTCTATCGAAAACATATACACATGCATTTTTCGATCTCGATGGCAGACTAGGAAGATGAGGTGTCGAGAGTGCCAATTTTTGCCTTCAGCTTACTTCGTTTCCAAACCTCATAAATATTAGGTAGTCATAGGAATCGAAAAGTAGATAGTAGCGTTTTGTAGAGCAAAAAAAGTTCTATCGAAAACATATATAAGCTTTACCGAAAGGTGAAGGAAACAATGTGAAAAACGGGGTTGAAAAAAACCGCGGGAACTTATTCCCCAACCCAATAGTATAACAGAGTCAAGTTAGTACTCGCTAAGTCGTCCATCCTGGTTGGCGTCAGAATATGGTCTCCCTTTTGAGCAAATTCGAAATCGTTCCGTTTTCACTATGGAACCACTCTGCAAATCACGTAGCCACTACAATATTATCAAATTGTGACGTACATAGTCAAGAGGAGACGTTCTCGAAGCTTCCAAAAAAGCTCGTTCTACCACGTTCCCGGCCCCCTTCAAGGGCCTTGCAGCATAAATCTATTTTTGAGTCGTGCTGACCGACTGAGTTTGAATAGGCTAGTCGCGTCATATTCAACAAAACGCATTTTTTCTGAACACTGATAGGACCGTAGTTGCAGGCATGTCAAAGGCAAGCAACAGAAAGAGCAATGGTGTGCAATCCGGTGGCACCTCTACCCAGCGTGCTGACAAATCCAATACGCAGTCTTCAACAAGTGTTCATTTGTGTATTCATTCTGTACATGATTTATTTATTTGCGTATCTATAACCGTTTGTCATCCGTAATGACACTACCACTGGTCTACTTATAACGATCTATCCCGTTACGCCAGAAGACGTGGTAGGTGAACAGGCGATCACAGTCGGAAATCTCGTCGACACGGGAATCACAAAATGTATCCGGCTCATCGCAGTCGATGAAGCGTCCCCAAAACGATGTCGTATCAGGCACTGTCCAGTACGTTTCGTCACTTTCACAGTTCGGTTTGAGATGCAGTTTGTAAAGCCTGAAGTAAAGGGACCGAAATATCATTGTAATCGAGAATTGCAACTACTGAAATAGGCCAAATAGGGAAGGCCATTTACTTCACCATCACGACCACCAGGGTTTGCTCGTAAAAAAAATCGGCGGGTGACCGTTACGTATTGACGATACAAAATTAGCAGGTGGCCGTAGGTTTCATCTCCCCTACGTCGTATCTAACATCCTATACACAAGAAAACTTTTGTTTCAATTTACTAACAAAAAAGTCTGCCCCGTCTATCGGTTGCCTTTAGTCATCTTGCATCGGCGTGGGAAAGACAGTATGGGCATATGATGAAGATTGATAACTACCTTTTGCCTAGGCGGAACGTGATTTGCATGATATTCTGTGACACAGGCCACGGAGCCGCTTCAACTGCCACTTGAGTGACATTTTGGATTCTGGAGGAGATCTGAAAACAGACAGTGATATATGAAACACCTGGATGAACATTCGAAAACATGATGAGTTGTACGACTGGAAATCAGTCTTGATGGCGCAGCGAACATTGTTTGTTTATCAATCTTGAAGCAGAGAGCATTGGTAGTAGAGTCCGCCGAATTTTCATATTGGTAGATTTCAACCGCTCTCCTCGGAACTCTTGAGCATGGACTTTATTTGAATATTTTCTGCTATGCTGACAAGAATTCTTGAGTTGGATTGTCTATTTATGGCCCAACGTTTTGACCACATCGTCCACCTCAAAGACCTATCCACCTCAGCAAGAGCGGAACGACGCCACTTCGTCTCAGTATTGTCAATGAACACTGACAATGACTAACACGAAGGTTGTTGGCATAGCGAAAAATATTATTTCCAAATTAATTCAAGAAGCCTTCTAAAGATGATCAGAACGACTGATTTATTAACCGGAGCATAGAACACATTTACATAGCTTTATGTGATCTCTTCAATGCTGCCATGAGCGTTGAACGAGCTCGCAAGGTGTGAGAATGACACCGTGTTTTGCCATCTAATCTCAGTGATATATGCCATACCGTTATAGCTCAAACGAGGAGGAGGACAAGAGTGTTCCGCACCGGCATTTGGAATTAGGCGCTGTTTGCCTCCGTCTTGTCTTTTGTATGGGGACACCTTAGATTCAATGTGGACCATTGGTGATTGCCTGTGGTCCCGTGCAAACAATCGGTATGACGAAGCTCAATTTCGCTTACGATGTCACCTCCTGATCTACATTCTCAAAAGTACCTTGCAAAAGGTAGCTATCTGGTAGAGGATCCTTCAAGATAAGATGCCATGGATCAGAAAGATCCAGAAAGGATATAATTGGCAGACATCGTCGCGGGCATCGAGAGGGTGTGCAACGGCTTTGGCTGGGATTAAAGGCAGTGATAGGGTAATTCGAGTCGAATATGAAAAGATCATCAAGTTTGAAGGTCGACGTGTTTAAGGCACATTCCGCGTTCGCTGATGGGTGGAGTAACAGTTAACTCTCCATTGGCTGTCGGGAGCCGGGAGCGGATCGACCACGCCCCTTTGCAAGCAATACGGCGTGGAGAGAGCGCCTCCCAGCCGCCGAAACCAATGGAGAGTCAGTTGTTACTCCACCCATCAGCGAGCGCGGAATGTGCCTTTAGTGGTATAAATGTGAGAAAAGACGGAATGCAACGGTCAAAAACTCGGGAAATAAGACTTCTTTCACCCGTTTAGTCTTAGAAGGGGTTTCTCCTGAATAATTGACTGACGTCATTCGAATGCGAAAACCACTTTTCATCAGCATTCGAATCCCTCGAACACGCGCTTATTTGCATAATTTTCATCGGATGAAGAACAGCTCTTGTTTGGCTCATAGCACATATGCAACTTTCACTCTCAGTATTGGATGAGTAGGATTCAAAACGTCTCAGCAGCCTCAACATAGAATCTCAGGGGCATTCTCGTATCTACTGCTTTCGTATTATTTCGAGAGACTAAAAAAGACTTAACGAGCCTTCGCTGCCCCGTCCGAGCAGTAGAGATCCTCATGACTAACATGTCAAAAACATGCCTTGCTAATTTGCTGGAGAATAAATCAAAAATGTGACAAACTCCTAGAAAGTGGAAGTGACTTCTTGTCAACCGAATAACCGTTTTGGCCGCTTGGTTGGCACAAAAGTTCTGTCATATATTTTGAATTTTTCATATTTTCTCTCGAACTGATAGCGCCTCTCCGATATTATTGGGGTGCTATCGCAATGGGGGTCTTATAAAAAGTTGCACATCTAAGCATCTTGGATCACAGAGGGGTCAATCTGCATTTTCAGGCGTATATTTCTGCCTAAGCTTCAGTGAAGGGAGAAGACTTTCTCTGGTTTAGGTCAAAGTAATGTCCGTAGTGGGCTGTCCCCCCTAATTACAATAGAACGCTATTGGGATACCGAAAGCGCTTCCCTACGTGTTAGGTATGCTCAGTCGTATTTGCCCCTTTCACACCACCATTACAGGATGAACACTGATTTTGTTTTCGGCTTACAGCATCTGCTTCACTTTTGACTTTTCACTTCCATCGCCCCCGCTCGTATACGAAAGCTTCCGAGGTCAACTTGAAATCGGAACTTGTGTACTAGCGGTCAAAATTCTCAGCAACCCCTGTAAATATTAGACATTACCTCATCGGACCCACTCTTCTTTTACTATCTGACTCGTCGTAGAACCCTAAACCGCGCCTAAGACAGAGTCGCGTTGACATCCTCCGCTGCTAACTTGCATTCTTGAGGGATTGAATGCTAACAAAAAGTTGTCAAAAAGCTGTAATGGAAGATATATTTGATCACATGCTCCTCCGAAATGAATGATAACTTTGAAGGGATATGACAAATCTTTTCCTCCCTTTATCCCTGGATCCCTGATCCCAAGATTACATTGCCGATTTGCACGCATTTATTAATTATGAGACAAGCGTACTGCAAAAAAACGGACTTTGAGTTCCCTGTACAGCAGTGTTTTTCAGACTGCTAAACACAGCGTATTCATTAGGCACGGTGCGACAATAGTAGCGAGCGTCTGACAAAGCTTACCATACTGGGAAGAAGGGAGGTATCATTATGGATTTCACATGCATATGTGATCAATGAAATGTTCACTATATGTTCCCAGATTCTGGAAAGATTAATTTGGCTTGGACGCACTGACGAAGACGGCGCGTGAAGGCATCAGGCGTGGGTCGAAGGTGGTCATCATGCAAATCGTCCCGTACTTTCGTAAAATATTGCCTTTAAAATTGTTCAAGTTGTGAAAGGATGAGAAGACTTTGAGCTTTCAAACGCACAAATAGTAGGACAGTCGAGTGGCTTAGTATTCGGATAGTATGAAGGAGACAGCCGCAATATGTGGCAGAGTACCGAAATTCGACAAATCAGATATGCGATTGCCAAAACCAGCAACAAAACTCCAAAATAAGCTCAATCATGTCCCCGAGCTCATGCATGCACATCCCTAGATAACTTGTCGCCTAGTCCTATTCGGGCGACCTTCAGCAGGGCGCAGCTTCTTTTCATAGGGAGTGATCAGGTAATAGTGCTGAAGGAACAGCCACCACAGCTTTACCGCGCAGCAGCAGCAACAACCAACGCTTCAATATCTTGCATCAACTAAGTGTTTTGAAAGGCAAGGTTTCTTTACCAGTGGTCATAATTCATGTGATTCCCTGAAGGTTTAGAACGATTTTTACGAATTTCATCTGCGGCCCATGGCACATGCTTCCCCTCATCGTCTTTGTCGGCGTGTACGAGCCAGAGGTGATGTTACCAATATTATAAGATCGTTTTTATGTTACATTAAAGAGAACCGTTATAGTAATTTAACCATGCTAAATGGCTTGCCTCGAAAGCGACTCCTGCTTGATTGAATTTGATGACTTCGTTTTGCTGGAAAGGGTTCAAAAACAGCGATACGTTCAGAGATGTCTTCTCTTCAAGGTGACACACTGACAAAAGTGCGTAGTTCTTCTTCGCAAGGTTCGTTCTATGATTACTGACGAAGGATTTTCCACCGAGTGAAACTACCCTGTCGATGAAGACAAGCAGAAGTAGTAGCCGAACAATAGGTATGAGACGAGGCATATCTCAAACAGGGGTGTAGCGGTAACCGCGACAGCAGGAGGTGGGGTGCAGAAGAGGAGGGACGCCCAACTTAACTCGACTCACGTCATCGCGGTGAAAATGCTCGAGACGAGCATCACTCCTGCGAACAGATCGCGATGAAATTTTAGGATATCCCTCGGGTATAAAAGAACTCAGCGCCAATGATTGGAAGCTATGTGGTCATTTAGAGCAGTTCCGCGATTTTTCCTTGTTATTTATTGGACAAAACAATGGATGAGAGAAGACATATCTGCAAAAAAAAATAGACGGAGTTCATCATTCTGAAGTCATGTTCTTCAACTAATGTGCTGTTCCTGTGTAATATGTTTGCAAAAAGTGATTCTCGCGTCTGAGTGAAAACGCAGCGAGTTCGGTACATGTTTATAGCCCTGTTGGGGAAATGGTCGAGTATTAAAGAGTAATATTGTCCCGAAGCGTACATATATCTCCGAATCTGGGCCCCGAACACTGTTGCCGCCCTCACAATTGTTAAGACATCATAAAGACGATATCTGCCTCAAGCTTTAAAAAAGATGACTATTTAGATTAGAAGTTATGTTCGGTAATAACATTAGAAGATTCGAGATATTCACGCTGACGACTACAGTTGATAAAATCACACTGTCGTTTACATTTGATACTGGAAGACGGCACTGTCGAACCATCACTATTTCAGAAATCGTGAACTGCTCTAAAACGGAATCCTGCTTAAACTTTGCAAACAGGGTTGAATGGGGCGCGCGTTGACCACAAATACGCTCACCGTTTCTGGCGTTGACGGCAATTTGTTGAAATTGCACAGAACTAGTGCTACAACTTTTTCTTACCAAATTCGCTTATAATTTCTATAAGGAAAAGAATTGGAGAGCTGATCATGAATTTTACATTTTCTGAAGCACTGACCTTGCTTAGCGCCACTACAGCGGTACCAACGTAGTGGCATCAGTCGGAGATGAATGCATTGGGGAGGGGGAGCACAACGCTGTTCTTGGGGTTGTTTTTGTTCAAGCCTTGGCAGGAATGTGAACCTTCCCGGGGCTCGCGGGGAAAACTTAGGCGAAAATATAAGCTTGAATGTGCAGAATGATGATTGTAGGATAGTTACGGGTAAAAACGACAGCGCGAAAACGAGCCTTAGCCACTCTAGTACTACCGTGGCCACAAATAAGACTGGCACCATCTTGGAGCCATCCGAGCAGAAATGATTGTCCTATCCATGATCAGCATTCTGAATTACACTGCTGCGACATTTTAAACGAAAAGGGTGAGAGAAGGTTATTGCAACAAAATGGCGTACAGCCAAAAACAAGTCATATTTGTGGCCTGCGCCCTAATCGACTTCTATGGACAAAGTTTTAGCGAAATTCGTTTTTTGTCCAACTCACGGTGTCTGGTGTAGTGATAGTGAAATAGCGTCAATACTAGTTAATAAAGAAAAGGCATCATTATTCAACAGAGCAGCTCAAAGACTCAGTTCGCGATAATTCAATTATTCGGTCCCATTCGTTAGCTAGTGACTTCTTCGCAACCGCAGAGGGTAAAGCATTACCGCCGGGTCAGGCTTGGTAAGACGTACGGAACTCGCCAATCAGATGGCGTCCACTGTCTCAATAGCCGCCTTCAAGTTAGTCAACGATGCAACAGTGGAAACTACGTGAAAAATGATCGTTGTCAGCTGTGATAAGTGGAGGAAAGCAAAAGTGTCAAAAAACGCGAAAAACCGCTGGATTATTGATGACAGCATATGCGGAAGTTCCTTCAAACACTTACCTCTGATTAGTCTCTGATCTCTTCTAAACCGAGGAACGGAGGACCCTCATCCAGGGGTTTCGAAAGTTTCCTTAGAGGCAGTGATAGGGGTAATTCGGGCCCAATATGGAGAGATAATCAAATACGAAGCTCGAAGTGCTTAATAGTGCGAGCGTGAAGAAAAACGGAATGAAACGTTCAGAAACCCGAGAAATAAGACCCCCTTTCCGCCATCTATGCTCAAAAGGGGCGGGTCGCCCTGAAATAAAGGCGGGCTGCCATAAAACAAGTGGCAGCTGTTGAAGAAGACGGCTTTTATAAAGTCCGAGAGCACTCTTTCTCACTGGAAATCCCGTCACATATAGTCTTCTTAGACCCATAGCTTTCATTTGCGAGTCAGTTAAGGAGTTCTCATTACCCACATTACCCCTACCACTGTTTTAATTTTCCTTTCCCATGCCTTTCTTAACGCCCCATCATATTTACTGAAAGCTATAACCCTCGAAGATTACTGTGGATTAGCTTTTATTACAGGCTATCTTCATGAACGCTTCTCAAGAAGCGCGCCACGAATGGCTCGGATCACTTCAGCCGACCTGTGATACATCATCATTGTCTCCTACTCCACCATAACAGAAAGACATGGGTATCAGAGAGCGTTACTACTCATAATATCGGCAGCAATCCACCAACGCCATGGTCTTGGCATTTGATGGGACCTGGTTCTCTATCAAGCAGGAGCGAGCTCGCGCTGTTCGTGAATCGTGGCCTCATCGCACCCACCGAAGACTCAAAGTATTATTTGATAGTACGTTTTTGAAATGCACAAACTTCCTCGTGGAAAAAGTAGCTACTCTTAAAAACTTCAAGTTAATAACAAATCAGTGAATGGTTTTAGATTCGCACGTCATTTCTTCACAAAACCTGCTTTTACTACACTAAAAAAGAAAGCTGCATGAATGTGAATCATCTGCGCTGCTCCATCAAATAACACAATCACTGACGATCGCAGTTAAAAAAGTTTCAGTGGCACATGCGAATAAATGACACGAGCAAAGCGGCAAGCTGGAAACAAGCTGACTACCGATGGAATCCTATCCATCTCACAATCAGATCAACTCCTGACATCAATACATCGAAAATTGTTTGTATGTTTATTCTCCGAAAGGTAGAGAGAAATAGAAATAAGGTCACACAAGTGTGAAGCGCCCAAGTAAGATTTGTTGGCTTGCGCTCTACTTCTATTAGAGCAGCTGAGTTCATGCTCCAGAGGAAACGACTGCGACAACATGGTTGACCGTCGGAGATGAATGTGGAAGAGCGGCGGGGAGAAAAAGTGGAATTTCCAAAATACATTGGAGTGGGGTGTGCCTCTTCCGCTTGATTCTCTCCGCAGTCGTGTTGTTTGTTCGCGCACAGTGCCACCCGATTTCGACTGGGGCTACAAGAATCTTCTATGTGGGACGGCTCACACGCTCTCGCATGTAGGAGGAGCAGGTCAATAGGTACATGCAGGTGAGTGTGAAGTCCTCTTGAACAGGGTCAGACTGCCTCCGTCGAGGAATCCTCGACAGAGGGATCGTATTTGGTTCGCTGGCTAGGTAGAGTCGTAATCGTTGAGGTGGGCAGTGATCAACGGAATTTCTCAAGATGAGGGTCCAAAGTGTAAGCGAGCGCTGTGAAAACTGACTAACTGAGTTCAAACTCGAGATCAAAATTAATTTCGGGAGGAGGGCAAGTTTGGTTTACGGTATGGCTTTACGGTAGCTTGCAGTTGCCGCAATGCACACACGGCACCTTGCCAAGTCGTCGAAAGTGAAATCATTAGGTTTTGATTGTAAACACACGCTTTTCTCACCCTTTCACTTATTCTTCATTTAATTGTTTCACTTGTTTGTTGCTGTGTGTTGTTTCACTCATTTCACATCATCACGAATGAATGAGATACTCTCTACGAGGCAACAAATGGCATCTCTACAGCGGACAACTCGGAAAGTCATGTGTTGATGCGAATGTGATGCGAATACACACCACAGCGCCGCGCTTTTGAATCCTGGTTTTTCCACCGATTATCGCTTCTAATTCAGAATGTTCGTTCTTAAATGATTTTCTGCACCTTTCTCTTTCTTCAGACTCCTTCCGGTTCCATTAATATTTACTTATTAATCTCGAAGGACATACAGAAAGCGGCCCTTCGCAAGTAGGAAACAAGGTGAGAGACAAATCTTCCAGGTCGGGTGATTAAGACGAAATTGTAGAGAGGAGACAGCATGGACCGCACAAAAGATAAACAGAGTCAAAGGGCACGCTACCCTCTTAACCCTCTTGGAATTGAGTGCTGGGAACAGGGTGACAGGCTTCTGCATCGACCACACTTAGCTACGCTGCGGTGCGAGGTCGTTACTTGATGCTTCGTTCACAGCTTACAATTCCAAAACGACCACTATAATAGCGTATCTTTCAAGTTGATGGATTCCCGATGGAAACCATGCATGGCGCGATCCTTAACGAAGCCGACTAAGTCGCATAGCCCTTTCGTTGTTCCGCTCACCAAAACACGTACAAAGGAATCTCCCAAAATCACCGATTAGCCTATCTATCCACGGGTACTTGGTGGATGAATATTCAAGAAACTATGGGGTGGACACGAAAATTTAAGTGATATGGGCATCTTTAATACCTTACTTGATTGCAAGCACGTAAACTGATGCTAGCGAGCCCCTATACAGACCGGAAAGCGTTTGTATTCACTGAGAATGTGAATGAATTTCATGAAGGCGCATCTCGCAGCGGGGCCAGCCGAGCCAGTTACTTTTCTGTGAGTCTTGTGAGTGCAAGAGATGCGTACTGGAGGCATAATAGATACAATGGATCATTTCTCTTGAGGATTCGTGAGAAAGTCTCGCCACTTCCACGAAAAAAAATTTCTTCGTTTGGCTTCCTTTAAAGGCAGCTTTCGGGAAAATCCGGACGAAAAGTTAAAGAAGTAGTGAATATGAAAGCCGAGATGTCTAGTATCAGGACGGTGGAGAAAAAACGCATGGAAATGGCCAAAAACTAGAGAAATAGGACCTTTTCCCACCGTTGGTTCTAGGCGCGGACGACCTTTCCGTCAAGGGGCAGGTAGTCCGCATAGGTTTTCCATTGGCATTACCAAGACGTCAACATGAAGGGATGTTCGGAAATGAGACAGCATCTATTTTCATGTGATGAGCTTCAAGCTAAAAGTGAGAAAGCGCGCAGCGATACTTTCAATCCTGCCGATCTCCTTGACCAACTATACCGTGACCAACCACTAATCACGTCGCCTGGAGGCGGGCTGTCCTTGTCCAAGGCGGCTTGTACTGACGAGGCCGCCTCCGCCACAGCTAAAGGGGGCGCCTTCCGCGGGGGATTTCGCCATGCATAGGCCTTCCAGACCCGTAGTTTTTCACTCAATGCCTCCTTATGCGATTCCCTGTCACCCACATTATCCCGAACACTGTCTTTAAATGACTTCCTTCGTTTCAGAGCTCTCGTACAAATTAAGCAGTCGTCAAAAGTAGCAGCCTCTCGCATCCCGCATCGGCAATCCGCGCTTATACTAAAGTCAAGTGATGAGGAAGTTACGTCTATTTATAGTGAAACACTTCAAAAATTTTCAAATTTTTTCTCCACTGGATCTCCTTTCAGAGAACTACACAATCATCAGGAAAACCAAGCGGCCAATAAATGGTCCGAGGAAGTTGTTGAGAAAACAATTTACAGTGCTTCGAAGGATTGGGTTTTAGTGAAGCTACAGGTATTCAAAGATGCTGAAACATATTATAAGGAAGATACCGCGCCTCATCGTGATCGCCGCTTTGCTACCGCAATAGCAACGCGGCGATCTTGTCTGTCTTTGTTTTTTCATCCTTTTTCCCTGCCGCATAAATTGCACGAATTTAAACCCTTCTCCTCTGTCGTCAGTGGACGAGCACTTCAACCTCGGAATATAAGTATCAAATTTCGTTAGATTTTTAGTTTCTTTGCTTGAACACGAACTTCGCCAGGCTCTTCATTTCCCTGAAGAAACGCATTGACTGAGTAGAAATTACAGAAATAGCGGAACTGGAAGAGAGATGGCCGTATAGAGGCCCCTTTAAAGAAGGTCGTATTTTTTCAGAAATTCTGCTCGATGCCACGCCTGACCCTGCAGTTGAAATTTTAGATGGTGCATTGCACCGTGAAGTGAACTGCACCCTCTTCAGGGGCCCATTTCACCACCCGATGAACACTCCTCCTTCCTCCTCACCCATATTACTGCTGCTTCTCATGTGAGTTAGTCACTTCCTTCAATTAGTTAAGATCTTAGACAACATTTTAAAACTATTATCAGGATCAGTTCCAGAAAATGCATAAAATAGAATGTGTCTCTAACTGCCGCCTAGAGAAAAAGAACCTTCTAGCTAAGAGAATGGCCCATGAGAAGGCAAATAATTGTAAGTTTCAGAGTGGGGAATTGAAGTCAAACGGACTGCATCCGAATTTCAGATTCTTTTCATACCCATGAGAAAGCAGATACTTGTGATTTCCAGAGTGGAGAACTAAAGTCAAACAAACAGTTTCCTAACTTTATGACTTCTTGCAAAGAACACTATCGTGTCTCGGCGCCAGTCTGCTCTATGTCGAAAGGAGTTCAAGTTCTCAGAACAAATTCGAATCCTTCTGAGCGTCGGTGAATGCATCAAAATTCAGTGCATTGGAGCGTAGTGGTTACAACACCTCTCTCGTAAGTCTGCTTCCGGCCAGGCGACAAACATTGCCCACCAGTTTTTTGCAGGGCCTGAATGACGCAACCACGTTCTACGACCCTTCCTCCCCCGAAAAGAGCAGGAGGGAATATGTGTACGCTAAGGGAGGAACACATACATGAACTCTGATGGTTCAGAGGAACGGTGTGTTGAGCAACTCGTGCTGAGAGGCGCATTCCACATTCCTATGAGAACTCACCTTGGTCGGCGAATCTCCAGTGGTCATACTCAATCCAAACGTGCGCACGCCACGCACTAGGTATAAATGCCACGCACGAATCGTTGTGATCCAAGTGATAGTGAAGGGGCGCCGGCATGCAACTCCACCACAGTTGATGGTGGCCCACTTCTCAGGTTGAAGAAGAGGAAAGTGAAGAAGGAAAGTAGCAATAGCCACAGAAGTACATATATAACTGTGGTACTCATTATCGAAGGTTTTCGTGAAAGTCTTTATGAAAATCTTCGACAACGAAAGACTACTCGAACCACTATTAGAGTAGGTGAGCACTCCGATGATCTCACAGTCAAAGTGCAAGCTAGTTTAAGAAGTGCTCATGCGGTAGGCTGATTCAAGGCACAACAGTGTCTTCTGGCTGCTATATTGGGTTGAGCCTCGATGTCTAACTTTGGCCAGCCTGTAGACGAGCTTCTGCACCTCTCTGCTCTCTAACTTCTTGTACAAGGCATCCATTTCCGTGTTCTTGGCTTTGGCATTCACCAGCCACCACGATTTTGAATGGAACTGAAATGTGCGTAGCATCCCACAAAGGAATTGAACAACGAAAACGTTATCCAATATCCTTTTATAGGTTGTAGAACTCGTTCCATCGAGACGAAACTAAGACTTCCGATTTCTCCTCATTATGTTCAGTTTGAACGAAGTTATGACGATGCGACGGTCTGCGCGGATTGATCCGTCGCCAGATGTCGATTCTCCAAAAAAATTGAGCGGTATTGTGAGTGGTATTTTTCAAGAATGGGCCTGACATATGAGTTTCTCTTTGCATGGTGTCCTATTAACCACATTTAAAAGGTAAAACATTTCGCACAATTTGGAAATATGAGAATTTCCTAAAACAAAGCCTACTTGACAAAAACCGAGACTTCAGCGCGAAATGTCCGATAGGATTCCCGTACAAATGCTATCATAAAAAGATGAAGGTTTGTTCCTCTCAAGCACTGGTTAGGTCACGACTTCCGCAAGTACAGTTTGTTATTGTACGTCCATGATGTAGGTTTTTCATTACTTCAAAGACAACCAACCGCACTGTCATTACCGATAACGGTGTGGTCTTCTGCTTACGGACAGACGGCCGGTTGTATTGATTCCACGGCGGCCTCTCCCAACAGTTTTTCAATAGTTATTGATCATTGCCGTCCTCAGAAAATCTTCCTCCGCTTCGAGAGCACGTTTGCATGAATACTTTTTATCATGCAGATGAACATTTCGAGAACATTACTCATTTTTGAAACCTTTCTGAATTACTCTGTCATTTAAATGTCAATGGTCAATTGCTAACCATGCAGTCAGTGATTGGGTTATCAAGCGGGTCCCTTCCGAATTAGAAATCAAACTGAGTCTCATTAAATATATATTCTTCAGTTAACATCTTTCGTTTGTCAAGAATATGTACTTATCATTGTCTGCTGAACGCGATCCACGGGCTGGAGAATTAAAAAAAAACAAGTTAAGGGCAGGTACTACGAAGTTCTTTCTGAGTCTCGTCATCACGTCCTCGTTCTCCATCACGGCTCCCTTCGCCAATTACGCTGACTGAAGAAAGAACTTATTAGTGCATTATTAGGGCAGCTGTAGCTAACGAAACACGATTCCTCTGTTCAATGGTATCCGGAAGGGCTGCCTAACGTTGCTGAGCACATCACATAGATACCGAGTATCTGATTCTATGGCCATTTTCAACCGCATTCCTCCCTGTGGCTCCTGACCCATTGAAGGTCCTTCCTCGCTTCTCAGCAGCTCTTCTTCGGAAATTTGTCAAGCCTCTTTCAAAAAGAATCATAGTTAGGATCAGCTCCATCTCCTCCGTTTGGTGCAACGCTGCACAAAATTCTCAAAATTTTCGGCCTGCTTCATCGTATAAAAAAATGAACTATTTTCAGAGCTTTTGAACATCAAATATCATTCGTATCACCTTCATTATTAGTCCAGTAGTCTTCGAGTTCATAAAAACTGTCTGATTCTGAATTCAGCCACTCAACTTGCCCATATTTATAGTAATTTTAATTGCTTTCATCTGATTTCCGTCCTCGCATTTTATGAGGAGGTGTGTAGCATTATTTTCTGCTTGTTAGAACCAGTGGACCGTATATCAAGTCACCCTTCACATAGCTCTACTGCATATGAAATCAACGATTTCATAAAAGCCTGACATTAATTCATGAAAGGCGAGGCCTGAGCTCATATGGGGAATAGCTAAGCCACAAATTATGTCACGGACGCAAGTATCCCTACATTTCTTCAAAAATGGCGTCTTCGCAAAATGCCTTGCATGCAGTTCGTTCTAACAATAAGAATCTTCATCTGCTAAATGACCGCCGCGTCTGCGTAGCTGCCTTTACGGTCACAGGTTTACGGTCACAGGTTACATCGCAGACGAAATTCGCTTTCCATTCTCGAATAGATAACACTCCTCTTATCTAGTACAGCGAACTGAAAACACTGTAGCTTCTGAAACCCTCCTACCAGATAGAAGTAATCCATGAACGATAAGCCTATGAAGAAAATTACACGTTATCATCCGGTATTTCCATAAAAAAGTGGTGCAGATTCGGAGGTTGTGCCTTTTTTCTTACATCGTTGAAGATAGCATTACAGTTAAAAATATAAAAGGATGTCGAGAGCAAGATCCTTGCTTCCGCTTGCTTTCTACAAGTTAAAGTTTACTAGTCATTTTTGGGATACATGTTCTCAGGAAGGAAGTTTAGAGGCCTTTTATTACTTCGACATACTTGGAAAACCAGACCCAAAAAGATAGCCTTAACATTCGCCAGAAAATCCTGAAGTTTGCACAAGCGTCAACATCGCCCTGTACAAACACCTCTATAAAGTTACATATCTTGCCTCATTGCTTCATGCTTTCTACGAATACTTTGATTCCGAGCGTGTTTTTGCACATGGAGGCTCGTGACGACATGTATCATTCGATGAACATTTAAATTTGCGCTATAAGTTTCCGCTTTTGCAGACACTTCTTTCAAAATTCCTAGGCTGATTCTATGGCTTATTTTTCAAGATTTCTAGACTAATTCTATGAAAGATGTGATAATAAAATAGACTAATTCTATGGAAGATGTGATAACAAAGGTATGTGTGTAACAATCACCGTTGATCAATTCCCAATTATGATGCGTTGCGCTCCTCGAATTCATTTCACGGCTTGTCGTGGGCGGCATTTTGAAAACTACATTTCTGTCCATTTCCATTTTTGCTTTTTCATTCTTTGTTTGCAGGAAGCCTATTCTTTGTTTGAACTGCAGTGCTGGCAGCTAACTCGCAGGTTTATGTAGGATCCATTATAAAAAAAAACAATGATCAATCCATAATCCCCAATGAAGTGGCATACTCGTCTAATGTGAAGTGGGACAAATTTCTTGATGCGTCGAAAGTGTCCCCATCCCATGTCGACAACCACAACTTAACACTCCGAAACCGGTATGCGATGATTTATCGCATGGCGAAGCGTTGGAGTGGACTGCAAGCGATGATATGATCTGGCCTTCTTCCTGTGTCTACGCTGCAGACACCCTTTATGACGTGCAGGTTCTTGCTTCAGTAGAACTATGAAGCGCTTTCATTGTAACTTTTCCTCTCAAATGTCCATTCAACTTATGTCTCTGAGACTGGAGATGTTTGCACTGAAATGGTGATATTACTTGTTATGGCAGACGCCCTTCCCAGGTGCATATGTTACACATTATCGGGCGAGGCAGCCAAGTAAACGCGCCAGTGAAGAGTGTGCGCAGTTCTGTTCCCGACGCCGTATATCAAAGCCCATGTGCCATTTCTGCTCGCGATAACTTCATTACTTTTTTACCAAAAATGAAACTGGATAGAGGGCCGTGGCCACTGATGCCGCTTGCCTTGCACCCGTCTATGAAATGACTGTGAAATTCTTTTGGATCACTTATGCTCTTAGCTTTTCCATTAGTGGACTGAGAGCAGAGCTTCATAAGAGCGAGATGTTCACCAATTTTTGTGGCTTATCCTTGTATTCTCCTTATTTGAATAGCAAGACACTTCTTTACAATAAGTCCATTTTCTTCTGAATTTCACCAGCCCCAACAAATCAACCTTGAAATCGTAGAAATAAATACTGCGAGATGAACTGGTCTTAAATTAGGAGCATATCGTAGTAATCGGATCACTATTACTAGATCCCTAGGTAACAACTAAGGTTGTACCTTTTTACGGTCACGACGAGGTTTCGCGGCTTTACACCAAACCCACGAACCCACACTCACCACACTTTAGCGTAGGTGACGTGTAACAGTGCTCAAGTGGGCGTGGACACAATGGGATCGACCGGGTGTATGTCATTAGGAAAGGAAATTAGCTTTGCAGCGTTCAGTGTTCGACGCGTAAGAGCTATGCGCGCCGTATTGGATGGGTCATAAAACGATGACGGTGCTCTACGCCTCATTCTAGGTATAATCGCTTCAGGACTCAACCAATACGGTGCCCATAGCTCTATAGCTCGCACCATCACTTCCCGCGCACAACGCGGGCGCGTGAGTATACACCCGTGCTCGACGTCGTGCGATGTAGCAAGGTGGTGAGCCACAGTAACGGCGTAAAGAGGGTGTATATCGTTAGGACAGAAACGTCGCGTGGCCGTGTTCGGCACGAGACGGGATGGTGCGAGCTATGCGCGCCGTATTAGTTGAATCCTGAAGCGATTACGCATAGAATGAGGCGTAGAGCACTGTCATCGCTTCAAGACCCATCCAATACGGCGCGCATAGCTCGCACCATCCCGTCGCGTGCCAAACACGGCCACGCGACGTTTATGTCCTAACGATATACACCCTAAAAAGTGTAACCTGAACAGTAACCCAAACATCTACTGCCCCAAGACAGTCGTTTAATCTGATTATTGCAGTGAGTGTCTTTGATTCTGATCAGCATAAGAAAGATTATGTGTTAATTCGCATGTAGATGTGGTGCAGTGGCAACCTGATACTTTTTGCATTCGCATGGTCTGGGTATCGAATCCCGTGCTACTGCTCGCACAAGCGAAGTTTTTCTTCGCTCCGTGGTCAGCGGACTTATGCAAGGCTGGTTTGGAGGAATAGAAACACTGACCGCTGCTGGTCATCGAAGTCGCTGTGTGGCCTCATCACAAAATGCCCTTACAATTCAAAGACAAGTCATGAGACAGGGGGCGTTCCAACAGGTGATTGATAGGCGCTGGATGCTCTACTTTTCACAACTTATGTTTTTTATGGTTTCCCAAAGTGAAGGCGATTCTGCCGACAACGGTTTGAGATAACCGTCAGAGGGTAGAATAACAGCAAGGAGTCATTGTAATCCGTTGAAATGTGAGAATTCCGTCCATGTGAGTGACTTCATCAAGATGTACCACACTTTTTATTTACATTCAAAAACCTGAGGCGCCCCAAATCGGACTTGCATGTCGCATTAGTGTTGAAGCCCCCATGTACGTCTTTATCCTTTCAAACATTGAATGCGGAATAGCGTAAGCATGAGTATTTTTCATAGTACCCTCATTACGGAAGGGCTCTTTTACTTACTCTGGAATCATCTTCCAAAGAGATAAGAAATGATAAACTGAAGGTGTTACCGGCTAGCTGCAGATGGTCTGCTGCGCTAATGCGTATATCCTTACAATAAGATCCCTAAAAACAGAGTGCGTGTGACCTGACCTTCATTTGAGCGTAACCTGTCAAGCTCGTTCCCAGGAAGCAATCGGCAATGAGCCGCCATGCAGCTCTACGTATGAACCCATTTCTTCCAGTGGCGGGCAAACCCACCGTTTTCGGGTGGCATTGACCGCTTCCTCTTCATGTTTTCCTGAAGTGACATGGTCTTCGGGTCAATAAAGGGTAAGGTTTTTGCGAGGCATTAAGATGGAGTTCGTTATGCTTTTTTTTCGTCGCTACGCTGAACTCCCAATGCACTCAGTTTTATGCAGACTTCTAGTTCCACGACGTTTGCTCTTCCATGGCTATTTACTCGTTGCTCTTCCAGCACAAACTATAAACGCACCAATCACTGTCTATGACTCGGATCACGGCACATTGTTCTATCTTTTCTTCGAAACATTCATTCACACCCCCTGATTGTCCTTCACTTCGTGATGCCCACTTATTCATTGTTCCACTAATTGATTTTATCTTTGCCTTTTTCGATACTCCCATTTTCACTACCAACCTTTTGATGTATTAGAGTCCAACGCACCGAAAATACACTTTTTTCTGGGGAGCGACTGATCCGCGCTACCATTCAATTGTGTGAACTGTGTGAATTGTGTGAAACTGGTTAAATACACTAGAAGGGCTAAATTTGGAATACGGACCGCGAAACGCCGGAGAAACAAAAACCCAAAAACATCCCTTCTTTCTCGAGCCCTTCTGCGTCACTAGCCACTAGTAGACTGCAGACGAGCGGAGAGGCTCACTCAGCCGGTCGCCGTCCCGCCCTCACTGGCATCGCCCGGTAAATGAACGGTAGAACGACTTGCAGTGCTGCGGGATCGTGTTAATACACCAAACCGCGTTTTTTCAATGCGAGTTTCACTACACATCACCTCTTCTGAAGTAGAAGGCTTTTTTCAGAGGAGATGCATTTACAGTTCCACGTTTTGCATACTCTCGCCCTTCCAAAAGCAGCGTGTTTCATAATTCTCAAACTACTATGAGAAATGCAAGCTAATTTGTCGACCGGAATAGTAAATCTACACCGCCCTAGAGACTTTTTCATTGGAGTAATAGTTCTATTCACTAGGAACGTCGTTTAACGAGTCATCTCCGTGCGTTTCGCATGATAGCCAGTGCACTGCACGGGTGCGCTTTGCGATCGCATTGTAATTTTTTAATTGCCTGAGAGTTGTCTCGCCTCTTTCCCATTCATATGTTATCAGTGCCACGATCTTTCCTTCTCAACTCACATCGGTCGTTTCCAAAGCGCTAACCGAACCTTGAATTTCTACTATCTAGCGGGGTTGTTGAATGGTTTTCTTTTATAAATGTACTGACGTTTCGACCAGATTGTCTTTCTCAGAGACCCTGTCCACCATCGCAGGAGGTTTCTGGAACGATATGAGGTCTCGATCCAAAACTGTACTTTCATTTCTAACATTAGCGCAGGTTCACACTGGTGCTATCTCGGCCCCAACCATTATTTACCATATGGGTGCAAATCTTGCAAACACGATAATTAAATGTCTGACTACAAATATTACATTCGCTAATAGGACCGGGCTCTATTAGCGGACTTCAGCGTCACTTCAGCGTCAATTGACCAAAAATGAGAGGGGGACACCAATTGCGAGTTCAACGGCGTCGGCGTCGATTGTGGGGTGGTATTCGTGATCAAGATATCCAAATTTTGCGTACGAGAAGTTTCGGCAAAAATGAGTTTTTGTCTCAACTGGCGATCTATGTAGTTCATTGGATTCTAGAAGTGAATCAATAAAGCTACGAGAACGTCGGATGCACTCATTGTGTTCATAATCTAAGAGGGTAGACGGCTAGAGAAAATCAGAGTACATACGATAACTCATTTCCTTGTTTCTGCTGAATGCACTTTCCTGCGTTCGCTGTTGCTATTTACGCTTCATTCTATGCTTAGTGCATCGCCTCTCAACCGTCCAATGATAGAATGATTACAGCGCGATACCTTGATTGTAATCAATGAGAGCGCCTCTGGGTCTCGAAGCAACAGTACCATCTCACATCGTGACATACTCGATGATGCAGTTTTCGGGCCCATTCCGATTTGAACATAAACGACCATGGCATCATTTAACCCGTCTGTAACAAACGCTAGGTCGGCGGTATCAAGCGAGTGTCACATTCATGTTATACGACTCAAACTACGCACTGTACAAATTTACGACCGAAATGGAAATCCCCTTGGGAAGCACCTCTCCATTACCATTGAAACCCCAAGTGATTTCTTTGATTTGGCTGGGTACTGCTACATATACACATCGCAAACCTTGGATAGCAAAACAAATAAGTGAAGAGTGGTTCGGAGGTGAAATGCAGATCAGATATTTGACATGGTGACAAGGCAAGTAGGACTGGGACCTGTTGATCGAAACGTCTTGCGCTGTGGTGTGAACCGGTTAATCACAATGTGTTGACTGTAACCTACCTCTAAAAGATTTTATCGTCAGTTAAAGGCACTTTTCGTGATTACCTTGAATGGGTTTAACAGCTGAATTATGAAATCAGAGGTGCCAAAGAAAACATGGAGAAAGAAAAATCCGAAAGAAGCCCGCGAATATGGGAAAAATGGGGCCTCCTGCCATCAGGCCTTGTGCGAGATCATCGCGTGAAAACAACAGTTCCGTTGGATAGTATCATGAGAACCTTAAAATATGACCTGTTTCCCCAAGTGAACTTTTCATTAAGTACTGAAATTTCTTCTTTATCTTATCGTTTCGCAGAATCACAGGCTCACGTGAGCGCCACGTTGGAAAAACTCCGACCAGTGCCGGGTGGGGTCGCCAATTGGTGGGCGGGGTCCCAGTTGCCTCTCGCGGGCTTTGCGCTGCCAGAAGGGCTCGTGGCGCCGCTCTAAGGGTACAGCCGTGACAGTTAGTCGGGAGTCTATCGGCTGCGGCAGGGTAAGTAGCTGGTGAGATTATCGCGGAGAGTGCCTTTAAGGGAAAATGGGAGAGGAGGAGGAGCGGGGAGGTGCCTGAGCTAACGGGAGCTCTTCGGGTTGGTGGATTCAATCTCGTAGAGGTTTCGCAAACCGCATCGTAGAAAAGGCTGACACACATTGAAGCTCCTTTACCCACCTATAGCGTGAAAAACCTGCATTCTCCTCCCCATATATGTGAATGACCCAGAGAGATGGCGTAATAAAGAAGCCGTCGCTTTGTGATCATACAAAATCGTGATACTTGTATATACTGCGGTGCATAATGGTACAGCCACCTATAAAATGGAAAAAAACTTCCACAGCAAAATGATTTTGAAAAATTTTCCGAGTTGAAAATGTGCAAATGTGAGCGGGTATTCGCACATCCAATCCCAATTTTAGATTAGCATCGCACAACGAATTTGTCTTCCATTTTCCATGTAATGCTGCTCTCGAATTGTGCAACACCATACAGCCATCAAGGAAATTGATGGATTCAACGACCTCACAAACTACAAAGAACCGCTATTGCAATAATCTAAGAGCCCGCCATCCCTTCAGATGACATGAGGGTAGCGGTTATTTGAGTTCATATAAAGTTTATCAATCTAACTTTTGTCATCTTGATTTCATGAGTCCGTGTTAGCCTGTTTTAACTCTTCAACTCTTCTCATATGTCATATTCTTATCATCCCCACGATTATACAGCATAGATCATTTGCATCATGAAGTTCCAGATATTCTCCATTCGAGAATGTTTGTGGCCAGCACATAGGATCCGGGTGGTGATGGCTCTTCATACTCGTGTGCCCCGGGTGTCACAATGCCATTAGCACATTAGCACCAGAACAAGGTGTGGTGTCACATTCGACGTGCATGACAAGAGAAGAGCACGACATATGGCGACTCTGTAGGGGAAATAGTCATCCTCCCAAAAGCAAAACTAAAATCCAGCTGTTCTCTTGAAACCACGATCTTCATCCTTTTATGTTTCTTCTTGAAATTTTATGTCCGTCTTTCTTGAAGTATTCGGCTGCCTTCTAGCAATCGTAGCTGAGACTCTTCCATCAAAACCTGGAGAAAAAAACAAGAGAAAGGAGTAGAAACTTGTGGACGCTTGAGCCCTACTCGACCTGCTCTGCTCCAACTTTGGCGAAATTGTATCAGCTGTCGCCATGTTCTCTAGTCATTAATGACGTCTTCCTCATTTGTGCCAAAAACGACCTTTAAGCTTTTGATCACCCGATAAACAGTTTTTTTTGCCCTGAAGGTCATGACTCTGAGCAAGACTTAGAAAAGTTTACTGCTCTATCATAGCGCAACACCTATCTTAGTAAAGGAACTTCAACACCTTTCTTGTTTCGTACACTTCACTGTCACCATAAATATTATCGAAGAACGAATAAAACAAAGCAAAGCAAACAATAGCAATAGCAACGCCAGGCTAATTTCCGATCTGATGATTGACACGCCAGTTCTTTTTATGGAGGAATTGCTCCTTTCCGAAGTCATGTAGCAACTTCCTTTCGCCGTTACCTGAAAAGGAAAGACACTGCAACAACAAGATTGTTCTATTCAAGGCGCACGCCGATAACCAGATAGGCCGAGTTCTCTTCTTGAGGCAGTAGTTCCTTGAACAACTTCCGCGGTTGCACTTTTTCGCGCCACACGGTGCACTATCACGACGCTGATCCTGCTAGAACTCAAGTCCAAGCCACCCATTTTGCTCAGTTGACCATTAGTATGACCAATATGGGAGCTCAAGTGGGTGTGGTCGGACTGGATTCGAGCAAGAGAAGTGCCACGATGGAAAGTTGCAGCCTAGATAGTTGTTCAAGGAACCACTGCTCCAAGATGGTAAGCCGACCCTGATTGTCGTGGTGTGTGCTTTGAGCTAGAAAAGAAAAACAGAAAAACGCATCGAATCGAATCGAATCGCTATATCTTGTACTCAAAGGGCTTTTCAGATACAACTTGAAAAATATGGAAAATATGATTGACACGTCCTTTGTGTGACACATTCTATTGTTCAACATTAAACAATGTCCACCTTCTAGGTTCATATAGATCTGTAGCCCATGATGACCCAAAAGAAAAAAGTTATAACAAACGAATACATAAATTGTATTCATAAGCAATAGGTCGCTTCCAATACCGGTTTTTTCTACTCATCACTCATCACTGGATTAGTTCTGTAGCAGAGAACGACATTGCAGCAAAATAGGCATAATAATGGGGTATTGTTATTACTTAGGTGCTACGAAATCTGAGAAATTCGAGGCGAAGTTCGATATCCTATGGACTCAGAAGCTATCGAAATACACACACCAATCAATATGTTTGATTTACAGAATGGCCTCTGCTTGCTTGGAACATGTGATAGACCACAGCGTTGTATGAATTGAGTCACAAAAACAAGAATTTTACCATTGGAATAGCCAGCTGACGCCACACGTTTATCTCCTTGCACACTCAGTACCTCAGTCCTTCTCATTTGATATCTTCAAAACTTATTGTTTTAAATTTATTTAGTATACTCGAGCAATGCTATTGTTTGATTCCTCTCACACAGTAATGTGAGTGACAGGATTCTTTCGAATATGGAATGAATGCATCACTAGCACCTTTTGCTGGTTAGAAGACACAGCTGACGCCGGACATCCGCCTTTCGTTGGGTCGTAATGTCTAATTCATACAGAACATCTCCAGCCTCCACGAAAATGATATGTTAGTGGATGGTGTACGCAAATTTATGACTCGTGATCTTTAAAATCAGAGGATATGCCGTGCATTTCACTGTCCAGGGAATGAATTCTGGAGGGGAAATATGAGGGATAGATGAAATATGGACTCACTTGAAAAATTACAGCGAATTTTTTAGCTGTGTTTTCCCCAGCGGGAGCAGCTCCAATTAAGGAATGGATCAATAAAAGGAGAAGCTGAAAAATCTGATCTGCTTCGAATACCTAGCTCGTCGAAATCAATAACGACTTACTGTGCATCATTCATCCTGCTTGAGTAATTTTTGAAGTTTTGAGATCTACGTATCCTTACTTCGAAGAGGTCTAGTTATTCATCCTGGTACTTCATCCACTGCTCATACTTTGACCAGTCCAGATGATCAAAATTGACCAGTACCTGGCTACTTTTCGGAATTTTAACACTTTTCTTCATTCTCTTTCTGACGAATTTTGCAAGAGGACATTCGACCAAAAAGCATCCGACGGGGATTGAGAAGTGAACCAATCTTATAGCTCTCCTAACACGATAGCCTTTCTTGGCGAGATGCGATGTCCAACTCATCGTACTACATACTTCTTATCGTTTTACATCTTTTTCTTCAGTAGAAATTGGATAGAGAATTTGGCGCTGTTTGCGCGGACTATTAGTTCAATTTATCGGATCACGGCTGCCACCTTACTCTCCCTTTACCCCAAGTTTTCAAATGTAGAGATTCTTAAGCTGCTGCCTCGCAAAAGACCGCATCTTACCTCCGCTCTCGACGCAGCCGAACGAGGTACGTCCAATTAGAATACACGATTCACATCACCTTGTTTTCCGGGCCGCGTTTATGTTCTTTTTTGTTCCTTAATGCCTATTGTAATCTGACTACTGAGTGTCCTTCTTATCTTTTGTTAGAAAAAATTCACAAAGGGTCCTTCTTATCTTTTCTTAGAAAAAACTCACAAAGGTAGTGTTGCGATGAACTGTAAAAATACACGTCCCGCCTCTCGCTTGGTACCCGTCGTCCTCCCTTTGGAGTCCCTGCTGTAGATAAGTACAACTGTTTCACAAGACAGACTCTAGCGAGAAGACGAAAAAGGCATCAAGACGTAATTAATCAACTTTGAACAACACCTTATTTACACTGTTCAGTGAATTTGTTGGCATCATTGTCTGCCCAATGATCGCGAGTTTACTCATCTAATCTCTCCTGAAAGCGTAGCGGCTCCAATCTTCAATAGTACCTACCCTTCTCACGCAGAACCCGGTCTTTTTTTGCTCAGCTGATTGCTTTGTCGTCGTGCCCATTCCCATGCAAAGTGACAGAAGGATCTGACAAGTCAGCATCAAGCAGATTCATCCATCTTACACCAGAGTGCAATAACCCATGGTTTGTCCACAAATTGCACGGTCTTTTTTCATCTCGTGCAAGTATGTAGGTTTCAATGTTTCCCGACATTACGCAACGTCGTGAAGCCCTTTATAGTCCTTCTCTTGCTCTTCGCAAGATGTGAAGCCAAGGCTGTTTTTGTAGCCGTAAGCCCTTACAAGGTTCGTAACGGAGATTTGTGTTGAAAAATTGATTACTGAGATAAATTAATCTTCCTGGAAAGTTTCTCTTCCCAAGACTTCCGCGAAATTCCTCTTCTTTGACCTTTAAACATTTTAGTTCAAACCCATACAGATGTGAACAGGTGATCCGCCCGACAATAATGGTGACTGGGACTCTTACAAAACTTTTTTCAAAGGTACTACACAACTTTTTTCGCTAGCACTTAGGACTGCTCCCTTCGATAGTAACTACTGGTGCACGTAGAGTCATTTTCCGAGAATAACTATATTAGCTGGGCTGTTTCACAATAAAGCTTGCCTCCATACTCCGCGGTGGTGTAAGCGGAAGGGCGTGGCCGTGTTCAAAGGCAGCGAGGCAGAGTGGCACGAGCGGAGACGCGGAGACGACGCAGCCGCGTTCACAACAGAGTATGAAGGTGGCCCAACACGACCAAGATTTCTGTTCAGTCCTGTTCTCCACCCTCATAGTAAAAAAATAGCCATTGTTCCGCAGGGTTGCTAGCTTAAGCGTTCGACGAAAAAGCTGGGATGTGATTACTATTACTATTATTGAATCGCAACTGCTATTTACTAAGTCTCTATGGGGCCACTCGTAGCGTTGAGGAAATCGGTGACGTTGGTGCGATCTTTCTCAAAAGGGAGATTCATATACGATCCCTACCGCTACTTTCCCGCAGTGGTGGCAATGTATCTATGCCAGGTGAGACATTGCCGAATGACGCCATATAAAAAAGTGAAAGTTGAGCAGCACATCCTTTTCGAAACTCATCCAAATCAGTACGGAATGCAACTAGTTCTGCAATGACCCATCCTGGTTGAGGATTCCATTATGCGCTCACGAAACAAGACAAAAACATTCATAATCAGCTGTGGTACCGCATATTCCTGAAATCAGCCCGGCTGGCATCTTTGGTCCCACCAAACTTGATTATCACTCAAAACGAAGTCATGACGAACAAATTTCTCTCGTAGTGTTCAGTAAGATGTTTCTTCGTCTATTTTGTGACCGTTGTGCCAAAACTCATCCAGCTGCTATTTTAAAATCAGCATGTGTGCATTAAATGTCGCACGAAATTTAATGCAGGAAGTGGATGCGTGCAGGTTCAGTTGATTGTGAAACTACGTGATTAGGTTGTTGTTCCTTTTCAATAACGTCCTAGTTTATGATCAATAAATACAGGTTTTGCTTTTGTGTTGGCACGCTGTACGCATGCACGTCGTTGAAATTCACCGGCTGCAACTCACAGCTTCTAATCAATATATAATCGATTGACTTGATTGACTTCAATGATGGAAGATCTCTTTACTGAAGGTGCATCACTGCTTTTGAAGAGGCATTTCTATTTCATTTCTGATTTCATCATTAAGCAACAGTATTGAGCATTCAATTTATCCCTCCTAGCGTGTGTAGCGTAACAATTTTTCGGTTGATTAGGAGCTCTTCTATGGTATAAACATCCTTTTTCAAGAGCCATTCACTGTGTACCGAATGCCTTTTATCACCCTTTTCCTAATCTCATGGGTCTACTCTTCGGAGTAAAAATGATTTAATCAAGTTATGTAAATGCAATGATTTTACGACAACAAAAGTGCATGTTTTTTCGCATGTTTGATAGGGTCAGGAACTTGAATTATAGCCTCTATGATTAGTTGGCTGTGACCATGGACTTCCGGGAGATCACTCTGAAACTGATAGCACTTGATTGATGGCAGTAGAGAGGAGTGAGACAGCTGAGACCATCGCCTACCTGCTCTTTGAGCATGCTCTTGGTAGACATGAGAATGAGTCTGAAATATCAAATATATCTTTCTGTATGCTTTTTCTGAGGAAAAAAAGTCTGCCCTCACTCCATGCAGAGCTTCAGTTAATCCAGTTACTGCATCAGCCTACAGGGGGTGCCAAAAAAATAAAGTAATTCTGCTCGCGGCTCAGATCTGCCTAGTATACAAAACATAGGGAAATGAAAGAGACAAAAGTATTGGGGCAAAATATTCTCGAAATGTTCCTCTAGAAACGGGAGCAACGGAGCCTCCACTCGGCGCAGTCGGGATTCGGAGGACCTACGGCATTAAGGTCCGCTCATAACAGTGGAGCCAGGTTCCGCTGTAGATCTTTTGTGGGAAGCTTTCTAAGGATCGGCCTTTTGGTTCATAGAAGTCACAGAGCCCTTTCTGCTCGGACAACGCTGCTATGCCACAAAGTGTCATTTTTCATGCTTCAAATCGGCTGCAAAGGGTTTCAGTGGTAACGTCATGTTCTGGTTCTTGGAAACGAAAAGCGCTGGGAACCCGGAAAAAGCGGAATGTTATAAAGCACCAGCCAATATGAATCCTCTCAGGTACTCCGAGTGAACGGACCTTAGCAAGGTAGTGAACGAGGGCGACGAAATTCCGGATTTTGCCCAGTTGAGGTGACACATCTTGTTCACTCGGAACAAGCTTATTCCTGCTCGTGCAGAAGGCTGTTGCGGAAAATATTGATAGAGTGATGTCTGCTCTTTACTTCAGGTATGAAAATACCTGGTAAGAATTTGCTGAAGTTTGACTAAAGTAGGATTGAAAGTGGAGGAGAAAAATTACTTTATTATTTGGCACCCCCTGTATAATATGAAATTTCAGTCTGGACTTTGATTTTGCCGTACACGCAACGCTAATTACCTGACTCGGAATATCTGCACGTCCCCTCTCCTCTTCGATCTGAGAAAATTTTAAGTTCACCTACACGTAACTATACATCGGTGTTTTCTTATACGGCATCGTATTATATGATTCATACACATCTAATTTGCCACTCATTTCCAACCACGGTAACAAGATTTCCCTCAATCCTTTTAAGTTCTCTGGAATTCGAGAAAATTTTCTGGTTGTCGCACGTGTGGGCGTAGTCACGACGTCGCACTCTCTAAACGTCCGCTGCTTTCTGAATTGTCTGAATTCAAAGGATGAAGTGATGAAAATGCTACGGAATGATACCATGGGTCAGGTCCGAGAATAAAGTCGAGAAAAAGTTTCAAAAAATACGACCTCTCAAACGGTATCCTCCATACGACCCCTCACCATCGTCAGGTTCCGCTATTTCCCAGGTTTCTACCAAGCCAGTGCGATTCATCAAGGACATGAAGAGACTACAGTAAAAAAAAACCCCTGACAATGAGGCTACCTCCTGACGAAGTGAGAGGAACAGGAATCTAGCAGAACGTGGTGCTTATATTCCAAAACGAATCCGTCTACATAATAAAAGTAAGAACCTGACCAAATTCAATTTTTGTAATCCGGAAGGAAGCGTTGTCGACCAACGGTAATGTACTCGCCCTTTGATGAGAAGGGAGAAGGCCCAAAAATCATGCAAGTCATGGGATAAAGGATGAAAAATACTAGGATAGTAAAGTTAGAAACTAAACAAAAGCCAAGTGACGCGCTCCTCGCCACTCGGCTATGGCTGTAGCGACGCGGCAATCACGGTGGGGGCGGTATCAACTCAATAGTTCATAAATTTGAGCGTTTTTTGAATACCTGTAGCTTTACTAAAACTCAACCTTTCGAAGTACTGTTAACTCTTGTCTTGACAGCCTTTTCAGACCAATCTATTGGCCCCTTGATTTCCTTGGTGGTTGCGCAGCTCTCTATATGGAAATCCAATCAAGAAAAATTTTAAAAAATTTCGAATTGTTCACTTCACGTGCAATATGTTTTTCGGGAGTCTGCGAAGTTGCCTCTTTCTTATACTGCTTGAACTATACGATATTTTCTAAAAGAAAGAATTTATTTCGAGAGAAGCCAGTCGTGGAAAAATTTTTTCGTCGAAGTCGCGAGATGTTCTTGGGAAAAATGATCCCTTGAGCCTGTTATACCTCCAGTACGCATCTTTTGATTTCAAAAACCAACAAGAAGGTGATTGGCCTCGACTGGCTCCGCTACAGCATGCGCTTGCGTGAAGATTTCACTCCCATTCTCAGTATATACAAAGAATTTTCCGGCGCTCTACTCTATACAGTGTCGTCTCAAGCAATTATCTCAAAAATTTTCGTTTACCTTATTTCCTATTTGTGGAATGCCGCTTTGCGTTGCTCCGAGTTTTTGTGTGAAGATCAAAGCAAAGTTTTTAAGCGAAGATTAATTCGAATATAAGTTTTGGATTTGAACTCAGTCAGTCAGTTTTATCACATCTCTTCTTTACACTTTGGAGTCTCAGCCTAAGAAGCTCCGTTGATCACTGCCTACCTCAACGATCACAGCCCCTCCCCCTTCCGACGGACCAAATACGACCCCCTGACGAGGATTCATCGACACCGTTGCTACAACACGTTTAGACACGTAGATTGCCGCAGCCCAGGCGCAAGCATCAACCGTGCGTTGCGCCGCGGCATACCACATCCGAGTCTTCATGGCTTAATTCGAGTGACGTGGTAAGTACTGCGTACCGACGGGTGGGGTCCACGAGGTCGAATTTCCGCGCGGCCGCGCGCGATGACAGCACGGCGGGTGCGAGTGCCAGCGGCAGGGCATGGCAGCCTTCAAGCGAGGCAGTGTGGCATGAGTGGAAAGCGCCGACGTGACGCAGTCACGCTCTGCCGGGCGACCAAGGGCAATCGATACGGCGAGTCGTACGGGGGCGCCGCGAAGCGGAAATTCGACCTCGTGGACCCCACCCCGTACCGACATGTAGTAACTTGTTCTTCGTGGTAGCTTCCCACCAGGGGATTTTCTTTTTCATTTTTTTTTTCGACTCATATCGCTTTCTGTACTCTGTAAGGTGGGGAAATCGCTCCCGGCGCTATCCTATGAGGGAGGAGGGGAGGGCACATTGAGGGATGTCAAACACATCCGTTTCGTTGAAGAGTCAGGTAACAAAGCAACTGGTCCATGCTTTAATAGAGAAGAAAAAGAGGTTCTTCCCTTCCCTAGAGCTGAGGCTAAGTAGTAGACAGGAGGCAAACCCAAAAATTGAGTCGGCTACAGTGCGGTGTCCTTCCCCCTCCCCTTCTCCCTCATTGGAATAGCACTTCTCTTGCTTAAGTACTCTTCCACGTACTCTTCTTACCATGGTCAATTTCGTTTCTTCTCCTTTGTTTTATTTCATTTTATTTGCAAGCGCGCTACCATTGTATTAGCGCTCCAGAGGCGTTCTAGTTCTTCATCGCAACACTTTTTGAGCTCGAATATTTGTCTACAAAGAACTGTGTTTCCAAATACTATTTCCTTCCTTGTCTTTCTCAGTACCTTTGAGAGGCACCGGTGCACAAACAATCATATTCTGTGATGGGCGCTGCACGTCTGATGACTCTCCTCATGATGAGTCTTGATGCCCTTGTGATTCCTACTCACCCCTCTACAAATAACGCAGCGCTTCATCAGGTAAATTGTGGAGCATGTCTTTGAATATTCATTTCTTACACATCGTACCTCTACCGTTCAGCCCTTGGAACTTTTCGCGAATTCACTTTATTCAGTTAGAAGTTTGAGTACACAAGGTACTAGCCATGTCAGCGAAGCTGTTTACATTCATTTCTCATATTCCAGAATTTTCTATCTACTTTTATTGGTTCTCCACCCAACTCCGCATTTCGTGATCCTGATTAAGTGACTGCTCTTAGCCAGACGACTCTTTTTAAGCCTACTCTCGAGATGCTTTACATCTTCTATGTTCTCGATGCCCATAGAAGGCACTTATTTCCACTGATTCTTTTTCTAGGATTTTCTTTTCTTTTTTTTTATCGTGAAGGAGGGTCATGTCCACTCGTTTTGTACCTGTTTCCTCTACCTTATTTCCAGCCCACAACTATTCCTAGAGAGATATTCTTGGTGTGAAATAGTGATCAGTTCAATATTTGAACCGTGTTTTTTTCAATGGAATAACTTTGGTACTATCCGATTATGCACGCTGAAAATGCGGCAACAGTATTTCATGCCCGAACTATTCGGAGGCGGTATTCATTTTCGATGAACCAGGATCTCCCAGCGTCAACTTTGTGATTGGGACTTTTTTCCTTGAATTGGATAAATAGACACATTGGGCAGCCGCTGTTTCGAATCGTCACCATTAAAAATTTCTGTTCTGCGAGGGATGTGAGTAAATCTTCCGCCACACCGAAATTAGATAAGGTATGTATTAGGTGTATACAGAATCAATGGCCAAAACTGACCACTTTTTTTCAAATCGCCATAACTTCGCTCAGACACAACTTTATTTGTCGATATAAAACCATTCGAATCTACACATTTTTGCCAACGATCTGGTAAAGAAAATATGCCATCATGATAAAAATCTGGATTGCGAAAATTAACAAACTCCCAATGGCATTTTCTACCTGCATAGTATCGGCGAGCTCCTTCTGACGCAGGTTTGCATCGAGAACCCGGAAAGATGGTAATCCGTCAGGGATAGGTCTGGGGAATAAGGGGGGGGGGGGGGTGAGGGCGTCAGGGATAGGTCTGGGGAATAAGGAGGGGGGGGGGGGGTGAGGGAGAGTCTCGATGCCTAACTGCATCACTTTTTGCCGGGTGCGCAAAACAACGCAAAACCCCACACTTCGCAAGTCACTTGGCGAAAACTGATGCAGTTAGGCACCGAAACTCTCTCTCACCCTCTTATTCCTCAGACCTATTCCCAACAATTACCAATTTTTCCGGGCTCTTGATGCAAACCTGCGTCAGAAAAAAATCGCCGATACCATGCAGGTTGAAAATGCCATCGCTGACTTTATTAATTTTCGCAATCCAGAATTTTATCATGATTTCATATTTTCTTTACCATATCGTTGGCGAGGTTGTGCAGATTCGAATGGTTTATTTGACAAATAAAGTTGTGTCTGAGCGAAGTTATGGCCAGTGATGTTTTGGCCATTTATTCTGCATTCACCTAATAGAAGCGCAAACGGCTTATGTAGGTATTAGCTGATACATGTATCCCTAGTATATATAAAACGCTTCGCCTGTCTGTCCGTCCGCTCCTCCGTCTGTCACGAAATTAGGTATATAAAAAAAGACCTGTGAAGATGGGGACAAAGATGGTGTGGGTAGGGCTTGGGACAAGGAGTAGAAACCACACATGAACCCAGGTAAGCTCCTTCACGGTGGGCGGGGCCTTCGCTGGAATGTTCCGTTTTCGGACCGACAATTGTTACTGGGTTCCAATATGATCCAAACAAGGAGAAAAGATGGATTCAGGTCAGCGATGGGTTTCTGAAGGACACGAAAGAATCTAGGCACAGTAACCGGAGCATTTTTAGTGGTTGGCGGAGCTTGGACGTTACATGAAAAACAATTCGCGAAGATGGGAACAAGTTTATGGGCAGGGCATGGGATAGAAAGTAAAGACCTCACATGGACCAATTTAAGCTTCGCCCACGGTGGGCGGGGCATCACTTGAATGCTCCGTTTTCAGAGCAAAACTTGTTAGTTGCGTTCGAATATGCTCCAAACATGGAGAGAAGATGGGCTTAGGTTAGCGATGAGTTTATGAAAGTCACGAAGAAATCCTAGGCACAGTAGGCGCAGCGCGAGAGAAATGGCGTTCCCTGCAACAAGAATTCATTACTAGTTCCAACGCAGCCTAAAGACTAAGAAAAACCGGTAGAAATGACCTATTCCGAGCAATCTTGAACACCCCCACAATTAATGGGAGCCCGCCCTCAATGGGCGGAGCATGTAATTGATCGTGTGGGAAGCACAGTAAAACTGTGAGTTTGGAAGTGGTTTAGGGACAGGGAGAAAAACAGGGGGTGTTGATTCCATGTCAGGCTATAGAAGAGAGAGAAATTTCAACAGTGTGCGGAGCATTTGTAGTGGTGGGCGTAAATTAAACGTTATAAGGAAAGCGACCTGCGGAGATGGGGACAAGTTTGAGATGGGTAAGACATGGAACAAAAAGTAAGAGCAAACGTGGACCAGGTTATGCTCCGCCCACTGAAATGCGTGCACAGAAATGTCCAGTTATTCGACCGTAAATTGTTGCTTGTGTTCCATCATGACCAAACGTGGAGGAAAGACGGATCAGTGTTAGTGATAAGTTCTTGAAAGTCACGAAAAAGGCCTGGGCACAGTGGAGGGAGCGCAACGCAGCCTCGAGATTAGGAAAAAATTGGTAGAAATGACCGATGTTCAAGCTATCCTAAGCACACTCAAAATGGGTGGAGAGCCACCCATAATGGACGGAGCGTATTACACTCTCTAGGTAAAGTCTATAGGAAAAAAAAATCAATTCCTATGTGCCCACTGACGCCCATGATGTTACGCGCACAGTAATGTGCGCCAGCTAACTGGTAAATAGTATGAGAGGTGAGAAGTGGTGAAGACTTCCACTTACATTGCCGCAGGATCTACGAGCTTTTACAAAAAAGTGAGTTCCT
Organism: Trichostrongylus colubriformis; assembly: GCA_963978905.1. Lineage (NCBI taxonomy): Eukaryota > Metazoa > Nematoda > Chromadorea > Rhabditida > Trichostrongylidae > Trichostrongylus > Trichostrongylus colubriformis. Next base: position 37,107,229 of record OZ022257.1, on the reverse strand, counting down.
CTTGCTTCCCATGAACACCATCCCGTAGCCTGCCGGGGACGCACAGTTACTGTGTCTGAAATTCCTTCGTGACCTTCAGAAACTCATCGCTGACCCATATTCATCGTCTCTCCACGTTTGGGGCACGTTCGCCCAATTAACAATTTTCGGTCTGAAGAAAGAACATTTCCGCTGCACGCCCCGCCCATCGCGGGCGGAGCTTAACTGGTGGGCGGAGCTCGGACGTTATACGAAAAACGATCTATGGAGATGGGAACAAGTTTGGTATGGGTAGGGCATGAGATAGAAGGTAAAGACCTCACATGGAGTGCCATGTGAGGTCTTTACCTTCTATCTCATGCCCTACCCATACCAAACTTGTTCCCATCTCCATAGATCGTTTTTCGTATAACGTCCGAGCTCCGCCCACCACGACAAGTTCTATTTGATAAGCTAGAATAACTCGATTTCGACGAAAGCGAGTGCAACACTCGAAGAATAAGCAGAAAACAATGAAGGACGACAAAAAACCAAAAAGGACCGAAATGGAGGTTCCGGCTAAACAGTACTCATGCAAATAGCTCTGGAACTGAAAAAAATTTGAAGAAACTCAAGACTCGCTCACCTCGTTGAAAACGGGCGTTGTAGTATATCAATGAGAAGCAGAAGGAAAGCGGCTGAAAACGTTTGTTCGGAGGGCAACTTTCAGTAGTGCTCTGATACCGCCGCGTTCGCAGCCCAGTTCTTGGGCCACGCCCTATCCAGCGCCGTGATATGAACTGCAGTTTTAAGGAAGTTAATGTCTAGTCTTTATGTGAGAGTTAAATTTGTAGATGAAAAAGCAACAAAGCGTTTCAAAAAATTTCCTACTACTATCTAATATATACACGGCCAAATAGAACGGCTTCTCGTAAGCTTTTTTCTTAATGTAAGCAGGTGCATAACTCCGAGACAGTGAATATTCAACTCTCATCGTAGCGGCTAGCGATGTCATCCTGTACCAACCAAAGAATGTTGACATAAATTTTCTTGTTTGTTTCAAGCATTTTCTTCTGGAACACATTTGTTGATAAGATCTGAAACTTTTCCCAAGATAAGATTTCCTTTTCATTTCCACTTCTATGTGTTCCTTAGCCAGTTGATGGTGATTTTTCTTGAAGCTGTTTCTTTGTTTCTGCATAGCATTCGAGGATTTTTGCACCGTTCTAACTCCTCCGGGGTTACAGGATTAGTGCCAAGAGCACTAACGACCATCACACTTTGGGCAAAACGATCGGCATTGCCTACACTGGATATGATTGGCATCTGCATTCGTGTCTCTCGTCTCTACCATTTCCCGTATTTTCATCGTCTCTTATTGTCTGTGTCTCACATGAATGCTTTTGTCATGAGCTCACATGATGATGAAAATCAAAGACAGTGAGAGAGAGACCATTTTGAAGGCACTATTGGAAAGAATAGTAAGTAGAACAGAGGAGACATGTCCTTTTTGAAAGCACGCCAAGCAATCAGAATAGTGCCTTACCCTTGGAACGAGTAGATCCCAAAAGGAGTCATTTAGTGAAAAACTACGGGTCTGAAAGGCCTATGCATGGCGAAATTCCCCGCGGAAGGCGCCTCCTTGAGCTGTGGCGAAGGCGGCCTCGTCAGGGCAAGTCGCCTTGATTTAGGGCAGCCCGCCTCCAGGCGACGTGATTAGTGGTTGGTCACGGTGAGGTTGGTCAAGGAGATCGCAGGATTAAAAGTATCGCAGCGCGCTTTTTCACTTTTAGATTGAAGTCACCACATGAAATTAGATGCTGTCGCATTTCCGAACATCCCTTCATGTTTACGTCTTGGTAGCGCCAATGGAAAACCTATGCGGACTACGCGCTTCTTGACGGAAAGTTCGTCCGCGCTTAGATCCAACTGTAGGCTATTTCTCGGGTATTTGGCCATTTCCATCCGTTTTTTCTCCACTGTCCTGTTACTAGGCATCTCGACTTCATATTCACTACTTCTTTCACTTCTCGTCCGAATTTCACCTAAAGCTGCCTTTAAATAACTGCTTGGGCTGCACGGCGCACATTCTCACGGTATCGTGCCTGCTCGAACGCAACAAAGCCACGCCCACCCAACCAAATCACACATAGCCTTAGACGAACGATTTTCACATCGAAAAGCTGTTTCTTTGAATTATCATCCCTTATCGCAAGTTTCCTTCTCCAGATGAGGGCCACGTTGAAAATTCGTTTGTTCAAGGCCAGGTGTGTGGTTTTGGTGGACATGGCTTGTTGTGTCCAAACAGGCACTATACCGTGAGGGTGCACCGTGCAACCGCAACAGAAGTGCAGCCTGAGTAGTTATCAAAGGAGGTACTTGCCTCAAGAAAGTAAGCTGCTAGTGGTGTGCCTTCAAACGGCGAAGCGGCCCTCAGGGATGATATGTAGGTGGCGAAACCAGGGACATGGATGAGGTTGAAAATTCTTCACTCCCTCCCTTCTTCCAAGATCGCTGCAGCAAGTTTACTTAATTTGTGTTTTAAAAATGATCATACAATAATGCGGCCAAGTACGAGGCGTGGTTATCATGTGAAGATTTTTTCAGCCTTTTCTAAACGATTGCAAACTCACTAGAAGCATATAGGTGGTTGAGAATTCCTCTAGAGGGTTTTCCACGAATAACATCCCTCTTTTTCCCGACCCAAAACTCCTTTTCAGAACTTTTTTGTGGCTTTTTTTTTTGAGAATCCCACGATCTCCGCTTAACCGTCGGCGGAACTCGCGCTGAGAGCCGCGCCTCAGCCTTTTCATAGCTGCCTCTTCGGGCGGCGTCGTTTCGCGGATGTTGACTGTGGAGTAGTCATGGAGGGCGGTACAACGCTGGTATAGGTGACCTCCTACATATTTGCTTCTTGCCCTCTAATGATTGCGCAAAAGCACGTTGTTGTTGGATTAATGGTAAGAATAGGGACATTTCTTTAGTTTTTGATCGTTTCATCATCTTCTTCCTCTACTGTTACACAGCCTTCCATCTCTACTTTCATATACAGACGAATGGTTACCAGCAATTGTTGTCTCTCAAAACTTGGATGGCTTCTTAGCCACATGGTCTTTAAGGAAAACCCAGTAAACTAATGCATGAGCGGCTGTAGTTCGACACCAAGCAACATAGTAGGGCAGTGAAGCGTTCGTTATATTGACGAACTGATGACATCTGGCAAAGAGCTATACACTTCTGTCGTAGGTTGTGAATTTGATTGAGGGACACGATCTGGTTGGGACGCATGACTGGAAGCCACAAATTTACCTCAAAAGCACGTTGCCTTGCAGAGCCAAATATCTGTGGACAGAGCAAACGGGGTGTCCAAACTATCCTAAAATGTGCCTTCAATTTTCGCGAAGTGGAAAGTCACTTCAACCATAATAGTGGCTGAAAAATTCATGTTTCGCGCGCCTTACGTCAGTACAATGAAGAGATTCTGGAATGATAATCCTTTTTTCAGTGATGGCGGATAAATCAGCACAACAGAACGATAAACAAGCGGAGAAGCCGGGCAAAGAGAAAACAGAAAAAAATCCACTACCTGATGCGAAGGAAAGGAGTCCCTCTCCTTCTGTTCCTGTGAAACAATCAGAAAAAACTGGAGAGAGTGCAAAGGCAGAAGGAAAAGACAGGAGCCCCACTCGCATTGAGCCATTCCATCGTGCATTCAAGGATTCCATAACTCTCGCACAGCTAAGAGAGGTATGAATTTTGCGACTTTTTTGACAGGGGATGTGTATTTTTCATTTTGTTGAAACTCATTTTGTCAACGGGTAGCGGATATGAATGTAGTGGAGGAAAAGGGCAAAGACATGGCGAATCGGGTAAAAAAAGGAAGGATTGAGAAGTCCATGAAGAGCTGTGGAAAAGGAAATGAAAAAGATAAATTGGCTTGGCCAGGAAGGAAGAGATGTTAAATGAGAAACTACGGCATTGTTAAAAAAGACCATGAGGGAAGAGGAAATAGCTAGACGAGATGATAAAATGTAGCTGCATACAGGCGCTGTGAGTATCGAGATGGAAGCTCAAAGGCACATTCCAGGATTACCTTGAGTGGGTTGAAGGGTAAATCCGAAATGAGCCCACGAAAAGGGCAAAAATGAAGCTTCCTGACATCTGGCCTTGGACGAGATTACCGCGTGAAAACGAGCCTTCGATTCAGGGGTGAAGCTACTTACGCCAGAAAATCGCTTCGCAGCGTCCCACTGGCGGCGTCACCAGTACGACTTGCCGAATCGATTGCCCTTGGGAGCCCGGCCGAGCCTGGCTGCGTCACCTTAGCGCTTTCACCCATGCCACTCAGCCTCCTGCACCCATACCACCCTGCCTCCTCCACTCATGCCATACTGTCTCGCTTGAAGGCTGCCATGCCCAGCCACTGGCACTCGCACCCGCCGCGCCGCTCGCCGCGGGCGGCCACGCGATTTTCTGGCGTGAGTAGCCTCACCCTTGTACTAGTTCTCGCTGAATGGTATCACAGAGTACCCTGGGATATCACTTGTTTGCTCATGTCAACGTTTTCTTTATCATTGCCATATTCTCCTTGAAGAGACCAGAAGAGGGAAATTTGACAGGCTGTGAAATGATATTCGATGTGCTCTGCAATGTAGTAGTCGAGAGAGAACGACATAAAACTGCGAAAAAACCGAGGAATAGGAACCCGAAAATCCCCTTCTCTCTCGTCCTCTGCGTCTAGCCGAAAAAGGAACTGAAGACAGGCCAGAGTCTGAACCAGCCGGCCGCTATCGTTGCCCCGCCCCTCCACAGCGACTCTCCCGGCCGCATAACCCCATAACGGCATACCGAGCTGCGGGGTCGTTATAAGACCCCAAGCCGCGATTTTTCAATGCGACCGCCACATATGACCTCCTGTGATGTCGAAAGTTCGTTCTCAGAGAACATGTACTTCCAGATCTCAGTATTACCTTGCCCCAACTGGTGCCTTTATCTTATGTTATCACACAAATCGTAGACCTCATTTGCCTCGTTGTTGCCATCATTGCCACCGTCATTGCCAACAATCACGTTTGGGGTGAGCTGCTGGGTGGAGTCGTGCTGGCTCCTTTGGCCCTGCACGCTCCAGGAACTGATACCCGCACCTCGGTAAAGATGCAGCCTACTGACTGTGGGTCGAACCATCTGACCACGGCAGGAACTGTAACACCCCAGTAATCCTGGCATGTGCCTATAAAGGCGCACTCTAAGATAATCGGACTTGCGACTCACCTTCTCGGAGCAGATAGATCGTCCGGCATCTGTTCACTGTACACTTAGCGCGTACGGCGCTAAGTCAGCTCGAGTCACTTCCAATCCCACCCACCTACTTCGACCACACCTGGTACTGGACGGGCTTTTTTGCGACATGACGTTTACGTGGCGAATGTAGCCTGTGATTCATGCGATGAGATAAGATAAAGAAAAAATTCCAAAAGTCAAGGAAACGTCTACTTGGGGAAACAGGGGATATCTCAAGGTTTCTTATGATACCATCCAACGGGGAGTGGCTCAGTGGCTCACTTTCACGCGGTAATCTCGTATGAGACCAGATGACGCGACGCCTCATTTCCGCCATTCTCGTCTTTCAGGTTTTTCTTTGTCGGCGTATTCCTTAGCACCTCCAATCGTATGATTCAGCACTTTAACCCATTCAAAGTAATCGAGGATTAAGAACCTTTTTATCTTCAGCCTTTTTACATTTGGTTCGAAGATTCCATAGAAGATACGTTGAAATACGGAGGAAACCAAAATGGAGTAATGGCGTTCAGAGAGGGAAAAGTTATGAGTGGTATGTACATTGATGCAGGGATAAGGCGGTCGAGCGTTATAGATAGAGGCGCTCTGTTCATAACGCTCGATAGAACCATACCACAGTATGGTCGTGACAAAACCCGCACAAATCTGTGGCGAGCTTTGACCGTGGTCGACGGCGGGCATATGATTTTGTAGAGGGCGTCCTTTCTGCGAAGTATGAATGAGGCCTAAAGGTTATATTAACACGTTGACGACATTGCGTCCCAATGCTAAGACGCACTTTTTCTGCCGCGTGGGACAATGCGTCCCAATGGTCGGACGCAGCACGGGAAATTACTTTTTTTAACTGATTTGAAATCCACAAGTAATCAATTTTGATCAACATGCACAAGAGTATCTAGGGTTAACATGGTACACTTATATCTTTTCAACAAGTTTTTTTTTCATGCTTTGCATCGTCATCCAGTACAGGTATGTCATCGTCGTTGTCGATCAACAGATCGTTGAAACTAGCATTCAGCTCTGTGAAGTCGTTGCAGGTATCCATAGAGAGTTAAGAGATTTGTGGCCATTCAATTCTTAGTCAAGATATTTATACTCGCGAGACGTCGACTTTTCTCTCATGCCCACTACCTGGTTAAGCACGTCCCATCATTACCATGCAGTAATCCCTTATTCGAGTTCTCGAGGGGTATCTAAAGTTTCGCAGCGCTTACTACTTTGTATTAGCGCTCAAGGTACGGGCAAAATTTAGCGGGTTCGGAAAGGTAATATCAAAAACCCCAATGCTGGGACGCAATTCTTGGCATAGGCGAGCGCGCGATGTCCCACGTGGCAGACACGTGAAAAAACGCGCGGTCGCCAACGTGTTGAGGTTAAAAATGCAAAATGCTGCGTAGAAAAATAAGCAGAGGAAAAAAGATGGAGAGGGGAGCTGTCCATGTTTGCAAAATCTATGCGGTAGATGGACGGATGGACAAAGTTTATGGAACAGAGACAGGTCTGTGTTTCTGAGAAAGGAGAGGTCATGGAAGGTGTACAGAACTAAGCAGTGCATACCTTCGACAGCATTAATACTGCATTTCTATTACATTTCCTTTTCTGAAACCTGAATCATAGCATGCTGTGATAGAAAAAGTAGATCCGAGAGAATTAGAAAGCAGTAGAAAATGATTCATGAATTCAGAGCATTGAGTACGATAAAGAAGAGGGGTGTGTTGGAGAGTATATTCGTTCGAATTACTAACTGATTATATTTTGAATTTCGAGCTAAACTACAGTGTTTCACTCCTTCCAGCAACTGCAACGGACTCTTTCTAAATTAAACTTGAAAATCGACGAAGGAGATGCTTTGGCTGTAGTCGGCTCTGCTCTTGGACCACTCATCGCGTCATGGCGAAAAAGAGACGAGTACTCAGAAAGATATTCGAAGGTTTGTGTCTGCATAGATTTGTAATCAAATTGAAGCACCTCAATCCTTGAATGCATCATTGCGCGTACTCACAAGGTTTCTAATAGCGGAGATATCGAGGAATCCATGTGTGGACCTGTTTTCACATATACTATCAGTCAAAGTTTGAAAACTTTCTAAATTTGACCTAAAACAACTTGACTCCGGACTTGACCCATTAGTAGGCTAGGATTTCTTCCTGCTTGCGTGGCTTTAATATTCGCTTTCTCTACTATAATAGTTTAGTTTTAGATACCCCTGAAAAAATGATGAAATAAAACAATATGCATTAATTGATGTAGAGTTGCCTATGAACGCAGAACTTGGCAAGATGCAACCCAAATGTGAAGCGGTGACTTTCCAAAAGTTTGAGACGCCAATTTTGGAACAAAGGATCTTGTCAAACCTTTGCTCCGAAACATGGCAAGAGCCGTGCTCCCTCGTTCTGTAATTGATTCTGTGTCCCCATTGCCCCCTCGAGACAGTGCAGTTCATTCCTAACCGGGCTGGTTCAGAACCCAAGAGGCTCCTAAATTTTTTACCATGGATGTATAAAAGAAGTGCGATGAGTGGAAAATGATGAAGCGAATAAAGTGCACTGCTCCGTACAGAATTTGAAAGGCAATGTTACCCACGACTCAGATCACTTGTGATGCTGAGTGCTTCCCAAAGACAACTTTCTGCACTCAGCAGAAGCACCAAGTACATATATACATAAGTGAGTTTCACCTCTTCCTGAGCGGTTGAAGAAGTGCCAAAAAGATACCCATGGTTCAACCGGCAACGTTGTTTTTGTCATGATGTCCACCCTCAATTTGCCAGACTACCCCTATTTATATTGTTTTGGTGAGTTTTACAAAATGTGAGGCTAGAGTCATAACAGTCCACCAAATCGGTTGTGATTGAGCGTAGAGTCAGTCATTAGAACGCATTGCCTCAGGGTTGTAAGCAGTTTGGACGTCGAATGTATAGAGCACTCTTTTCAGGGTTTGTTATTTATACTCGAGTATTGTCTTGCCCATTCTATGGAGGATCATCAATGCTTCGAATTACTTGTAACCTCACTTGGTTACAATACTGTACAGTTTTGGAGGTACTTTCCTTTTTTTATTTCAAGGATTTCTCGCTGTATCGATGGGAGAGGATTTCGCGGCGTAATACATACGATGTTGCAAACACTGCCCCATGGATGGCCCACATTGATCGTGGACCACACATAGCCTGTCCCTCCTCTGGGTCCTAATGAGCAAGACTGACATACCAGGGAGGCACATTAATGCACTTAAACGGGCTGACGCCTGGGAACTTTCCCCGATGGTAATAGACTGCGTAACTGTAACGAACCCTACAGCACTAACATGCACACCGCAAAGAAAGATCGAGGAACTTCTCTACGGATACACGAGGAAAACACGAGAAGGAATCAATTGGTTTATATAGAAACGCTAATAAGAACCGAACTCAGCGAAAGAGACTGAACTATAACGGAATTTACGCCGGGCTCTCGCTAAGAGCCCCGTCCGACGACACTCTGCGGTTTTCCAGATTATTCCAAAAGTTAATGACTTTTCCTTGGCAATTCTAAGGGCTTAAGCCCCGTGGTGCCGCCGCCGGCCTCAGTAGTTAGGTCCGCGTGGATCGATGGAAAGGGTAGACACGCTACCCGGTGATATGAACCTAGAAAAGACTGCTCGGGGAGGTCCGCGATGTTGCCTCGATGCGCAGCAATCGTTCGATGCTGAGCGATCACGGAATATGACCAACATGGCAAGGCGGCGGTCAAACCCACGGGAACCCACACACCTAAGGAACTAAGGAGCGATCCTCGCCTTTCGCGACATATGAGCTTAAGGATCGGTGGCTGGGTCCTAGAGCGATAACCCTGTCGTGCTCTTGGTTTCACTGTAGAACGCGGAATCGCCTATGGACCTGGCTAAGAACGGCGCTTCATGCTGACTCGCATTGCGCGCTGCAATGCGGTATTCTGTCCCGACAATGCATCCAAACTTTCAATACCAAGGCCTAGGGCGATGTCAGACTTCGTAGTTTGGTTTCGTGATTTTGCTGTTCTGCGGTTTTGCGGTGCCGCTGACATTAGCGCGTGATTCCGTGGTGTTGAGATTCCGCAATGCTGCGTCTTTGCGTGCGGACCATAGCGCAAAATCGCAGAATTGTCAAATCGCGCGATAGCGAAGTCTGACGACGATACAAGCTTGCTTATTTGTTCCCTTGTTTCCACCATGAAACATGCTATCCTGTCTCTATGGATTTAATAACCTTTTATGGAGGTTGAGTCCCTAACCAAAATAATTCGTACATGCCGACCGAACTTCAGGGTGGCAGTGCCACATATTTTCGACTCGGATCTCGCGTATGGAACAAAGTTCAGGGACTCATTATTGTTCGCTCTAACTTTATACGATGTGAACACTGGAAAAAATCGGTTAAGGTGAGTGGTTGAGCCTTAGCAATTCTGACTACCACAACTAAGCAACGTAAAACGCTGACGATAACCCTCGCAACTTTTTACAACCACTTCTAAAAAGTAACCGGAAGGTGAAAAGTTTTCGGAATTCGGGCCGTCTATCTGGAGTTGAAGATATTCCACAGCTAGTTGTTTTGGAGACTTTGCTGTTCAAGGTTTGGTTCCCGCACTCACGTGGAAGGGAGTGTTTACATTAGGCCGCGGTCATACCCTGCGGTGCCGGCGGCAGGGCGTGGCTGCGTATCTCTGCATCTCCGCCCATGCCACCCTGCCTCGTTGCCTGCGCCATCTCTGCACCTCTCCGTGCACTCTCCCTCGCTGCCTGTGATCGTAGCCACGCCCTGCCGGTGGTGAGTATGATCGCGGCCTTAGTTAAAGGCACCATTAGGGGCAAGGGAAAACTGAGACCTGGGAATACATGTTCTCTGAAAACGAGCCATCTACTTCAGAGGAGGTCATATGTGGCGAAAATCGCATTGAGAAAACGCGGCGTGGGGTTTTATAACGACCCCGTAGCTCGACATGCCGTTATGCGGTTATGCGGCCGGGGGAATCGCTGCGGAGGGGTGGGACACCGATCGCGGCCGGCTGGTCCAGACTCTGGCCTGTCGTCAGTCCACTCCGGCTGGAGACGCGGAAGACGAGAGAGAGAAGGAGGATATTCCGGTCCCTATTCCTCGGTTTTATCGCGGTTTTATGTCGTTTTTTCTCTACTACTTCATTGCTGAGCACATCTACTATCATATACCACCGCCTGCCAAATTTACCCCTTCTAGTGTCTTTAAGTAGGGCAGAGGTTATAACTCGCTTAGTCACTAAATCGCATGTGTCCTCGTGCGCTTCCCATTTGAGCGCGCTATTTTTCCGTCCTCAAAACGACCAATGGTGGTGACATACAGGGAGTGAGATAAAACAGCATGCTCAAATGCGATTGCGCACGACGACACATGTGATTATACGATCGTGCGAGCTACAATCTCAGTCTAGGATTGGCCTGATCTTTCTACTCCCTTTTTCCAACATTTGGTACGTGTGAGCTGCTAGACGAAGCGCGCACTTGCCAAATGAGGAAGGGGAGTGGAAGGGGAAAAGCGTAGCCAGCGACTATGTAGGAAAAAAACTGAATGCAAGCTTAGGAGTTGTAATGAAGGGTTGGGATTTGTCAACCATTATAAGCCTTGTGGTACACTCCCACTATTCCACTGAAATGAATGATGATCTCAGAACAACAAAAAGGAAAGGGTTATACAAGCACACGCGTAGTGATGGTTTACAGGGAGCTTTACGCTGCAGTTCCCGGAATTAGAAAATCTTTGTTGGGCGTCAATGCGAAGCAATTTGGTGAGAGGTTTCACCACTTACAAAAAAGGCTCTCCCGGCATTCCTCTATGGGCAGCATGGAGAGCATCGCATCAGACAAAGATGACGAAGGAAGTGAGTGCTTTACTCAATTTATGCAGTTTACGACGCATTGTGGCTCGTATATGTTCATGCATTTCGTCGCAAAATAATCTAGGTATTTTCTATTTCAAAGTCCGTTAGTTATTACAACATGCTTCTGGGACACTTTGATACTCTTAGAGTTTTGTATTTCTGCTTTCACACATTTCATGTTTCTTCAGTATTTCTCGAGCGGTCCCAGCTCATTCCCCTCAACGCAGCATCATTACGGTGGGAGAGAACACAGAGTCTTTCAGACATTTGTGTGGGATTCCTGCTTGCATTTCATGATACATATCACTTGAGCCAAACCTGGTAGAGTCCTTGGATTTTGACGACAGCAAGCGCAGGTTGGAGATTTCTCAGTGTGGATTGCATGATAGTTGGTAGAGATGGGTGCAGCGAACAGTGTATGCAGTGAAAGGTGTCTCTGGCCTACTTCTGCCTCTGGACATAGCATGATAGGGAATATTTATCTACGTCTCGGTAGTAATTATCTATAGAGAAAACGTCTCCTATCGGAAACTGTCGAGCTGGTTTGCCAACGTGGAGCAGCATGAACCGCAGGTGATTACTAACTCAGGTCCTAATTCGCGAAGCGATGCAGAGAGGCAATAAAGCAAGATCTCAAGCAACCGTACTGCTTAAAAGCAGTGCCTGAAAGCAGTAGAAACTGGTAGGAGCAGTGGCAATGTCTGCCAGAGTCTCGTCGATTACAGGACCAAAATTACCTGTCTCGACGTCCGGACGGTACAATCACTGCTTTCGAAGGGTGATGGAAGAGGTTATCCACGACCTCTACACCGATCTCTTTATCAGCCATGTCCACTTACCTAGGAACATTTTGAAGGAGGATGGATATGTCGTTCAATCTATTCTCCTATGCGAAGTTCGACATGCCACATCGTCAATGGAGAATATAGCAGTCGACCCCGATAGGAACATACAGGACCATCTCAAGAATCTACCGCCAGCCACCGTCAAAACTCTGCCCTGACTCTTTGCACGCTACATGTCAATATGCATGGTACCCACTTCGTATTAAATGCGGTTGTCGTACAAGAAGGGAACCTCTCACGACATTGGCAACAATCGTACAATCTTCCTGTAGTCTTTACAGGCAAAATTTTCACTGAGTTCTGAATAGGACGAAGGCAGCCAAGCAGGATTTCGGAGGCGGTCCGGTAAGTTAAACCACACCCACATGGTCACTGAACTCATCGAAGTGTTGCGAAAGTGTAAGATGCTGCTGTGTATCATGCAGAAGGCCATCGACTCTACTGATACAAAAGCGGTTATAGAAGCAGTGGAAATTCAAGGGGTACCCACTCAGTAAGTAGCAATTCGTCGTAAGCTACACCAACTTCATGACCAGGATTTCAGCATTCTACAAGAAAGTTGTTATCGACGTGAAGAAAGGAGTTCGACAAGAGACCATCTCACTTAACATTCACGCGCCGCCGTTAAGAACGTCATGTTTGTTGGATTCGACTGCGAATGTAGGAGAATCGACTTACAGCTGAATTTAAAGCTGAAGTCGGCGTTCATGAGGAGCGGTGGATACCTTATACCAATCAGTCTCTACAGAGCGCCATCAAATGCTTCAGCTATGTCACATCAGCGAATGCCTCCGCTATGTGTACCTACATAGATCGGGATATCTCTATGACTCACGACACTTGGCACCAGAACTGAGCAGGAGCGAGCAACAGCTTTGGAATCTTCCGAAACCATCGAGACACTAGTGAAGGAGACGAAGTACATCCGGTTCCGCTCCCGCCTCTTCGATTCTGCTGTCCTTCCCGCACTTACACAAGCTTCAGAGACTTCCACTCTGCGTAAGCAGGAAGAGATGCGGTCAGCGTCATCTAACGCGTCATCGGAACGATGCTGCTCGGAGTATCGCACACGCAGGTGCAAGAAGAATTCTGAATTTCATACTTTATCGACGATCGAGAACAGGACCGCACACATGCGATATCGCTGGTTGTAGGACCGGAGCGATTGGATTCAAAGAAACATTTGGCCGACCGCCGTGATGTTACCTGTCCTTAAAGGGGGCTAGAGGGCTCAATGGACACCTCTGGCTCGCGACAAGAGCACATGACCCTCAAGACTCTCGATGAACAGGCGAACGATAAGTGATACAGATGATCCGTATGTATCCACATCAGATCCGACATACATCATATGCACATAGTAGAAACGCAGCTCGAAGTTCTCGATCACGCTGCGAATCAGCAGCAAAATCTACCATTATATAATGATTCGAATATAGACAGAGCCACTGGAGTCACAAGATTGCTTGAGGAACTACAGGACATTGTTTTGAGGTTGCATGTAGTACCGTACAATACTGTAGTCTACGCATCCTTCAGGCAGTCGTCTACTCAGAGTTATCCTTCGACGAGTCTGTGAGAGCTGTCATCAATGCTGTACGATTCAGCAGCAAAGAAAAACAAGGAAACCGAGCTAGTGATATTTCGTTCCGTGTGACTGAATGAACCCTTTTTTTATAATTGCAGCCAATCCCGAGCGCCAAGGCGACACGCAGAGGCATATAATAAAACACAAAGATGAGCCATGGGCAGCAAGGTTTGGGTAATATGACGTAAAATTACCATCATCATTCACCACAGCTTTATTACCATCATTAGATCCCTGTGGGAGTGGAGGACCACGAGACGCGTTCAAGATGTTCCCATACTAATGCCTGACTCTGTGTGATGAAGGCGGAGATAGGGAACCGTTACAAGAGAAGCTGTAACCCGGATCGACTTTGGATCAATCCGTCTATGGTCGCGAAGGAGATCGGCATTGCGCATCATCGAGAAGGGCTGAATTCCTCAGCTTAATGAATTTTATCTCCGAACACTACGGAAAATAGTGTCTCACCTAATCACTCGATATCAAGGAATTCTGCAAAACGCAAAGCGAATGCGAGAATTTACTCAACGTCGCTATCCACTATATTGTCTGCCTCTGCTGATTTGTATAGTAAGCGCCAGTAACTTCTGCGTTCGTGTCCGAAACTTGCTTTGGGAATTTCGAATTACATCCTCCCTCTTTCCATTCTTTTTGCTATATGTGCTTTGTCCTTTAACTGCAATCATCAATGCTGTCGTTGATTATATTTCATTAGTAGAATTTCAGCACCACGACTAGTGCTGGTGATCACATTTTTCTTCGCAAAATACATCTGAGATTTAGAAAGATCTCGGCATAGTTCTAACCATTCAGAAGAAGAAGATGATGATGAACCACGGGTACCTACAGGAGGAATCGCTAACACACATTTTCAGGTGACAAAAGTTTCAGTTCGTTGTAATGGAAAAGTTCTGCAGCATTTTGAACAAGTTAGATACATACGAAAATGACGGTGGTTTGAAGCCTTTCGCAGCAGAATTCCTTGGTCTGTACAACTCATTTGATCCCGTACTTTACATTCCCCTACACAATGAAGGTGCGCATTTCATTTCACAACATAATAATCACTCCTCACATCCTCTATACATCCTCTATACATATGTATGGAATAATCTGGTGAATGTGCGCATAATTAGGTTACAGTAAGTACATTCATGCACTATAGAAATCGTCCACGGAAAATTGATCTTATATGTTACCCATATACAGTGCTCTGCATAATTATACAGCCACCTATAAATTGTCCAAAAACTCTGTTCGCAGAGTGATTCAAAAAAAGTCTCTAAGTGAAAGATATAGCCAGTGTGGACGCGCATTCGCGCATCCATACCAAATTTTAACCAAGAAACATAGAAGTTTTTCTCAATTTGTTTTGAAAATGGCGCTTATACCATTCTGCAAAATTATACAGCCACTGAACAGATTGACGCTTTCGTCAACCGAGAAACAACGAAAAACAGAAAAATGCTGAGTTCGCGATCATTTGGTCCTACATTGCTTCTAATAGCCACAAATCTTGATGATATAGGTCGATATAAAGATTTTCAGAATGTTTTTAGACCACATGCTGCCACGCTTCGATGACAACATCTTTAATCTCCCTGACACCTTCCAATCGGTCTGAATTCTTATCCCATAAAACCCCAGATAGTCTCCCCTCATGTAAAGATCGGAGCCGTTCGTTATCCGGGTCAGATGGTCCATTCGGTGACGGCTTCACCATGATCGAGTGTTCCAGTTGACATGGGATGGTCCATTAACTTACATAAAAACAAGATTTTGGTGAAGATTTCGAGACGCATGACAGGAGAAGAAGGGCAGGCGCACAAAGGCTCGGTAATCGGATGGTTAATCCTTTCAAGAACGAAACAAAAATTCGAATGATTATTTGATCCCTCACCCTGACACCTCCTTCTTTGAAGTTCTTCTTGGAAACTTAAGTTTGTCCCTCGTGCGATAGCGCCGGTAGCCGTCGGGGACGTCATAGCCGAAACCTTTTTTCATCAGACAGATTAATCTGGAGAAAAAACCGAGTGAGAAAGGTGTACAAACTTGTGGGAATTTTCGGCTAATTTGTCATGGTGTGAGATCAAATAATCATTCGAATTTTTGTTTCGTTCTCTAAAGGATGAACCATTGGATTACCGAGCCTTTGTGCGCCGTACCCTTCTCCTGTCATGTGTCTCGAAATCTTTACCAAATCTTGTTTTTATGTAAGTTAATGGACCATCCCTTGTCAACTGGAATACTCGATCATGGTGAAGCCGTCACCGAACGGACCTTCTGACCCGGATAACAACGGATCCGGACTTCACATGATGGGAGATTATCTGGGGTTTTATGGAGAAAGAATTCAGACCGATTGGAAGGTGTCAGGGAGTTTAAAGATGTTGTCATCGAAGCGTGGCAGCATGTGGTCTAAAAACATTCTGCAAATCATTATATCGACCTATATCATCAAAATTTGTGGCTATTCTAAGCAATGGAGGACCAAATGATCCCAAAATCAGCATTTTTCTCTCTTTCGTGCTTCTCGGTTGACGAAAGCGTCAATCTGTTCAGTGGCTGTATAATTTTGCAGAATGGTATAAGCGCCATGTTCAAAACAAATCAAGAAAAGAATCTTCTATGTTTCTTGGCTAAAATTTGGCATGGATGCGCGAATGTGCGTCCACACTGGCTACATCTTTCACTTAGAGACTTTTTTGAATCACTCGGCGAACAGAGTTTTTGAACAATTTATAGGTGGCTGTATAATTTTGCAGAGCACTGTATTTACGTTGTATTTGCGTAATGTAGGCCGCGCGCAAAGTTTCACGCGAAAATGTGGATCCGGCCTAGATACAGCAACGCAGTCTTGGCCGGATGGGCGGGGCCTCCAAGCATGTGCCCACACTTCGTCCTGCGCGGTAGGAGACGCATTGTAGGAACAGAAAGTTACTTGAACAGTCTTACTCTCCGTTCCCAGCGGCGGCGGACGACGGGACGGGGCTTCTACTCGGAGGTCCCGCCACCCGGCAGAAAACTTTGAGAGCTGTATCTCAGCCAGATCCTCACTTTTTCCGTGAAACCTTGCATTCAGCCCTTATTAGGTTAATACTGTGGGTAAACAGTATATGTGGGTAAACAAAAAAACTAATTTTCCGTGGATAACTCCTTTAAGTGAACGTCCGTGAGAGATGCACTGTCTCACTTTCAGCAATAATGCACGAGGTTTTTCTTATCTTATGATGCGAAATATTCAGACATTTCAGCACTGTTCCCAAACTAATATACATATATCAACCTCATGGTGACAATAGCGAGCATATGAGGTGCACTAATATATTTCTTTGAGTTTTTGAGGATTTTACGTAAATTTTTTCCTGTAGTGGAAAAAAGATATTAAATTTACGGATAAGATTGGTGTGATTGGGCTCACATCTGCCCATAGATGACCTGTATTATTTGTAAAAATGTCGCGCTACGGGTAGGTCCTATGTGTTCACTTCGGACCGCTTTCATTCTTGACGACAGCGGGACCTGCACTGGCGGTGATGGCGACAATCGATGCCACTGCCTGCACCTCTGCTTCGAACTCTATTGATTACACTCGATCGGACCGTACTTCAGTATGATAACGAGAGCCCGCGTGAATCTGTGGCGAAATTGGAATTTTGACGAAATTTTCAGCATAGTGCCATTCTGTGGTAAATTTCAAATTTTGACTGTCATCACGACGACTATCAGACTGTGGTATGGTTCAGTCGAGCGCTGTAAATAGAGCGCGTCGCAACTGTGCCGGCGGCAGGCACTCGATTACCGCTGTCGACGTCGGTGTTTACGGCGGCGTCGCAAAGTATGAAAACAGCCTTTGGCTGCCGTGCCCCTTGGACGGAATCAGCCAACAATAAGCGAGGTGTCAAGACGTCTCATGTCACGCTCGTGGAACGCCTCTCGTTTGAAGTCAGGATTGATTGGGCTCGGAAGCCTTCACTGTCCTTATGACATAAACCTAATACTAAAAACCTAATAACAGCTCCACACGATGGACACGTTTCTGCCCGTATTGAATTGCACAGCTAGGTGTGATGGTGTTGCTATATGGTGTACGTGTTTTGGAATAAACGACTGTGCCTTGTTGTGGAAGCCGCACAGAAGTGAGGCGGGAAGCGAAAAATAACCCATTTTTGTAGACATTGTTCCATTTAATCACCTCCGTTTTCACAGTGTTAGTTCTGAACGACCTGAGAAAGTACAATTCCCCATACGTGAGTGGAAATTGATGTCACTGAGGATCTATTTGAGTTCCGTTCCAAACTATCCAAACATAATTTCAGCAGCGAGTGATCAACGTTTCTAATGCACCACCGGTTTCGCTGAAACGAGAAAAGACTGGGGATTGGGAAATCAAGCAAGGGTTCGCCACATTTCATTTTCCATTTTTTTTATTCTAGTATTCCTAACGAAATATTTTTTCTTGATAGAAGTAAAATATCTGCTAGAACGCTTCTGCTAGAACGTCCACTTGAGACCGGTTCTCGCTGTAGGCAACAGGATATTGTCTTGAACACCCTCGAAGTGGAGGTTAAACATGTGGACAGAGCGGTTTTCCCAGCGAGAATGCCCCAGAAAGTCTGACTGACATCCCGCTCTCTGTAGGCTGCCATTATATGCATCTGTACACCGGACTCTCACGCTTCCTCTAGGATGCTAAAATCTTGATCATGATGACCAAACTACTAAATCTTTTCAGTCCTTTTCCGTAACTTGAGTACTCCATGCAATTCATTGCGATATCAATTCTCTACGACATGCAGAAACTTATTTCTAGCGCACTCAGGCTGCTGTGCAAGCATAAAAGAAGCACACATGTACGCAGGGTACGTTTCATCTTGCCATTTACAGATCAGGTGGACTTGTATCGTGCGTTGATCCAGTGATGACGAAAGATCATGAGAATATCTGGCTTGCTAATCTCGGTATGAACCTGAAAGACAGGCGGAAAAAGTAGGTTTTTCATTCGTGCATTTGCCATCACACTGACCTTATACCCATTTATTCAAACTAGTTGTCGCCCTCCTCACAGGGGTGTGCATCTTCAGTCTCGAAAGCATGCGGTAAAGTGATTACAAGGCTACTGTGAGTCACATCGTACCACCTCCCATTTGCCTTTGGCATAAACCCATTTAATGTTCGCACTGACTGTTAACCTCTTCCGGTTTTCCTGCAATACACATCTTATGACGAGTAGTACGAATTCCTTGAAGGCAGTGACAGGGTAATGTAGATGAGCTCTGTGCTTTCAAACCTGGTCATGCAAATGAAAGCCAGGGAACCAGGAAAACTACCATGTGTGGCAAGTTTCCGATGAGAAAGGGCGCCCTGGGCTTTATAGGAGCCCTCCTCTTCAACAGCTACCATTTGTTGCATCCCAGTCTGCCCCTCTCTTCAGCTCGACCCGGCCCTTTTGAGAATAAACAGCGGCAAGAGGGACTTATTTCTCAGGTTTTTGTCCGTTTCATTTTGTTTTTCTTCACTTTCGTACTATTAAGCACCTCGACATTCATATTTGATGATATTTCTGTATTCGGCACGGATTACCACTATCACTGCCTCGAGTGTAGTTATAGCTCGAAAACAAAACTGAGAAAACAAAACCGAAAACAAAACAATAGTATTCATAAGACTGGTCAGTCTGAAAAAAAAAACAAATACTGAAGATGAAGCTCTAGTCCGTGAGTGGATAACGTTGTGGGGATTCAAAGGCATCGGGAGGGGTAAGGGAGAACTGAGAACTGTGAATACATGTTCTCTGAACACAGATCATCTACTTCAGAGGTAGAAATGCCTGGCGAAATTCGCATTGCAAAAGCGCGACTGGGGGTCATACCACTACCCGCATCACGGCGTGTCGCTCTGCAGTTCTGCAGCTGGGCGGGTTGCCGGCGATACCTGGACAACGTCCGCGGCCGGCGGATTTAGCCTCTCCATCCGTCTGCAGTCTACCCCGGCAAGTCACGCAGAGAGATGCGAGAGAGAGGGGAGGGTCTCGAGCTCCACTAATCGGGTTTTTGCTTGTTTTGTCGCGTTCTTTCTCTGCTGTTACATTGCGGACACCCCTACTTTCGTATTCCACAGTCTGCCAAATTTTAGTCATTCCGGTGTCTTTAAGGTGCCGCAGAAGTGTAGCATTGGGGGGCTCAAAAGCACGAAACATCTGAACACCAAATTTCGGAATATCGGGTGACTAGCTATCTATGTTGTTGTTGTTAGCTCATTGCTTCAAGTGAGTCGAAACCTCGATTTGGTTGGAAATTTGCACGCAGGACAGGTAATTCGATCTCCTAAGCAAGAATATCATTTTCTGTCCGCGTAATGACGACTGATTCATGCTTTGAAAGGAATCTGCACGAAAAAATAAGTTCTTTGCCCATATACATATTTATGCATGCGGCTTACTTAGGCAAATACAACATAAATATATGGGTAAGAGAGAGGAATCCATTTTTCCGTGTATGATTCCTTCGAGAGTATTGATAAAGCCCAAAAGCTGTACCACCTGTTCGCTACAATCTTATAAGTAAATACAATGACGTTGAAACTTAATATCACAACATCTTTATGAGGGGATCGATGGAGATGGTTTGACTTTGAAAAGCCGAATTTATAACACAACGGAGGTCCCCACTACCGTTTTTTCGTAAATCGTTACGCTTACAACGGTACTATGCTAATTAAAGTGCTGGACACAGCGGATTCATGGCTGAGGAACATGCTGGATATGTGAGACGGGTTCATCAGTTAGCTTCTTGGTGACTGTACTGGAGTAACAGGTTGCAGATTCAGATGACATGTTCAAATTCAATTTTCTATATGGTAGATCCTTTGGAAGACGCTTTTTACCACGTTATTGTGGTAGGAGTGGGCGCCACGAATGTTTATTTCTGGCTCACTATCTGTCTCTTCTACTGCTGGCTTCCCCTGCCATGTTGTGGTCAAGTTGTTAACCGAAAAGGTAATTCTTACGATAGGTGGAATTCTGAAGGTAGGCGTAGTTGTAAGGCACGGTCACCACCCACGCACTGATGATGCATGGTCCACGAACTATGACTCGCCGATTTGCGAGAGCGATCGAACGGCTAACCGTGCGCGTGCGTAACTGATATATTAACTGCCTGACGATAAACTTTTGTTTGGCACGCATGGCACGGAGACGGAGAGTGAAACTGTTCACGCAACCTTGTGTTCCAACTCAGCGTCTCCAACCCTGCACGACGGGGCGGTGCACCTTCTAGGAGGCCCGCCCCGTCAACCCCTTTGAGGGACTATATCTTAACGGTATTCTCACTGTTTCGCGTGAACGTCAGCTGCAAAAAGCGGATCCACCATGTATAAAAGCCTAATTCTGTGCGCCCAGCACCCGCAAGGTGCAGGAGATCAACGCAGCCAAGTTCGTGCGCTAGAATTGAGCGAAGTCACCCAGACGAGGTTCCCGAGTCAGACTCCAAAGTGGAAGACGAGGGCAGAGGCATTTACGGTGTGTGAGTGACCGAGCACGTAAGGGTTTACAGTAGGGTTCCAGGAATCGTCACAGTAGGTATATCGACTTATGATATTGATCCGGAAAACGAAATGTCTCTGCCCCCTGAGTTCTGCTTGGTTCGCTAAGCATCACAAAATGCTGTCAGCGGATTGTAATGGGAACTCTCATCCTGCTTTCAGGTCAATGTCGTCAGAAGATTCGGAAGGATCTGCCATGGCACCGTCAACGAACACTCTGGGACTGCCTTTGATTAAACAGGCAATCGCAGAGGTCAGTGCAATTATTTTAGATTCCGAAATATTGGGTTGCGGAATAAGTCTTTGCGGTTTCTTTCAACCCCGTTCTTCGTATAGTTCCTTTCATCTTTCGACAAAGATTATGGATTATTTCGATAGAGCTTTTTTTGCTCTATGAAAAAATACTATCTGTTTTCCGATTCCTTCGACTACCTAATACTTATGAGGTTGGAAATGAACTAAGCTGAAGGCTAAAAATTGGCTTTTGCGCACCTCATCTTTCTCGTCTGGCAGCGAGATCGAAAAATGTATGTGTACATGTTTCGATAGATCTTTTTCAGCTCTACTGAATGGTACTTCTTATTATTCAAATCGCTCAACTTGTTGCTGTTTTTAAGACTCAGAATTGCAGTACTAGCAAAAGTGTGCATTTTGGTTATCTTCTCTTCCTCGCCTACCATCGAGATTGAAGAAGATGTGCATATATGCATTCGATAGAGCTTTCTTTGCTCTCTAAGAAGATACCACTCCTCTTTTGTATCCTCTCATATTTTAGCATGTAGAGATAGGCTTCCAACGGTTTTTCAATTCAAAATTGCATAATGAAAATGAATTTTTTCGGCAGAGTATTTTGTACCATTCGATAGAACTCTTTCCGCTCTACAAGACAGTGTTTACTGTGTTTGTTCGAGGTAGTCGAAGGAATCGAAAAATAGATAGTATCATTTCATAGAGCAAAGAAGGCTCTATCGATATAAGCTTTGTCGAAAGATGAAGGAAACAATGTGAAAAACGGGGTTGAAAAAACCCCAAGGTCTTATTCCTCGACCCAATATATCGAACATTTGCAAAATTTTTTGTGCTCCATTTAGGCAAAAACTTCGGGTTCAAGTTGAGAGGGTGGGGTCCTCGTTCAGTTATGAAAAGTAAACAGGGAAGGAGAAGTGCATA
Organism: Trichostrongylus colubriformis; assembly: GCA_963978905.1. Lineage (NCBI taxonomy): Eukaryota > Metazoa > Nematoda > Chromadorea > Rhabditida > Trichostrongylidae > Trichostrongylus > Trichostrongylus colubriformis. The sequence goes on along the minus strand of OZ022257.1, from coordinate 37,084,961 downwards.
AGTTTTGTTAGTTTTGATGATGCCCTCGTCGCAAGGTTCAGCTTGGTCTCCACCGTGTACTTGCAGAGGCCTTTGCGTTTTAACACGACCTGTCCAATCCGTATAGACACTTCGAGGTGGACACCATTCTATATCTTGTTACAGTCCTTTATCACATTCAGGTGTTCTTCCATGTACTTGCTGACGACGATAAACCGGAAAAGGATGCAGATGCCGACCAACGTAAAGCCAGGTCAAACAATGAAAAAGTCTATTTGTGATTGCCTAATGCTATTTCTTGAAAGTTATAGACAACTGGATAGTTTAGCTGCAGCTTCCACTGTGGTTTTTACTGTAGTCAGTAGTGATAAATATGAAGGAGGGTTGATCGGTACACCAGCAAAGAAAGGGAAACCGCTTGAAAACAACTTTGACATAATACTCCCATTATCGTTTCGATTGTGACGCAGCAAAATAATGGGGGGATCTGACTGCTATTAGGTTGTCGGGAAAGTTCTTTCGTTTTTTAAAACTTGCTTTTTTCCCTCAAAACTGCTTTCCAGAAATTTCTTCTGTACATATATATGTAGTACAAGTTCTCACGCAACTATAAGTATTATTGTCTTCCATCTCCCGGATAACATTTTTCGGCAAAATAAACATATCAAAGGTCAACCTCATTTTCAATACAAAAATTATAAAAAATTTTTTCTTTGAATGGCGTTAGACAGGGAAAGGAAAAGGTGATAATCCGATGGAGGAAGATCAGGGCTATAAGGTGGATGGGGTATCAATTTTTATCCAAGCTCGAGAATTTTTTGGCGAGTCATTTTTTCAATAGTGGTAAAAAAAATTTTTAAATTTTTTTTAAAAATTTTTGAGCTTGGTTAAAAATTGCTGCCTTATAGCCCTGATCTTGCTCCATCGGATTATCACCTTTTCCTTTCCCTGTCTAACGCCATTCAAAGAAAAAAATTGGAATTGAAAATGAGGTGACTTTTGATATTTTTATTTTGCCGAAAAGGGTTATCCGGGAGATGGAAGACAATAATACCTATAGATGCGTGAGAACTTGTACTACATATATATGTACAGAAGAAATTTCTGGAAAGCAGTTTTGAGGGAAAAAAGCAAGTTTTTAAAAAACGAAAGAACTTTCCCGACAACCTAATATATCAGTCCACGTTTGACGACCTCCTCGATTCCATTGTAACACCCGTTTTCCCCACCCATTGTCAGACTTCCAACTGCTTCTAATCACATTATTATGGTAGATGTGGGCGTCATGGGTGTCTACCCTTATGTCAAGATTTCGTACGACGACGAGCGGCGTGCGACGCAGTGTGTGCGAGCTATGCGCGTCGCGGTAGTTGGGTCCTAGAAAGATCACACGGTAATGCTTGGGGCACGATACGCAGTTGACTTGTAATCGCTTCGGGACCCGGTAACATGGCGCCTTTAGCTCGTCCGCATTGCTTTGCTTGCGACATGCCGCGGCGCGAAATCCTGACATATGGGTACACATCTGTCAATTTCAGCACTAGCTTCCACTGCTACTTTTCATCGAGTTGTTCGTCGAAGGGGTAATTTTTACGATGGGCGGAACTCTGAGAGTAGTCGTGCGGTCGCTACGTAGTGCATAGTCCACAAACTAATACACACAGACTATGCACTGAGTGCAGCTACTGTGACGGTCATGGGTGTGCCATTAAGACAGAAAAGTCGCGTTGCAGCGTCCGGCATGCACGCGGTGGTGCGAGCTATGCGCGTCCTATTGGATGGCCTTACTCTAAGCATGATCGCTTCAGGACCCAACTAGTACTTCTCTCCTATCTCGCACCATTTCTTCCCGCGTCAAACGCGAACAGGCGAAATTTTCGTCCTGGTGGCACACACCCCGAGGGTCATTACGCCATCGCGTTTGCGATAATTCAGCAACCTGACAAACCTTCTCTTACACCCACCTTACAGGGCAATGTATTTCTTTGAAAATCAGTTGCAGTAGGATCATCGTGGAAGCTGCCTTTGTGGATAACCAGGCGTCAGAATAGTATTTCAGAGAGGAGATGTCATTGCTGGGTGTTCTGAACAACTATAATCGCGGCAATTACAAATTGAATCCGGTGATTGTACAGGAGGAAGATTATAATGTCTACTACGGTGGTATAAGCAATGGTCTTCTATGGCCAGCTCTTCACAACTTACCGGAGTACATAGTCCACGATTATGACTCGCCCAAGGTGAGCGCTTCCCTGAGCATGCACAATACTGTATTTTGAGCTAGTAGTAAAAGCTAACTAAAAAATTTCAAGTTGTTACGCGACCACTGGTGTGCCTATGTTCGTGTCAACTATCAGTTTGCCATTGATGCAGTACGAAACAGCCGACCACAGGTTTGTCGACCTTTTATTTTTACTGTTGCCTCCACTTCAAAATAAAAGGAGTACATCTGAAGGTATTTCTAAATCGTTTGCGCCATTGACCAGTTGATACAGTGTGTCCCAAAAGTATAGGTCCACCCTATTTTTCATCCATATCTCCAGAATGAAGCAGCGATTCTTTTCCAAATTTTTATCTGTGGTACCTGATCACTGTAGCGATCAAACGCTTCAGTAAAATTGAAGACATAAAATTGCAAAATTTTATTTGCTTTCTTTTCAAAAATAAGGGTGTCCCAAAAGTATAGGTCCACCCAGCCTTTCCGCCTTGCTTCCATCGAAAGGTAAGTTGTGAAGTAGATATGTTGACACATCCTTCTGAGATTTACTCTACAGTGCCATGCCACGCGGTACGCATTTATCCGAGTACGAAAAAGGACAATTTCTGACCAACAATGATGTGGGACTCAGCAATCGCAAAATTTCTGAGAAGATGGGTCTATCCCACAACTTTACCAGCAGCTTCTGTCGCACCATGGACCTGTACGGAGCGAAAAAGAGAAGTGGAAGGCCGCAGAAGCTTCCTGAGAGGCAGAAGCGTCGGATCCTCAACGCTGCGTCCAATTCCAGAAAGGGTGTTTGTCGGCTGTGCAGGAACTGGCACCTACTGTATCGAAAAGCACTGTGCACCGTCTGCTCAAGTCATCTTCTCACATCGAGCGAAGACGGTTTTCGTCCACGCCATACCTCACGAGGGCGCACGAAGAGGCTCGAATCCATTTTGCCAAGTAAAATGTCAGCTGGACGCATCAGTTGGATGAGATAGTCTGCAGGGTTACATTATTGACATAGTAGTCCGCACAGCATTAGTAATAGTGTTGCAGGTGATCTTTTCTGATAAGAAGAAATTCACTTTGGACGGACCGGACGCCTTAGCTAGTTACTGGAGGAATTTGGGGAAGGAGCCGCGCTTCTTCTCGATTCGCGGACTTGCTGGTGGTAGTTTATGGTATGGGCCGCCTTTTCTCGCTTTGGTAAGAGCAGGATACTATTCATCACGCATCGTATGGATTCCGGGGCTTATAAGGACGTTCTAGAAAGTAATTTACTACCATATAAACAGCGGCACATACCTACATTAGGTGTCAGTTCCCTGCACAGCCGACAAACACCCTTTCTGGAATCGGGCGCAGCGTTGAGGATCCAACGCTTCTGCCTCGCAGAAAGCTTCTGCGGCCTTCCACTTCTCTTTTTCGTTCCGTACAGGTCCATGATGCGACAGAAGCTGCTGGTAAAGTTGTGGGATAGACCCATCTTCTCAGAAATTTTGCGATTGCTGAGTCCCACATCATTGTTGGCCAGAAATTGTCCTTTTTCGTACTCGGATAAATGCGTACCGCGTGGCATGGCACTGTAGAGTAGATCTCAGAAGGATGTGTCAACATATCTACTTCACAACTTACCTTTCGATGGAAGCAAGGCGGAAAGGCTGAGTGGACCTATACTTTTGGGACACCCTTATTTTTGAAAAAAAAGCAAATAAAATTTTGCAATTTCATGATTTCAATTTTACTGAAGCGTTTGATCGCTGCAGTGATCAGGTACCACAGATAAAAATTTGGAACGTAATCGCTGGTTCATTCTGGAGTTTTGGATGAAAAATAGGGTGGACCTATACTTTTGGGACACACTGTATATGGTCGTTCCATTTGAACAATAACGTTTGAAGAGGAACCTAGAGAGCTGAAGAGGAAAGTGAGCGGGCTAGGGGTTTCGTCTCGATTTTGCTTTGAAGCTGGATCGACAATTGTGCGGTATGGCGCTCTTCAAGCGTAACGTGCCAGAATGGGCGAGATTGTTCAGAGAAGGAGGTGAGTACATAGCTAATGGTCAAAGACCCGATATTCTACCCTGAAGGGTGACTGCATGGGAACAAGTTCTTTGCGGAGCCCAGAAATTGGAGCACTGTTGAGCCTGCCCACGATACCGGCGTTTCTTACAACCATCGACCAATACATATCTGGGAGATGGGGATGTTCAAGAAGATACGAGATTTGCGAGAAGATTCGAGTGCTGCCCTCTCTCTCTCTCACGGAAATGCAAATCCACGATCGAATAGATGCTCACAGTAATGTACTATGCCATTGAAGTCTACCACAGTTGCCCGTCTGGTCGCTCGATTTCCCAATCGTCTAATGGTCTGATTGCCTGATCGCGTAATCGCTTTCACCTGTTATCCTGATCCCTTGAATCGTGAACTCTGAACAATGCATTATTCGGCGGTATCTCGAGAGAAGAGTGTGGACTTGGATCTAGCCGCCATCAACCAGACCCTCAGCCTCGCTGTTGCGCCCCTACTCGCCCCTACTTTGCCACCGCTGTCACTTCATTCACAATCCTACTGTGCCCAACGCCATCAATTCAGCGACCAGTTTGAAGTCTTTTTCCTTGGCGAGTGTTGTAGGACAAAAATGCTTGCTAGATACAAGGCGGTTCAAGCGACATTAAACCAGCCTCACCTTTTGACGACGACGAATCTTTCAGGATTTTATATGGATTCACGATTACCATCTCATGCTAACTGGAATGGTCATGCAGTCACTTGATCCGAATCTGGAGGTATATGCCACCTTTTCGCTTTTCATTTTAAAGTCGTTACTGATCTTGGTATTTTTGCTTTTTGATAGCGGCTGATTTTCGCCGTAGCCCGCAATGCGAAAGTGGTTACAAGTATGCTGAGTCATGGGCAAAAGCTTCGATCTCAGACGGGACTCGAACCCGTACATGCTTTCCGGGCATATGTACTAATCCTTTACAGTGCCGAGACCTCCTTAACCTTAACCTCGCTTTTGAATGGTATATCTACCATGGATTATCAGCACTCACACGTATAACGTTACTGATCTGATATGTTTTATGTACATTGTACAGGTTGGCTTCTTCCTTCACATCCCATTTCAACCGCCTGAAAACTTCTTCACAAAGTACGTCACTTGTGGTCTTCCGGTCTTGAGAGGACTTTTAAGATTCACGAAGGTGAGGCAAGTTCTACGCTTCGTGTATGGGTGCAATTGGCAATGTCTAAAGCGCACCCTTCGAAGTCATAGCAGTGATAGGATCAGGGGAAAGATGCCGATAGGATTATGAGACTGCACATTCTTATCCCGAAGTATATCTGTTGTATAACTTAACCAAGTGTATTTAACCTTAGCAGGATACTTTTCTTTTGTACCAAAACTGCTCCTTACTATGGCGTCCATTCCAGAGAAATAGGTGCAAAAAGAGGTGCCAATGACTCATCTGTTTATCTGTGATGTTTATTGCAGGTTGGCTTCCAGACACATCGTGATCGAGCCAAATATTTAGAACTAGTCCAGCAACATCTGAAGGGCGTGGTAATCAATCACGATAACACAATGGACATTGATACAGGTATGTAGGGTATTCACGGCGTATCTCGCGGAAACTTGCGCGATGATTCTTAAGATTCGCATCGATTTACTATTTACCGCTGGATTAGATGTCCAAGAGACTTCAGGCGACCAGAATTGGATCTCCTCGAGTATCTCTGAGCGCTTTTCATGAAAAGAGTCCCATCACCGCCTTGTGAAGCCATATGTTTCCTTTGCAATGAACATATTTCTCCTTTTTGAGTGGAGTTATTCTACCCACTACCTTTGATCAAGCGATCCTATTTGTCAATAAGAAGCAGGTCATTTGAAATTGAAATTCCCATGTTGTTTGCTTCCCCTGATAGGGGAGCAAACAACATGGGTACCCCTTGTTTTTTTTTCTTTTTTTGAGTAGCGCAAGCTTCCAGTGGTAGCCATGTGTTTTGAGATGTAATTACAACGCATTGAGACCAAATTTCAGAAATCAATAAACATGTATCAGGTGCGCCACGTAGGTCCTTTAGGATACCTCGTAGCACCTCAGCGTTCTGCTGATAGACGTACGGTCGATTTTTTCGAACACCTTAGGCTGCTCGTGTCGATGAGCTATGAAGAAATCTTAATGTTCCGCCACTTACCTTATAATGTGCAACTCAACTTTGCCATTCCGACAACCCAGCTAGCTTGCGTCACGTACAACACCAGTATACTGGAGGCTCATCGAGGCTCGAAGTACCGCTCGCGCTCGCGGAAGGGAGGCTGCATCCCCTCTGCACTTCCACCCATGCCACCCTGCCTCCTCCACCACTGCCACACTGCCTCGCTTGAGGGCTGCCATGCCCTGGTACTCGCACCCGTCGAGCCGCTCGCTGCTAGCGACCACGCGATTTTCTGTCATAGGTGCACACACCCGGCTGTAACTCCTCCCATCAGCGAGCTCGGAATGTGCCTTTGATTTTCCTCTAGTACCGCCTGGGGTCTAGCAAAAGCTTTGTTGTACGCAGGATTAGCGCGCACCGGATAGGATACGGTCCATTTGATGGTTTTCGGGTTTGTTTCAAAATGGTTTTTCGAAAATTATCGAGACATTGATAACTTCATGACATAATGATGCCCTTCGCTAGGTGCACGGAAGGACCCTAGGTAGCTCAGACGTCATGTAACAGAATATCCCCAATGTTGCGAATTGAGAACGGAGACATGTTCGTGAGGTCAAAAATGGAGTTTGTTTCTCACACGTGCTGAGCTCAACCAAATAAGTGTCATTTCAGTTGTTCCTGCTTTTTCATAAGAATTTCATCGTAGGTATCTGATAGTGTAGTAACTGGCGATAAAGAGCGGGTGTCATGAATTAATCCATACACAGGCAGCAAAAGCAATGCTCAAACGATACGAGCATTCTGACAGCCAAAGCTCGAGCTCTTCCAAAAATTCTATGTACCTGTTGATGGTGCACGAGGAAAGCTGTCACGAGTATCTAATACTTTATGATGCTCTTGCACTGCAGAGTCCTACAGCGAACAAATGATAGCTCCGTCATCAAGCCGAAGGCGAAATTGCGCGAGTTATATGCTTGACATAGTAGCGTTTGATCACTTCTGCGAAGAAACGAAAAATCACCTCTTGATGGACCTTTCTTCTTCATCCTATAACCATAACTTCACACTAACGGACCACTCTCCAATCTCCTTTCCAGCTCACTGTTTGGAGAGGTAATGACAAGTTGATCAAGATGATGTCAAGACCGTCATCCAGTCTTTGTTCGGTCAAAGGCTTGGGCAGCTCCGAAGAACAGCGTTCGATGCGTCGACATGCGTAGCAGCCACTGCGTCGCGGATGAACTCTTATCGCGTGCGGTCATCGATGGTACACCCGCTCTCAAACTCCCGTCGCTCCGACCTTTTGGGTAAGAGCCCCATCGGACCACTACGCCTCTCCAGGACACCCACTCCTGGCTCGGCGGACCTACCCCGCTGACCCAGGGGTCTTCAGCTCTCTGCTGGACCGTGGGGAGTGTCTCTAGCTCTCTGCTAGGCGCAGAGCACTCCCTCTGGTGTCCCTCATAGTAGTAAGATATTAACACAACAATAGAGTAGCACATCGCATTGTAGGAACCGATTCGAAGACAACACAATATAACATGCACAATACATTTATTACCTGCGCAATAACACCGCACCTGCTATCTTCTCTCCCAAGTCGCCTCAGTTGGGACGACTCCATCAGTCGGCCATACGTAGTAAACCCCCATCCGGGCGTTTCCGCTTGGCCATGTGGCTGACAGTGCCGAGATGGGACCTGAACCACATGGCGCTCCCAGTCGGGGAGCAGGGGTGGACACCGGCAACTCATGCGTCAGCGCTCCACTACCCGAGCACCACAGTGCGACGGCCCCCTGGGTCCCGAGTAGCCTCGTGGCGTTACCCGGTGAAAACTGACTGACAGTCGGTGACCAGCCTTTTATACTGGTTTCATCCACAGAGGGCGGAGCCAACCGCGAGCGCGATGCGCTACCGCAGTTGCATCGCACGCGGATGGGCCGGGGAGCGCGTCGCGATCCGCGAGACACTGTGTTGCTCTCTAGGTTGAATAAATATAACGATGACATAACGAAAAACTGGAAAACGAAATCCACAAGGGTGGTCCGAAAGCTGTGGTCATACCTAATAATATTCTGCGAACGTTCATTTGAAAGATTATTTCAGTGACTCACGAGGGGTGGACATGCTCACTTGGTGTTTTTCCGGTCAGCATAAAAAATGACGACTTTCTGAAGTTTGTGCATATGCCGGAATCTGTGGTCAAAAAAGAAGCGATAAGAACAAAGGTTTACAACCACGATTTTCCTTTTGGCTCTTTTATTACAGCATGTTTTGCATCACTGATAAAAAACTTGTTCTAGATTCTTGGTAAGGATCCTCCTAAGGGCTCCCGATTCTTCTTCTCCGTCGAGCGATTCGACTACACCAAAGGAATCAAGGAGAAGTTAGTGGCCTACAAGCGATACTTCGAAAAATATCCTGATCGTATAGGAAAAGATGTTCTCTATCAGGTAATATTTTCTGCGATATTTGGATTAAGTCGCGGTAGATTCCCATGTTCAGTACTTTCACTGAAGAAACAATTTCTTTTGATAGATATTGTGGTTGAAGAACTCTTAACGCAAAGACACTTTGATTGAGTCAGATCACCGAGGCATCCTGCTCTACTGTCCGGCCGTATACCCCAAGAACTGCATAACAAACAGAGGGCAGAAGTATTCGCTTAAAAAATTATTGCATTGACGGTTCTAGTTACTTCATTACAAACCCTCCTCCGAAACTTGAGGTCACTCCATTGCTTGGCATCCAAACTTGTTTATGGTTATGTGAGGAAATTCATTGTGTAGCACATCTAGGAACACCACACTATATTCCTATCACTTTTTATAAAAAACTCATGGCCCCTTTTGTTTGCTTATACTACCTTGGACTTCGTGTTTTAGGTAGCTGTCACAAATCGCCGTTCTGTGGACACATATCGAGTATACCAAGACGAATGCATAGCACTCGCGAAGCAGATCACTGAAGCTTTCAAAGATCCTAAGCGGCCGGAGTGGAAACCACTTGTCTTTCAAACAGATGGTAGGTAATTCCGATGGAAGCTAACTTTCGTTTTTCAGTCTAGCATCTAATTTTATCGGGTCGATCTATAGGTATTTCAATTTGGTGAAAAGACATTTTCTTACATGTTCGACATGCGACATATCATCTAATAGCTGGCTGGTACACACTTCTGTACACATCACACGATGACCGTCCGTAGGTCGAACGGATGACGTTGCTTTTTCATGAGAACTCTGCTCAGTATCCATTGCCACTGGAACAAAACATCACTGCTCATCATCTTTACCACACCACTGTAGCATAATTGAGCCGTTAGAGTGCTTCATTACCCCTCTTCAGTCTTCTACACCTTAGTCAACAAATCTGATCAATAGTTCGTGACTTCATGAGATTTAACCTCTGTGGCATTACAGACTCTCTGAGCTCGTCCATTACCCGTTTTCGGTCCTCTACACAAATCCCGATTATTCGGTCGATACCGATCGGTACGATAGGCCATGAAACTTACTCTGTGCAGTTGTGTTCACCTACTGGTGTAATAGTCGCTTCTCCACTTTTGTTTGTGGAAGGATTTTCCATGCTCAATGCAATTTCACACCGTATTGCGGAGTTCACAAATTTTTCCTGCCCTCCTGGGCACGGACCAACCTTCATTGTAGCTTATGTGTACTGTATGTATGTACTGAGCTTATGATCTATAGTTTGCCATGCATCTGGCGGGCTCCTCACACTACTTTGTAGCGGTAATAGTTTCGGGGAATACCACGTATGATTGAAGCAACCATAGACTACAATGTCGTAGCTATGCTGACGCCACTCACCACTCCGCGCTTGACTTTTGTCCAACCATTGTGCAGATCGTCGTCGATTTCCTACAGAGTCCCGTTCTCATCACACAACCTTTGAATAGAGCAAGAAACGGGCTTCAGTATGGTAAAGACAACCCTAGAAAGAAACAAAACCACTCAGGAAGTAGAACTTTTGGAACCGCATAGCTTTTCTAACGACCTGATAACAATCATTCGAAGCAGTTTTTTTAATACAAAAAGCATGTCCGGTTTCTGGAGGATAGGAGTGGTGCGAAGTCTGGATGTATAGGAGTGGTGCGAAGTGTTAGGTTCAATCGACGAAAATTGACCAAATCGACAATTTACTCGAACCCGAAATTTCGCTTCGCAAAATTCAGTTAATCATGTATCCTATAGTGAGCCCCATTCTCTATAGCTCCACCTGGTGGTTGATTGGGGATTCTCTTTTCCATATCTGGTTTTTCGAAACAATTCGATGATTTTTGACGAGTTATTCGAATCAAGGCTAGAAAATTTTTGGAGTTAATACGCTGAAAATGTGGTGAAACCCTGAAAATGGGGTGGGGGCCACGAGGTCGAATTTCCGCTTCGCGGCGGTGCATTCGCTGCGCCACCAGTACGACTCGCCGTATCGATGGCCCGTGGGAGAACGGCCGAGCGTGACTGCGTCACGTCTGCGCTTCCACTCATGCCCCACTGCCTCGCATGAAGGCTGCCATGCCCAGCCACTCGCACTCGCAAACGCGGCGCCTCTCGTCACGCGCGGCCGTGCGGAAATTCGACCTCGTTTCCCCCACCCCTGAAAACGAGGTAGAAGGCAGAGAAGAGGTGATATCGCTGGGTGGATTTTTTTTAAATTTCTGCGGAAAAAATGTACCATGAAAAGTATCAATCGAACTCAGACCTTCGCCTAAAATTCTCGACGGAGTCGCATTTTGAATTTTCTTCAAAAATTTCTCGAAATTTATGCACCCTTGAGGAGAATCTATGCATCGCTAAGGACATTTTGAACCGGTTGCTTGGTCGATCTCCGAAAAGGTCGTCAATTGATAATCATACCTTGTGTAGGTAGCAGCGGTATGATTAACTATTAAACATCCCCTTACCTTTTTTTTGAAGTGACGGCACGAGTATAGACACGCCTGCCCCACACCTCGGCTTCCGAGGCGTAAGCCAGGGGAGAGGTCGACAGAGAGGTGGAGACGAAAGAGGAAGGGTCGTGGTCGTGTCAGTTCGGATACCCCATTTCTGGGAAAAGGCATTTCTGAAAATGAACTGTCAACTAGTTCGTGGAACTCACGGAAGAAGTTTGGGCCGAATACGAAACATGATTGATTTTTTCCGGATGTGGGCATGTGCCTGTTTTCATTATTCACCGATTTGATCAATTTTTGTCGACCGAATCTATCACTTCGGCAGCTTGCAAGTCATTCATTTAGTTCATCCATAAGTTGAACATACTTTCCTAGAGCATAAAAATCTATTTCGAATCATTCATGAAATTCAAGATTATAATTTTGTAAAGAAAATGCTCGTTCGAAAAAATCGACATCACTTATGGGTAGGACGAGAGTTCAGCATCATTCAGCACTCGCCAAGTTTTCAGGACTGCCACGTCCAGAACTGGTTGCGTCGTATATGGCTATGGACATTGGAGTCGTAACGCCAAAGAAGGATGGCATGAATCTGGTCAGCTTCAGAAGGATATCTTGTGAATGTCTTATAAACACTGTACTTGATAGCTGTTACACGGTCAACCAGTTTGAGAGGTTCATTCAGTGTAAACTCGCGGTACCCTGAAAATCGTCCTTTAGAGAAACTCCTACTTAATTTGCAATTGGTCAGCCCACTCTCTTTTAAAAGCGTATCAAAACTTGCTTCCAAATTATATGTACGTGGTAGTAGGAATGCCGGACGGCTCTCCGACGATTGGGCGAGTAGCTGGGAACTCGGTAGTTCTGTAGAAGAGATCTGTTTCGTGGATGCAGAAGAGACCAATTAATGAGTGTGACGAGGTGACAAAGACCCAGTTGCCCGATATATCTTCCTAATGCATGTGAATACTGTGGATAAGGCTTCGTCAGGCCGTAAAGATGAGTTTCAAATAATTGGTCGTTTCATGATTTCAGGTTGCTAAGGAAATGTTGATATGTAATCCACAAGCTGGTCTGATTCTTTCTACCGGTGCTGGCTCAGAGACTCAGTTTACCACTTCCGGTCTTTACAAAGAGGATGGCGAGAAAAATTATCATCGAGTTTCGGATCTTTTTGATGTCGAGGTAAGCTCAAGTATTAGTAAACTAAATCCGGACTTTTTTATTGATTTCATCTGAAATAAGAGGTGAATTTTGTTTTGAGGCCGGATTTCGTTCCGTCTTCCTTTTCCTCAACTGTTCTCTACACTCTGTGGCGTCGCGCCTCAGTCCATCCGTGACTAGCAAAAACTAGAGGAGAGGATGTTACTTTGTTCGTGGCACGCATCGCTTAAATTCGCCTCACGCCGTTTGATGGTGTGGCTTCTGCCCCAGAGAGAAATTCCAGAACTGCTTCTCTATAAGGAAACCCTCGCCCACTGCTCTCACCGCACTTGTCGAGGGAGGATAGTGAGCTCCACAAGTCTCGCGATGTTCGCATCGGCCGAGAGCAGCTGCGTGATTCTAGGTAGACTCCCGATAATGGGGAGTCTGCGAATCCTTGTGGGCGGATGTTTTCTAGCATTCGCTGCGTCTTCTCGAACAGATTGACCGAAAGTGGTAATTGCAAAGTGATAAATCACAAGTAAAAGTGACAGTGAAGTGATTTGGGAAGCGCTCACCGAGTTGTTGGATTCAAAAGGGTGAGTGGTTTCAGGGTAGAGGATGGAGACATACAGTATAAATTTGATGATGTGCGCTTGCAACATTAGGAAAGAACCCGTCGAGGTGAAAGGGCGATTCCATCGTTAGCCGTGAAGTTGTGCCACGCGCGGCGCATCAAGCGACGAAGAACGCGGCGATTTCCAGGCCTCTCCACTTCACAACTGTGTCACTTCTTCAAAAACTGGTGCAGTACCCTTTTTCAGCTGTTATGTGACAGCAATGTAAGTTACGTACAAAAAAAGATAATGGAGTTTGTGCTCCACTAAAAACTTCGACTAAGATAAATCTACGGGATCATCTCCCCTAAAAATGGTCAATTTGTCATCTCAAAGACGGATTGGCTTCATAGACAGGGAATCAAAGAAACTTTACGATACTTAGAATCGAAGCATCAAACTTTTTTTGGAAAATACTCTCTTTCCATTTTCAAAGCGCGGTGACCTAACGAATAGATTCGTTACAGATCTCGACGAGGTATACTTTGAACAATTGTCCATTCCTTCTGTTCCAATGTGGTAAAGAATTAGGTGCATATTATGTAGCGGCTCAGTGAAGGTTTTGTACAAGTGGCGTATAGCTCACATACATTTTGCCACCACCATCTATATGAGTCGGAATGGTAGCGAAAGACTCGTCAGCATTGGCAAATGACATGCATTGCCCATTTAGTTCACAACAACTTTGAAGTCGAATGCGTAGCGCCAAATAGTATGTCTTTTAAGGCGTATGCAGACACATTCTACAGAGCTGCGACAGAATCCGTATCGATACGAGCTGCTCATGGAAAACGACTGAGTGATTTCATTCTGTCCAACGACATCGAACGGTTAGTTTTGATTGAAAACCCGATATCAAATAGTAGGCGTTTTGTAGACGAAACATTTTACGCTTGCTTCTTTTCAGGTGGAGTGCCGCATTCCTGGATCCAAGCTGGACACATCAAGTGATCCGTCCAACACAGGTGCGCAGTACCGCAACACGACTCTCTCAATAAAGTGGACTTCTTTGGGTCTGAGTATCGAGCCCAGCCATAACTTTATTAAACCCTGTTCGTTGTCGGAGAAATAACCATGAATTTGTGCCAAACGAATTTGTTTTGCATGCTTGTAAATCCTTTGAGAAAGAACATCGGGGCATTTTTTCCGGAAATCATGTCAGTCTAGTTTCAATGAGTTTTTCTATCGTGTTTCTAGGTAAATACACTGGAGGACTTCTTTTCTCTCATGATGCGTACAAGGAATGTTCGACGACAAATTGTTGATCGAGTGCTGAAAGGAATTCCTATTCGTCAACATTTTATGATCAGCATCAAAAATGCCAAGGTCTCTTTGTAATGTACAGTTTGCCTATTATTTCTTTGCACTCACCTCCGATTACCTCCATTGGCATGGACCTTGAAGTATTTGGAAAAAGATTGAAAGCACGACAGAGGGCTTTCTTCTTCTGTGTAGCGACACATGCTTTCATGGAGGACAAATTGTTTGTCAAGTAATCCTAATACAGGTTCAACATGCGAACGTAATTCAAAATTCTATGCCTATTGCAGGAGTCGCTGGAGAACAGCAGTGGTTCTGATTCTCACACTCTTGTGTTACGCGCTTCGCAAGACTCACCAGACACAGCGAAATTCGACATAAAAAACGAACTTGATGAATTTGAGAAGGTATTTCCACTATTTATAGTGCTATTCGACGGCTAGTAGCGGTCCCGCATGTTGCGAGATTAACACTATGTAATTGAAGAAGTAGGTCGCGTCCATAAGGATGGTGATTCGAGAAGGGTGCAGAGGAAATCACTTCCCTGAATAAATGTTCAAGAGTTCCATCGAAGCGGTTGAGGAAATAACTCATCGTCAGGTCAGAGAGTTTGGAGAAGCAGAAACGATGACATGAGCGATCTGACTGGACATCCCAGAGCCGAGCCCTTCCAACAAGCATGCTAGTGTTAATTTTGACTGCGTATCAGTACCATATTCATATATCACGCTGGCTCCAAGCTCCGATAGGTACATACTCATTGATGCGCCTCGCTGGAAAAGGTTCGTGATGCCAATCGACGACGAGTCTCATTCTTTGGGTTCCAGGACAAACCCTGGACCCCCGTACTTTAGGACAACTCTACCTTCGCATCAGCTGGGCGAGTACTTATCCTCCTTGCTGCCTTTTGTATACTCATTGACCCCGGGAAAACACGTTCGTGATAGGAGTGGATGAAGGAGAATGGGTGACCCTGTTCGCGACCAATTTCACTCAGGTCTTACATAATCCAAGGGCTTCACGCGAGCCGTATTTCTTAACCGCGACCCAATTTCAAGAATGCTCTTCTGAGAAAATGAAAAATGAGGACTGACGCAAGCGCTCTTCAAAGTCCACTGTGTATCGTTCATTTCCTTTTTGTCGTTGGTACGGAGCCTATGATGACCTGTCTCATACATCAACCTCGTATTCCAGCAATTACTTATTTAAAGACATCATTAGGGGTAATGCGGTAATGGAGAAATCCCCACAAGAAGTCACTTACATGGTAGTCCTGGGCCTAAGAAGGCTATCTGTGGCGAAATCCCGGTGAAAAAGCGCCCCTCCAAGCTGTAGAAACCCTGCAAAGCGCCGCAATCATGCAGCGGTTCCGCCTCTTGGACACAGCGGTCCCGCCTCCCGATGACGTAATTCCCGATTGATTGGCGTGAGAGCGGCCAAGGAGATGAGGCAGGATCGGGGGTTTTGCGGCGCGCTTCCGCAGTTTTAGCTTGGAACTCACTCAAAAAATTGATGCTGTCGTATTTCCAAACATTCCCCTGTGTTAACTCGGCAATATGCCAATGGAAAACTAGATCAAATTACTCCCCTTTTGACGGACAGGTCGTCCGCGTCGAGAATCAACAGTGGAAAGGGGGTCCTATTTCTCGGGTTTTGGGCCATTTCCATCCGTTTTTTCTCTACTATCCTGTTACTAGGCATCTCGACTTTCATATGCACTATTTCTTTTACTTTTCGTCCGACTTTCCCCTAATGCTTCCTTTAAAGCATTGATTATGTTTTGTCGCTACTATCAGAGAGTTTTTTCTTTTTTTCTTTCCAAAGGGAACTCAAGATTACTGGGACTCCTTTCCTTGTGCATCGTTTGGATTCAAAATTATGAGATACGTTACAATGTGCTCAAGCACGCCTCTCCAACATGTCCGTAACGTCGGATAATCTGACGTTTCACAATCGCACACTCAGTTTATTAAGTGATAAGGACGACATAGTCTGCTCCTTTGTGTTCAGACTTTGCGCTAGAAGCCTAAACCCAACAACTTGATCGTTTTTTTCCAATTTAGGATCTTTCATTCATGCAGTATGCTCAGAGTGAAGATGTGGATAATGTGGAACAATTTGTAGACGTAGGTTCATTTTACTTCTTTGTGATACAGATACAGAGAAACATTAGTCAATATCTCAATACATTTACTGAAAAACCAGTAGCTTCATGTGCTTGTGACGAAATCACAGTTACAGTGGGTCATAAAACAATTTCGAAAGAAAATATGGTATCATACCTAGGAATCGAGTTCTATGGAATCAGATAGCTGCTCACTTTCATTGTCGATATCACTATCGATATCTGTCGACGTTGCATTTTTAGATGCTATAGACTTAGTAGTGTTTTGTCTTAGAGGCTTCGTCGTAGAGGAATCATTCGAGTGCTCGTCTGCGAGCCTACACTTGCCTCGATACTGCCGGCAAGAGTGATGTTCTGGATCTTTTTTGGCACAAATTCTTTCCCACTGCTGGCACTGCTCCAGGATTTTCCTTTCATCCTGGAATATCAGCACGTAAACCAAAACAGCTGTGGAGGATTGTTTTCACGCTTCGTAAATTACTATGTTCTTCATGTTGGTCTCCTGCCTTCGCAACTCTAAAGGCCATGTCACACTTTGCGGTGGAAAGGCGTGACTGCCTTCATAGGCAGCGAGGTAGAGTGGCACGGGAGGCCAAGTTATCACCAAGTTAAGCGGTACATCACCGCTGACAGCTGCAATAACCTAAGGCATAGAGTTGTAATGACGTGGTAATTGGACCCATAGCGCTCTACCGCACGTCAAATCCTTCTCACAAACTTAGCGCAAACCTCTTCAAATCTCTGTGGACGGGGACTCCGGAAAGAACTTAGAGCAGAAGATACGGGGGGTGAGTAGGTGCCTTGTACCGCTTATATCCGCGAGCCCAACAAATAGCCATGATAGGTGTGCGGCTTTCTTCAAACATAACTAATGCGCATTTAGTGGTTCCGCCTCTTCTGTAAAGTGTCGCAAATCCGCAAATCTAATCACCATTTTCTCACCTTATCGTCGTTAGATTCGGTAGATTCATTCGAAGTGGTGTTCATTGTACTGGTGCTGGTGTTAAGTTCGTTGTTAAGGTGAAGCTGTTGTTGAGCTGAGCGACATTTTCGCTTGAATTGACGACATGCGAAATGCCTTGGATACTTTTCTTCGCATTTTCGTTGCCATTGACTGCATAATCGTAAAAGCTTCGGCGATACCTGAAAACCGCTTCTGTTTTTTTCCGAAGTTTCAGGCTACATTTTACCTTGATCAAAGAACCTGGAATCGGTCCGGAATTATTCCCGATAAAAAGCCAGACACATTCCCTTCACGAGAAGAAATGAATATCTCCCCATCTCACAAAACCTCCAAACTTCCAGCAAACGCCATTTTCACAACTGTTCGCCATTTTCTCCTGCTGTTCTCCGCCAAAAGCGAAAACGTACGTGTTGAATGCATCTTGCGAGGCATCCTAAGCGGATCACCGTGAATTCATAAACGGAAATCAGGAAATCCCCACCCTAAATCATGAGGCCAACCTTTTTCAGTGGAAGTCCTATGTATTATACGCTTTACAAATGGGTGCCCACTCCATGTGATCTTTCAAACATTTCCTTTTTTTGATAGCCCATGTAACCCGTCCATTGCATAGACGCATGGTCTCCCCGTTTTAGATCCGAAGTACGAAAGCGTACTGGGTGTGTGCAGATATGACGGAAAATCGCGTGGCCGCCCGCGGCGAGCGGCGCGGTAGGTGCGAGTGCAAGTGGCAGGATATGGCAGCCTTCAAGCGAGGCAGAGTGGCATGGGTGGAAGCGCAGAGGTGACGCAGCCACGCTCTGCGGGCTCCCAAGAGCAGTCGATTCGCAAGTCGTACTGGTGGCGCCGCGAGTGAAATGCCGCGAAGCGATTCTCCGTCATACCTCACACACCCAAGCGTACTCTGCCCAGCCCCGTCCCAATAGTGCCACAGTTAGTACTTCACGATCCTTAGGTTGATGCACCAGCACCAGTTAGTCTCCCTCTTTTGTGTGCACTCGTTTTCTCATAAACCGTTATTGAACAAACTTGTGGACGTACAGTTAAAGGGACTAGCATACCGACAAAACGGAAAACCGATAAACTAACATATAAAGTTAGATGCTCACATCGTACATACATATATGGAAGAAAACACACTATAAAAGTAAGTTTGTTGATATTTCACCTTGGTGTCATTCCTGTCACTATCATCATCTATCAGCTCATTGAATCTGCTTGAGAATCCTTCATTAGTTGAATTGTTGTTGATAGGAAAATCAATTGGTCCGCATTTTCGTTTGTACATTCTGCAGGTAAAATGTTTTGGATATTTCGTAGCACACTTCCGTTTCCATCTCGGACAGTCCTTTCGAGAGTTCTTCAAAGCCTGGAGAAAGGAAAGCTATAGTGTTTGGCAGACAGAACAATTTCGGTGACCCACCTCACGACCTATTTTCTTCTGCACCTCATCGCTTTTTGGGCACCCTTCGCGGTACAGAAAGCAGTAGCCATGGTTTTGGGACTGAGTCAAGCAGTTATGTTTCAGTGAATCACATCCGCGATCGATATCGGTGAATGTCTGTAATTCGTTCTCATAGGATGCAAATGACATGAGAGGCTTCGGGAGGGTACAAAGGCACTATTCGAGTCTGGATAGAGAAGCGGGGAACTGAGGCCAAAAAGAGCATGAAATCGTAGGAAACAAAGGGAAACAGCACAGGAGCAAAATTTGAGTTACAAGGTCATCTCGAATCATTTTGGAAGTTGCCATTGTTGTACTTACTATTGAGCGGAGGGGAGGGGGGGGGGGGGGGGGTGGCGACAACTTGGATGAGAAATGTGATGCGTTTACTCAACTGACCTGTCGATAGGGTACCATAGGTGTCATTCATGTTCACGTACTAGTGTAAAGCTAAGACAGGGTTCATAGCAGTCTAATTACTAGCGTTATTTTTCGGGGAATCGGCGGAAAACGATGAAGATACGAATCGGTAGAGTGAATCGTGGAGTCAACAGTTTCGTAGAAATGTGAGGTATAGAGTCGCCGGAAGGGTATTGGATAAGTGTCGACTTCTCGACTCCATTGGAAACTGGAGAGTGATGGAATTAGCGACATTATGGAATCTGCGCTATTGTGGAATCCATGGAAAAGGATCGAATACTATCGATTGTGAGAACCATGGAATTTGTGGGAGATCGATACGTACTTGAACTTTTTCCACTTCACCTTCACGATATCGCTATTTCTATGATATCACCAATTACACAGAAACAATGTCACCACAATTTTCCCAACCGCACTTAATTAATCTTTTTCCGTGAACTGGCTGTTTCCAGATTTCGGTACTATCTCAATGGGGGGAAGGGGCATCCCACTGTGCTTGACGTCGGGCGCATTCGAAGGATCCCTTTCCTTCGTCGCCTAAGGCTTGGACTAAATGAGATCTCCCTCCCCTCTACCCCTCTCCTTCCTGTAATGGGTTGCCCAGATTTACCTCATTGAGAGCACCCGAACTTCTTCCCAACCCCCCATGCATCTAATTCTTTTCCACCAATGACGTGGAAACGCTATCCATTTCGCCTTCATGAACACATAATGTTGCACTACTCAACGACCATACATCATATGTTTCCGTTAAGCATTCAGAATCGCCCCTCCCTTCTTTAGTATGGCAGCGTACACCTGCGATTCTGCTTACCAAAATTTCAGTTGAAGATCTTGTTGGCCATCTCGATAAAACCAGAGTCATGTAGAAGCACTCCGGTGAATCCGAGCTCCTTTAGTAAGTACATTTCGCGTTCCAAATCTCTCGTCCTGGGAATGACACGTGCACGCCATGCCAGCGCCATAACATTTGCGTTTTTTGTGTAGTTTATCATGTTTTTCATGTGATCCCATGCTCCTTCTTCAGCTACACCGAAGTTATGGTACTTGTAGATCGCATATGGTATCGTTCCCGATTCGATATCTACTAGAACTGAAGCGTCTTTATTGTACGAAGGTACAATTTTCTCAATAGCTGGGCACTGAGGTCGAACTACTGGTGCTTCTCGCTTCACAATGCTGTCCACTTCGCGAAGCATGTCACCGTCTCGTATCCGCATCAAAAACCCATGTAAGTTTTTATGTGAGCAGACGGCCATGTCCTTCGACCACATTTCATGATTTCTGCGACGGCTGGTTGTCTGCACGTAGATTCTTGGTTTATATGGCGCATGGTCAAGGGCTGACCGCAACACATCGCGACGCCACTCACCACGATCTTGATCGTCACGACGTCGAATGTCGACAAGTATTGCGTCCGCTGACGAGAACCGATTCCAGATGTAGGTCTCAGGATTGAAGAATTTCGGCAACGTCACCCGAATGAGGGTTCGAATCTTAGGAAGCTCTCTTGTAGACATTTCCGGATTGTAGAATCTTGGAGTAGCAGGTGGTTAGTAATTTATCTTCACTAGTAGTAGTAGTGGAATGGTGAAGGCTGGCCTCCTCGGCTGGGTGATTTGAAGTAAAGTGAAGACTACTGTGAATATTTCCATGTGTATCATATCTTATCAAGATGTAAATAAGTTCACACAGTCACTATCATCTAATAATTTTCTCATTGCGCTTTCTGGTCATCAGTACCGTTTTCACGGAAGTATCCAGTGCTTCTTTTTCTCCTTGTGATTATTATAGATCTGCGACCTAAAGGGGTCAGAAGGGGTCGCGATGTACTGAAAGCAATGTTCTAAAAAAAACCTCATTGATTGCAACAGCCTTCCCAGATGGATCACACCATGGCGATAGAGTACAATGGCTGACATCGGTGCAGTTTTTCAGTTCACATTCACATATTTTCATATAACACGAACTTTGTCCGAAGTGGAAGCAGTAGTCATCGTTCCTGAAAAAGGAATGGTTACCGAATACTCGGACAAACCTAAAGATTCCCAGAGGTTGCAGTATGTCGCAATTTAGATGCTATGATAGACAAGTTCACTGGGAAGCTCTGATCGATGATCATTTTTGACTTGGGACGTTGGTCGGAAGATATCTCTAAGACTGTTTTATTATAGTATTTGCAACGCTTTCCAACATCTGAACGGCATCTCTGTACATGGTTCGTCAATATTTGCTGATCATCATCGTGTCCAATTGGTAATACATGATTTGGAGTCATAGGCGAGCATGTTAAGTGAACAAGACTTCGCGAATCTTCGCTGACACCGATTACCGCTCACTTTGGAGTCACCGAAAAGGGGGAATTACGGCTGATTGTGGAACAATGTGGAAGTAGAAAGGATATTAGTGCAACAGCGTATAAGGAACTTGTTGACGCGGTCAAAACACGAAAAGTAGGACTCGGCTCTCCTTTCTTCCTTTCGTGCCCTCCTCGTCACTAACGCCGAGAGGTAGATGCAGATGCAAAGGGGCTACACAAGCCACGCAGCTGCTACCGTAACCCCGCCTTCGCAGCAACTCGGTCAGCGCGCTGCACTTCGAACGAATCGCAATAGGTACTCGCTGAAGACCCCGGAGGCGTGCTTCTCAACACGAGTTCCGCCACAGATTATCTTTTCATCACTGGCTTTTTCATTCACAGAGAACAGATGGCTATGAGCAGAGATAATTTTTAATGTTTTGTTTGTGATGCTGTACTATAATTACACACATGAATTCTACCTACAATTTTCGCATCTTCTGCAAAGTTGCCCTCCACGAAGAAGCAGAGAGAGAGTCGCGCGCTTGGCTAATCTTCAAAGGTAAAGGGAACGAAACCCTACAGTCCCTCGTGACGATACAGTATCCCTAGCAACCGTGTAGGCGTTATTAACGGTCGGCCTATTGTGTGTTCCTGTACCGTGGGAATTTGCGATTATACGAAATCGATGAAGAGGATTATTGTGGCTGCAGCGACGATCTACCGCAAAGAATCTCGTGCTAAAGGTATTAGAACGGAAAACCGCACATCCACATGATCAGATATTCTCTTCTCAACCGAAAACCCGTCTTCTTTTATACGTAGTAGTCGTTCGCGAGATTCCATGTCTTGATTTTAATTTTAACTTCACCTTAGTATTACAATCATTTGCAAATCAGTCTTTCGGAGGTATTGTGAATCTCGTCCCCTCACCTGCATAGAAGTTTTATGCATTAATGTTCTAGTGGGCGGAGGTGGTGTAGTGACAGGGGCGCATACCCCGCTCTCATGGTGCAAGGATCAAATGCAGCGCCGTTCGAGGCAACCAAGCCTTCCATCCATGCAGGGTCGGTCAGGCTCGTCTGAAAGGGTAAAAGCACTGACTTGTACATTGGCTGGCCACCGCAAGTCATTGTATAGGCCACATCACATCCACCAACCACCAGGATTCTGGATGGCCCAGGAAGGGGTTGATCAATGCCTCAAAATTTATCCTTCTATCCTGAAGTTCTAACGCCTGAAGGTATGCATTGATCACTGCAAATGGTCGAATGAGCGAATGAACACAGCGCGTGAGTTGGGACACTACAGCGTGGCGTAGTCTCGTTGACCTTGCTTTGCTAATTGAAGGACAATGATTCCAAAAGCGAATCTGCCAATCAATCCATTTAACCGAGAAACAAGCTGCTGCAGCTCCAAAGAATACGGTGTCAGTGCTAGTTTGCTGAAGAGTGTTTGAGTCGTTTTATGAGACCGCGCAAAAACAGATTACCGAAAAATGACTCACACGAAAGTGCAGGGATCCTTCGCATTCGAAGCACAATAAGAAAGTGAAGGAAGCAGCAGAAGAAGCGCCAGTATCATGCCAATGAGCGAATCCTTCAACTGCGAACTGGAACCACTTCACTACTGTTTTCGCTACGGCATTTCAATGTCAAGTGAAGAGCGTTACCTACATGGAGTGTGGAGAGTGGGGTGAGACGTTGTAATTGTAGTTTAATCGATCAGAGGAATGAAAGAAACACTTTCTTGGAGAACCACAGATCCCTTGACTTTGAGTAGGAAGTTTGTGTTTCAAATGTCCCAAATGAAATACTAGTCTCACTTACTTTAGCTTTATATGTCCAGCGTATCCTACAGTTTATTCCTTCGTGAGTTGTTTTAAAACTTTCATCAAAGTTGAGTCTTCTTCGTAGTGGCTGAATGATAGATTCTCGGAAGAGCGTCTTTTTGAGCATTTACTGTAACTGAAGCACACCACCCATCTCCTCCGAAAGCACCTCCATACGCCTGAGCGGGAGAGGGTGTGGAAAAGAAGTGAACGTCACTCGCTTTTCTTCTTTGACTTCATCTTAAGTTGGTACTCCAGTTTGTCTCCATTCTCAGAAGTTCTGGTTCCCAAAATCTGTCATACAGACGAACTTGGGCTGTCTGAGCGCTTAAAGACACCAGAAGGGGGTAATTTTGGATTACGGTAGAACAGACGTAGTGTGGACGAGTTTAAGTGGCCGCCATTGCACAAACTCGCCAATTTGACGCCTTGGCATGGTGCCAAAAGAAGACGTTTCTATTATAAATTTGTTTTTTCCTTTACTTTTTACTTTGTTCTTCCTTATATTGTTTCTAGATGTACTTACATGAACGCTAATGTAGTTGGGAATGGCCACTCCACGGCGCTGGGAGTCAGGTACAACTAACGTTGGTCCACGGCCGTCTCCTACAGCTGACAACTCGGAATGGATGCGCTGATGCGAATGGGATGCGAATACACACCGCAGCGTCGCGCTTCTGAATCCGGGTTTTTTTCGCCTATTATCGCTTCTAACCTTGAGTGTTCATTACAAAATGCTCATTTCTTTGCATCTTCCTCTTGTTTCGGACCCCCTTCCGGTTCCTTTAAAGGCACCATTAGGGGTAAGGGAAAACTGAGATCTGGAAGTACATGTTCTCTGAAACGAACCTTCTACTTCAGAAGGGGTCACATGTGGTGAAAATCGCATTGAAAAAACGCGACTTGGGGTCTTATGGCGGCCCCGCAGCTCGTCATGCCGTTATGCCGTTATGCGCCCGGCGGAGTCGAGTGGAAGGGCGGGACAACAATCGCGGCGGCAGGTTGAGACTCTGGCCTGTCTTCAGTCCACTCCTACCAGAGACGCAGAGTACGAGAGGGAGAAGGGGAAATTTCAGGTTCCTATTTCTTGGTTTTTTCGCCGTTTTATGTCGTTCTTTTTCTACTGTTATATTACCGAGCACCTCTACTTTCGTAATCCCCCGAATTGCCAAATTTACCCCTAACGGTAACTTTAAAGGCTTATTCCAAGGCAAATGAGTGATGCAGTGCGGTGGTGAGTCATTAAGAACGCGAACACTATACTAGACCATAGTGGTTATTTTTTTAAAGTTTGGCCGACGCAGCGGTTTCTGAGCTAAACACAAGTAGGGGGTACATATGTAGTGACCAAGACAAAGTTCTTCAAGAAGCTCTTCACGGATAGCTCGACTGAGGAAACCACACAGCCGCTTCGAACTGGCGCAAGTGTTACAAATCTTCTACATGTTGCCGACGATTTCAACGTTAAAATTGCATCTACAGGGGGTGCCAAAAAAAAGTAATTTTGCCCACGGCTCACATCTCCCAATTATACAAAACATAGGGAAACGAAAGAAATGAAAGTATTGGGGCAAAATATTCCCGAAATGTTCCTCTAAAAGCAGGAACAAGCTGAGACTCACTACTTTCATTTTCATAAAAATATAGAACCTTTAAGCGGCGCAGTCGGGCTCCGGAGCACCCACGGCATCAAGGTCCCCTTAAAACAGTGGAGCCGGGTTCCATGGTAGGACTTTTGTGGGAAGCTTCCTAAGGTTTGGCCCTTCGGTTCATCGATGTCACAGAGCCCCTGCTGCTTGGACAAGGCTGCTATGATCCGAAGTATTATTTTCATGCCCAAATCCGCCTCCGGAGGGGTTTCAGTGGTAAGTGCACGTTTCGGCTCTTGGAAACGAAGGGCGCTGGGAACCCGGAAAAAACGGGATCCTAAAGAATACCACCCAGTATGAATCCCCTTAGGTACCCAGAGTGAACGGACCTCAGCAAGGTTGTGAACGAGGGCGACGAAATTTCGGATTTTGCCCAGTTGAGGTGACACATCTTGTTCACTCTTTCCTCGCTCCCGTTCCTACTCGTGCAGAAGGCTGCCACGGAGTATAGTGATAGAGTGAGGTCTGCTCTTGAATCTGGGGATGTGAATACCTCAACAGAATTTGCTGTAGTCCGACTAAAGTGGGGTGAAAGTAGACGAGACAAAATTACTTTTTTTTGGCACCCCCTGTATAGTGGGATGCGCCCGTCATCGCGATAGCACAGTGTATTTTTGCCACTTTCTCCCTTCCACTGTAATGAATCACTATGTATTCATGGACTCATTCCGTTCCTATAAACGCTATGTATGTCGAAATCCCTCTCACGCTTTTTCATCAAAGCCAAGATGGTCGCATAAGCTTTCGGGGCCGAAACAGAAGATCTGACTCTCCTCATCACCGGATTTATTTTCACCACAAAAGTACTTCTTTTCCTATGTTTATTTTCGTATTTTTTCGATTTTCTCTCCTTTAATATTTTCCGTTCTGTTCTCTTGTTTCTTCATATGAACTTTACGTTTCCAACGTGTTTTTTTTTTGCTTGAAGATAGGAGTTTCAATTTGTAGACGGTTACCTCAGCACTGAAGTGGTCCATCCAGAAACATGGCTCATATGGGTGAGGGTCTGAATTTCTAAACAGGATCGTTTGCGGATTCGAAAGCTCCAGTACGTCATATTGCGTTATCGATACACTCAAGAATTCACATGCGATTCGCCTTCTAGGCATCGACTCGATGGCGCTGTTGCCATGGTGCTGTCATATGGGGCCATTTGAGCGCTTGCTCAGTCGAGAAAGCGGCTCACAAATCCACACCTTCCTGCGATAGCTTCATTTTGTCCGGAAAATTACCTTTTTGACGTCCGCAAATGGGGCTGTTGGACATTATCAAGTCGTTCAAGTCGAACAATGGACGCGAGATCCGTATTCTCCTTCTGGGACTTGATAACGCTGGCAAGACGAGTATTCTGAAGCAACTCTCTGCGGAAGAGATCACAAACGTAACTCCAACTCGTGGATTCAATGTGAAGAGCGTAGTTACAAACGGCGATATCCGTCTCAACGTCTGGGATATCGGAGGTCAACGATCGATACGACCGTTTTGGAGTAATTACTTTGAGAATACTGATGCACTGATTTATGTGATCGATTCAAGTGACCGACGACGTTTTGATGAAACCAGTGTGGAGCTGATGGAATTACTGGATGAGGAGAAACTCAGGTTCGATTTTTTGTATTTCTTGCATACATCTTTTCTTGATATAGACCATACCCTGCTACCCATTCAAATACATGTATCCATTATTGTAACACAGAATATAGTGTAGGGCGCTGACTTTCGCACAGCGCACTTCCAGGTGTCGAGGAGAATACCGTTTGAGTGCGATCCCTCTAGAGAACCCCTTTTTTGACCTTCACAATACCAATTACTGTTGTCGGATTGTATAGTTGCAATATATTTTATTACTACTTATTATTACTTAAAGCAGAAAGATATTTATTTCTCATACCATCACACGAATCCTCTGTGAAATAGCCTTCACTTCACATCTACATGTTCAAAGTTTAGGTTATAGTGATTGACACTGACCTGTACAGGTGCTGTCGAGGAGTTCTCGGCCCTCCATGTACCCTGCTTTCTCGCTTAAAATGACGATAACTATTATGGCATTTTTCAACATTTCTTATTTCCGACTTTCCCCGAGCTTGACAGCCTTGCTGAGAACCACAAACGCTTGTTTGTTCCGGTATTTGTACTGGATGTGCTTGGTCTTAATGTCGGGTAACTTTTTGTCTACGAATCCCCCCTCCCCCGCCCACCAGTGGGTGGAATACACGACCCTGAGCATCCTCAATCTCCCTTTCATAAGACTGCTTAACTCGCGCGTACCTGCTTTATTTAATTATATTGTTATTTTGCTTTTCTAAGCGGTATTTTTGTACTACGATTAGTCTTTACCCTTAACTCTGTGATTCTGTATATGTAGTGTACATCACCTTATTCACCGCAGCATGCTATTGGTCAGTATTAAGTACAGAATTCGAAACCTGCTGCCAACCACGAACGCAGTCACGTGATGCTTTCTTTGGAACTTACGGAAGAACATCGTTTTGGCTCCAGGCGATATCAAATATTGAAGGCTCATCGGTCATATGGCTGCGCTAATGGGGATCTGCAACTTCCTCATATTTACCCATTCTAACGATAGTTTACAGGGTGGCGGCACCACCTAAATGTTGCTGGCCGGGGATCTAGTGCTAAAAACTTCTCTACAGCCTTTTTACCAATTCCACATGCTAACATCATTTTTCCGCTCATTTCTTTGGATAGCTTTGATTGAGCGGTATTGGAACAGTTGACCTCAGAAGTAGCCGAAACGTTCCGGAATCGCTCTTTGATTTGCTATGCAAGGAAAGGATGGGAGAACGCGAGATGTAGGCTTATTATTAGAGCAGGCGGTAAGCATCAGGCTGTGGTTATCCGCACATGTTGTATTGCTTCGTATCTAAGTGTAACTTTTTCGAAATCTTTTTTGTATTTCTATTATTGTAGCTCAGACGCAAGTCACAGCTTTAGTATTTGCCGTACACCATAGTGCACTCTGAGACAATTGGTATTGAGAAGCGGTTCTTTATGCTACCGAAACAAGGTTCATATAGTACTTATGAGCTATGAATTGCGTCACTATAAGTAAAGTTATTACAATCTCGAGAAACGGCAGTTGCACCAAAACATTTTTGCACTGATCTCTCTAAAGGCATCAGTAATTGTAAGTGCCCTGGTGGAGGTGTCAATCGGAGATTATATTCGGAATCAGGTCCTCAGACAACTTCTATCAAGGGTTATTCAGCGAATGCTGCGAAAATGACGTTGCACAATTTTGCAAAGACCGTCAGTTTGACGCATGGGAAATCATTCCTTGATCAATTAGCTGTTTGGGGTTGTTTGACTGCGTTGCAAAATGTTTAAATTGTACGAAAAGCGAGAAGACAGTACATCAGTTTACTTGTCTCCATTATCCATACCCCGCTCTTCAACTAACCATTCCATTTTTTGCTTACCTTTTTTAGGTTTCATTCTTATTTTTACGTTTTTCAGCCGTGTGCCAGTCTTGATATTCGCGAATAAGCAAGATCTCGTCTCGTCAGCTCCAGCGTCGGAAATATCGAAACGTTTAAAGCTCACCGAAATTCGCGATCGAGTATGGCAAATTCAAGGCTGCTCGGCGTTGACCAATGAAGGTGTCTCTGAAGGGATCAAATGGGTCGCCGAGACAATCAAATCCAAATGAATTGCAATTATTCAAATTGAATAAATCGATTTTCAATTTTTTACTCGTGTACAACCACTCTGTAAGCGCTCCTAAGTAACGATACAGCACTTTGAATTTGAGTGATTTTCGCTTGAATTTCTACAAATGTATTGGTGAGGTATTTCAAACCATATCTGGATGAATTCTTTCGCGCGTTGTTCTCAATACGATTATTTTTCAGACCCTAACCAGTTCGCATCCAGTCTCGGAGGAGAAATTCAAGGAAGAAGTCGAAAAGGTTGGTGTCCTTTTCAATCAATATTTAATCATTACCCATTTCTCTGTACGTTTCCAGATGTGGTACTACGAGGGATTTCTAGGATGAGAACATCGATCATCATATACAGGGGTGCCAAAAAGAGTAGTTTTTCTCCTCCACTTTCAACCCTACTTTAGTCGAACTTCAACGAATTCTGACAAAGTATTTTTATCGTCACTCCGTAACAGCCTTCTGCACGAACAGGGACAGGGGCTTGTTCCGAGTGAGTAGGAAGTGTCACCTCCTGGGCGAAATCCGAAACTTCGTCGTCCCCGTTCATAACCTTGCAAACAATAAAATCCGTTCACTCTGGGTACCTAAGGAGATTCATGTTGTTCTTGGTGTTCTTGAATAATCAATTTTTTTCTGGGTTCCCAGCGCCCCTCGTTCCCAAGAGCCAGAACGTGCCGTTACCACTGAAATTTCCGGAGGCAGGTTTGAGGCATGGAAAATGACACTTCAGATCTTATCAGCGTTCACCGAGCAGCAAGGGCTCTGTGACTTCCATGAAGCGGAGAGCCAATCCTTAGGAAGCTTCCCACAGAAGACCTCCACGGAACCTGACTCCACTGTTTTAAAGGAACCGGAAGGGGTCCGAAACAAGTGGTAGAAGCGATAATCGGCGAAAAGCCCGGGTTCAAAAGCACGCCGCTGTTGTGTGTATTCGCATCGCATTCGCACCAACACACTGACTTTCCGAGTTGTCCACTGTAGGAGACGGGCCGCGGGTCAACGTCGATTGTAGCACCTGACTCTCAGCGCAGTGCAGTGGCCATTCCCAACTACATAAGCATGCATGTAAAAGTACATCTAGAAACAGTATAAGAAAGAACAAAGGGAAAGGTAAAAGGAAAGAACAAGTTTATAATAAAAACATCTCCTCTTGGCACCATGCCAAGGCGTCAAATTGGCGAGTTTGTGCAATGGCGGCCACTTAAACTCGTCCGAACTACCGTAGGCCAAAATGACCCCCTCCCGATGTCTTCAAGCGAACCTTGATACCGTAGGTGCTCTGAAGCCCGACTGCGCCGACTGAAGGCTCCGTGCTTGTTCATAGTACAGTGTTTCTAAAGAACTGGATTTTTTGTCAGAGATTTCCCATGGGCACTTCCGTTCGCTTTATCTCTTTTTTAATTGTCTTAACAGACATCAATTGATCTCCGTGATATCCATTGCGCATACACGAGGCTGGTCAAGAGTGGCCTCTGTGTAATCACCTAAACAACAGCTTCGCAAGATGTGGTTTGGTGAAGATAGTGCGTGACTTTAAGAAATTTATCTTCACGCTGTACTCACGTCTGGTACTTCTCACCCACGGCGCTCATTGGACGAATGGGCTATTCTCTCTATAAAATGCCCACTTCTGCAATTTTGATCACTTTTTGTAGGTGTAATCCATTGCGTTAGCCGGCCATCCGCGCATGAATGGTTTTTTTTTCGCTTAATAGTCATAAAGTTTTGTGATTAGACTCAGTCACTGGTACGGTCCATGAGCGGCTTCCACCTTCTGCACAAGCCCACATTATCAATCGATATCAATGGATCCTCCATCCTTCAATATGACTGTTTTGGATAGGATTGCTCGGAAGAGGCTGCTAGAAAGGCCAGCTATCTGAACTGTCAAATCACGAATCCTTGCATCGGAAGCGAGTTGTCCCTTCAGTGATGGCCAGCAAAGTACTGAATACCCTATAACGAGCGAGAAGTGTGCATTCGAGTAATTCGTCCGCAAATTCTTCTGACATCACGGAAAAAAATCTTCAGGCTGTAGAGTTGCTGTACGATGCGGACCATCTGTACTACTTCTTCACAGATAGAGATGGTACGCTGAAGAGTTACGCGTGCAGTTATCCGTCCAGTATCCAACCAGCTTACTCCGGAGTTATTCAGGTATGACGTTGTCCTCTTTAAACTTGATGAACCTGGTAATCATGAGTTAATTGTTTGATGCCGGTGCTTGTAGTATATAGTACATACTTGATGCAGTGTCCAAGTGAATAAGAACCCTATTTCCGATCTTGTTGCTCCCATCACAAAATGAATAGCTGCTTTGAAGTACTGACCACTTTCCACACACTAAGTCTTGAGAGACCATGTTACCCACCGCACTATGTAATTACTGCTTGGTGGTCTGCTCCAAATAATCATCTACAAATTAACAGCGTGTTCTGCTGTTCCCATTCTCAGTCATCGTCGCAATGTTATCACTATTTCAGGCGCAGTTTGCTCGACGGTGTGCGCAGACCTGCTGCATTCTCACCACTGCACCCATGATGCATGTTGGTAGGTTTTCACGATATCTATTTTGACATTAGAAGCCTAGTAGTAATGCATAGCGGATTTTTCATTTGGGTCAAATGAACACATGCGAGCTGGCGCGGGTGGAGGTGGATAGGTCGAATTTCCGCTCGCGGCACCGCACTCGCGGGTTTTCAGTACGAGCCGTTGGGAATTCCGCTCAAGACGCAATGGGCTGATACCGTAAGCGACCTTTAAAGATTGCAAGTTGAAAGCTCCAGGAGTTTGCCTACCTTCAAAGGTCCCTCACGGTACCAGCTCATAGCGTCTTGAGCGGAATACTAAACGACTGGTACATGCCGTGCTGCTCGCCGCCGGCGGACGCGCAGAAATTCGCCTGGCGGCCCCTACCCTACCCGGCGTAGTGAATCCCACTCGTTTCTCGACAGGTTGATCTCGAAATGTACGAGCAATATACATAATATGCGCGTTTTCGCCGAAGCATATAGACAGGGTAACATTGGTACATGAGAAAACTTTAGGAACTCGGACCTTATGGAAGCAGTATTCTTGTACATCACTCTTGTTTTTGGTATCATTGATTCCAATATTCTGAATACTTCTGAGCGCATGCGCTCGAAGGGTAATTATCTACCTTGTCTATAATTCTCATTGTGAGGTTCTGGTAGCTAAGCTATTTGAAGGAAGTGCTAAGAGTAACAGAATCGATCGTGACTCATCATACCTACTAATAACCTCTCGAGTCTTAGCAGTTCCTTCTCTTCGTGAATGTTTTTAGTCTCGCAAAAATAACAGAGTTCGTGTTTCTGAAAAAAAAGCAGAAGTTGAGAGAGGGCACTTTGCCTGAATGAAACGATATGTCTTAATTACCGCTAGTATTCTCAGTTGTCATCTCATAATCCGTCGAATACACGAGGGGGCTCAAGGGAGGTCTTTCAGGTCATGACGCGCTTTTGGGAAACGGTTTTCCCCATTATATGGGGGTACCTACATGAAACATATAACTAACTTCCATTTTTGCTGAGCGACCCTACGAATGCCAAAAAAGGAGTAAAAAAATTTTTTTCCAAAAAGGCGATTTTAACCCCTCTTATTGTAACGCATACTCCTTGTAACATTAACCATGTGCAGATCCAAAGGTGTTTTCTATTTCACATCCAAAAGAAAGTCAAATACGGGAAAAATAAGATCTTACCTCCACCATGTACTAAAAGTGTGCAGCAGTTTCACAACAGTTCCCCGATGTGAGTCTTCCGCAGCGATCGGATGGTCTACTGGATAAGACGGTGGACTCTCAGTCGATCGAAGGGCATAGGTTGGTGGTTCGGGTCCCGGTACTTCCGAAGTTTTGCGTTTGTTTTTGCCTTCACTTTTTCATCTTCAGTTATGTCTGTTTATGCCAAATGACTATGATTTTCGTTGACAGCATGCCAAAATGACTCTATTTACGAATTGTCACATGAATTTGGTGATGTGACCTTTTTGGACATGAAAGGGCCCGTAGCGCTCGAAATTCGTGATTTCGCTCAAAATGAGTGCCATATTCGTGTTCAGGGGGTCAAACTATTCCTAGAGACGCATTTCTAGCCAATTCCAAATTTTGACCTTAACTTCGAGAAAGACGTTTGGTCATGGATACATGCCCTTTCTATTTGTAGAAGTGAGTGACTAACAAAATCGCTGAAAATCAGTGGAATATGCACAGCATGGATTCCTATCGTTATAGCTTGACCAACCAAGCATCAAGCAAGAGGAATAGTCAGGATTTGTTGACAAGCGATACCGTCGTCTCCTTCGTTGAACGTGCAGTCGAAGGTATACCAATGCCCCGCTCAAATTTTCGAATTTGGGTCAAAACTTCGATTGGGCTGGAAACTTACCCCTGGGGGTAGTTCGACCTCCTGAACACGAATATCGAATCCGTTTGACGCAAAAACGCCTCGTTCGTGCGCTATGAGCGTTAAAAGGTCAAAAAATTGGACTGTCAAACTTGCTGAAAACTGGCAGTAGAGGGCAGTCCGGAGTTCTGAATGTGATTACTGCACTTAATCTTCATATTCAAACGTTTACGAGCCCAAAAACTGAAAATCTAAATTTTGCAAAAATTTGTCCTCGGTGGGGATCGAACCATCAACCCCTTTTTTGGCATTCGTAGGGCCGCTCAGCAAAAATGGACATCAGTTATATGATTGTTGTACGTACCCCCATACATGCAAAAAACAGCTTTCAAAAAGCGCGTCATGAGTTGGAAGACCTTCCTCGTCAGGAGAATCATAGTCGTTGTCACGAGGGCAAAGGCTAAAGGCGTCTTCCAAGAAGTAATCATATGCAAGAGAAATCGTTCTCACTGTGCCTTTGAACTTATTGCTAGGTCCGCCATTTTAGTTGTTCAACTTTTGGACGTTAAGTATACCTAGCATTGCTCAAACATAAATCTTTGGAACCAAAAGAAAGTTTCGAATCAAAAAATGTTGAAAGGCATTCCTTCCTTTTGAAATCGTCTCTCGTTTAACAATT
Source organism: Trichostrongylus colubriformis (assembly GCA_963978905.1). Classification (NCBI taxonomy): domain Eukaryota; kingdom Metazoa; phylum Nematoda; class Chromadorea; order Rhabditida; family Trichostrongylidae; genus Trichostrongylus; species Trichostrongylus colubriformis. The sequence goes on along the minus strand of OZ022257.1, from coordinate 37,051,220 downwards.
GCTTCGAAACGCAGAAAGAAAGTGGTAATTTATGTGATACTTCCGAGATTCACTTAGGATCGAGCACAACTTCTGTACCTGTTTTTGTGCAGTTATTTTTTTTTGAGTAGCCTATCTTTCGAGGTTGTTATGTGCGTCATCGCGGGAAATGTTGGATCATGCGTCTTCATTAAATGAGCACATTTCCGAGGAACCACGATCAATTCCCATAGCAGAATTCAATGCTCAGTGCAATACAAATGCAACGAAGTGGGTGGTGGATTTCGTGATAGACTGTATCCACGAAACGACCAAAGATTGATCAAAAACTGTGCAGTGGATTTTTTTTTCTCCTTATATGTGGGCTTGCAGGGCCACACTCCCTATCCACGGCTCGGCAGCATCTCATTTCTTCTATGTGACACTATTAATGCTACAAGCAAGAATTGTGGTTCTGTATAGTCTCAAATAACATCTAGAATAGCGTTACTCCTGGGAAACTCTCTCAGGCTCCATCTAGGGAAAAGAGTGGTTTTTTTTCTCCATTAAAATGCACCTGAGTAAACAGGAAAACCATAAGGAGTTAGTCAATGTGCAAAATGGCAGGAACTCCTTGTGTAACCTATGTAATGTCTGTACTATAGAACTTGAACATAGACTGTTTTCACTAGGAATTCACATCAATGATTCTTATGTCCACAACCTTATGAAGAAGCTTATCGTTTCTTTCAGGGGTTCTTGATGTCTCTACAATTCCACCAGGATACTACTACTACGGTGCCTCGGCTGGACGAGAATGGTTTATAGATCCTGCGAACAAGTTCAAGGACACAAGTATACCAGAAAAGCATCTTCAGTTGCTTGATCAGGTCAGCTTTTGAAACATATTATAAAACGAAAAACGTGCAGCTCTCGAGAGAAACAGGATGGAGCTATGGCAGCCAGCCACCGAGAGATGCTCCAGGAGATTTGAGGGCGTACCTCCACAATCGACAACCCCTTTCCACCACAGCATGCCCGTACCCCTCTATGACCTGTGGCTTTGAAAGACACTCAAAATTTGGTTTTACACGAATTTCCCTCGAAGAATTTGTACTTCGAAGGTACTCTGCGGCATTGCAGGAAGACCATATCAAGCTACATAGCTCAAGAATGGTCATATTTATATTAATAACATACTTTGTTTTTTAATTTTATAGTTTGAAATGTGTTGTTATATTTAGGTATTCCAAAATATTCAACAGCTCCTGGAGCGTCAAGAATTCCGCGTTTTTACGTGGGTTGGCTCTGGACTACAAAAACATTACGGACATGTCACCATTGCACATCAAGATATTTATGGTTCAGTGAGTCATTATAGAACTTGCGAAAAAGGTCATAGAGTTTGGAGAAAATAGCTAAACATTGACGCTGAGTAAGCCTTGCGAGCACGTAGTACAGGGTCAGTTAGTTATGGAGCTAGCATCATTACTGTATCTTGCATGTGTGACTGCACACTCGAACTCGGGACGAGGCGGTGACCGCGTCCTTCAGCATGCAGCCAATTCGTGACAAGTTTAGCAAAACACTTGTCGCTCGCGCTAACGCAGTTTGCATGCAGCATTACGTCCGCCGTTCCTCATTGTCACGGTAGCTTCACTGTGCTCTCATCATTTGAATTAATAGATTTGGTATTTTTCTGTGGAGTGTGCGATCGCTAGAAATTAGTTCTGATCATGGCACTGACCATTACTATCCTATTTAAATGAGTTTTAACTTCATCAATTCAAGGTGAGCAATGAGTTGAGTGAGGAATTGTTCGATGAGATCCATCACATCGTCAGTATGCTCGATCCGGATTCCAACATTTTGGATGTGAAGAAAACAAAGCTTGACACCAAAGTCGTGCTGAAAGTGAGCCTAATCGAAAATTCAATTCAAAGTTTGAAAAAAATAATGAAATTTGTTCCTTACGGAGGACGGTTTTTGCGTCTTCTGCCTGTTCATTAGCAGATGATTGATGCGCCAACAACAGGCAGCAGCGGATATGATAACTTTGTCCTTAGTTGGAAATGAAAACAATAGTACTGTGGTCATTAAATGCTGTAGTGAGAAAGAACAAAATGAAATTACCAGAAAACAGGAGATTGGGGCCTCTATTCTGCGTGTTTGTTTCGACAGGGAAGTATTTTCTTGGACATATCGATTGACATAGTGTCACTAACATATCGATTGGAGTCTCGCGAAACTGGTACGTGTTGCGGTCAACGGTGATGCGTTCACTAGGAAGCGAAGCATTACGAAAGTATAGATGGATTGCGGGCGTCGCCCGTGTTATATCCCTTCGAGGGTGCATTAAACTCACAAAACATTGCTAACCACCTCCTTTGCAATTTATTTGCAATAAAATTCTTCTTTTCCCGGGTAGTCTAGTCATCGTACCACTACCTCAAAGACAACGGGAAGGAGCAATTTGGCTTACAGTATGGGTTTACGGTGCTTGCAGTTCGTTCAGGTTGGCGCAATTGCACACATCGCTTGGCATGGTACCGAGTGTAGAGCCGTTACTCGAAGTTCATTCCAAGTATTTTACTGCAGCTGGATTTTTTACTATTAAAATTTTTTGCTCTTACTCTTACTCTTATTCTCCTTTTTATTATTTCACTTGTTTGTTGTTGTTTGTTCTTTCACTTCATTTATTCACATCATCATCAATTAATGATATGAGCCACACGTAACACCAAATGACGATTACATTAGCCTGTGATCCCGTCTCCTACAACGAGCAATTCGGTAAGGATGCAGATTCGAGTGTTAGCCATTAGGACAGAAACCTCGAGTGTCCATGTTCTACGCACGACGATACGGTGCGGCATGGGGGCCGTACTAGTTGAGTCCAGAAGCGATCACGCAATAAGGCGTGGGGCACCGTCATCGCTTGGGGACCTCCAGTATGGCGCGCATAGCTTGCATAATCGCTGTACGCCACAACGCAAACTTTCAGTCCCAAAGGCCCCGTGCAGTTTGCATGATGCGCGGGAAATTGCGAATACAGATCACAACGTCGCGATTTGAAACCCGGGTTTTGCGTTTCCCTATTATCCGTTCCTACCCCAAATAGCTGTTCCGAAACGTACATTTCTTCCCATCTCCCTTTTCTCCAACGCCTCCTGGTTCTTTCAAGATAATGAACTTGTAGCATACTACTTGCGCAAGTCCGTCACCTTTTCAAAATTTGTACGACTTGTGTGATGGGGAAAACTCGCTAGTAGTAGTTATGGGGAAAACTAGGTAGTAGTAGGCACATAGTAGTAGTATGGCTATAAGTACATCAAAAGAAATGTTTATTGCAGGGAAAAGGTACTGAAGAACCATTCAATAAGGGCGATGGAATACGATTGTTGTGCGAGAAGATGAAGTGTGACCTGAAGGTAACTAATTTTGTGGTTTTATTGAAAAAGCTTGAACAGCGCATTTTTCCTCGGAGCCGCAAGGTTATTTCACTATGATAAAACCTTTAGCTGCCAATGGGAACCCTTCAGGGAAAGTTGATTGTTGTACGTCATAGGTTATTGTATTAGGTCGGTGCATGACTTTTGCTACACTTTCAAAATTTCTTGCGATTTTGCTGCTTTGAACTTTATGAGGTATTAATTGCCACGATCGAGAGCATACTCCGGCGCTTTTCTCAGAACCTATATGAGCGAGTTCGTATAGGTACAGGAATCGGGTCAACTTAAAATCTCCATATTTGAACACGCAATATTATACAAGTCTCTTTAGGATCCCTAGTTGGGAAAACAGCTGCTATTTCTTGTACTACGATCACTTAAAATGTCACCTATTATTGTACAGCTTCCCACTGCTCTAATCGTTTCGGATCAGGAGATACGAATCATGTTGTCCACCCAGCCGCGGGTGGTTGTGCGCCCTCACATTAGGATGATATCCTTGGAGGTTTGGAAGCGAACCCGAAAGTCTTTCTGCGATAAGTAACAGCAATATTAGTCTACTAATACGACAATCGGCAGACTCTCTCACTGTTCCCAGAAAAGTAAGCAGTTTGGGTACCTCACATACTCAGTGAGTAAAACTAGGTAGCAGTATGAGTTGCTCAGAATCTTTCATACACTGATGATTGGCAGAAGAGGTGCGAGACATTATTGGAAACAGAAGTTGAGTACACTGCTTTGCTGATGAAAAGGATATCAGTGGAAAGTTGGAGGAAAATCGTCTTCAGAGCTGACTATGGGTGCATGTTGGGTCAATTCTGTATGCTTCAGATTTACTCAGGTGTACCGCAAACAAAATTAAACCCGTCGGTATCACGGTAACGACTACTTTTCGTGCCAAACATCTCCAAAATCTATTTAATAGTTGCTTTCACTGTTTCTCGAAGAGCAGCTTGTTGTCTTCTAACATGGTCGACAAGAAAGAGGATAAAGCTGTACTCAGAGTCCTCTTAATCCTACATACTCTCCTATCCTGAGGTGTTCCGAGTATTACTTACAAGGGGAGGATCCCAAGTCGAAGTGGCCATTTGTAACGAGACATATATCATCAGACTCGTTTCTGAATGTGGATCTTAAATGAGTTTTCAAAATCTGCAAAGCGACTCTCTGAATGGAGTAATGGAGGTTTTTCTGAAGAACTATTACTATCACACGGTTAATTCGGGAGCCCATAGCGCGCCAGCCAGTCCTTCTCGTGCGAAACTAGTGCAATTATCGTGTTCAGGGAGTCGAATTACCTCTAGAGACAAGTTTTTAGCCCGAGAATTTGACCAAATTTCGGAATATTCACGGGCTTGGGCGGCAACATACTGCACAAAGGAGGAGTCGTTGACCGTTGCCAAGAAATGCTCCTATCTGACGCTTTTTACGTATGCTTTGTGCGATGGACAAGTGTAACAGGTATGTGTAGATCCTGTAACCTTGTTCAGGTTGCAGGATCTTTTGTAGCAGAAAATTCGAAAACTACCACTACCACGAAAACTATCACCCCGGCCACCCCCAATTTTCCGAAGTTGGACCAAAAACTCGATTCGGCTGAAAATTTGCACAGATTGGTAACTCGACCCCTTGAGCGCGAATATCGTAAATGTTTTACGCAATGACGCCTAATTCGTGCGTTATGAGAGTCTGCATTTAAATAAGGTGGATCACGGAGCTTCCTGCAATCCTGAAGACAGGGATAGTAAACCAACCCATACATAATTTGGAACCTTAAAATGCATGCATATCATCATAAAAATGCTTCTCAAGCACAAAGGAGAAATTTTATGAAATGCAAAAGTGCCAAACCAAAGACTCGATCCGTGATCTGCCGATTTCAAGTCCAAACGCTTACCTCCATGCCATCTGTGCCCCACCACTGTGGATGCCGTCGCTTTTACAGCCGCAGTGATGAAATCACGTTCCATCGTGTAACCGTTCATTCAGATAAACCTCCATAACTCCTTTCAGAGAATCGCTTTGCAGATTTTGAAAACTGATTCGAGATCAGCATCCAGAAACGTGTCTGATGATGTATGTTTCGTTACAAATGGCCCCTTCGACATGGGATCCTCCCCTTGTTAGTCAGGGTCCTGAGAATTCACATAAAAAAGGTTTCTCAAATCGTAGCTGGTGAACTTCCGGGCGAAGGCATCAAGTAGCTACCCAGTCATTGTGAGCAGGTGGTAGAAGACACCGATAAATTCTTTGCCTGTATATATCTGGAAACTATGAAACAACAAGGCCTTCCAAAAAGTCATACGTGTTGCAAGACTTGCACCAACCTCATACGCCAGGCGCTCAATGCATGGAAAGTTCAGGGAGAACTGCTGTACTCCACGACACAAGTGGTGAGGCTTGAGTAGCATATGGTAAGCCCTTGAGTGTATGTTGCCAATCCAAGTTGTTTCATACTTTGCGACGTCACCGACTCAGTCGGTGCTACTCTGCAGAACCCTGAAATTTCGATATGAGTTCAGTGCAGTTCGGTACATGATGACAGTTGTCTTCAACAGTATTACAGGTGAAGTTGTGGCGCTTTCACCCCTTCTATATCAGGAGGGCTCCAGGCTCCTAATACCTGTGGTGCAAACTAGGCTAGGCTGGCTACAAGAATTTATACGTGCTTACCGAGGGATCCCAGCGTTCAGCACTCACGTGAGGCACACAGCCGTGAGAGGAATTGGTAATGCAGCAAAACAATGATTTTAATAATGATCAAGAAACTAGTTTCTTCAATGGCAAAACGGAACTGGGCTGGCTGTTTAGCTGCTTCACCTTCAAAGTACTTATTAAAGTGTTTTTTTTTTTTTGAAATCTCAAAAAAGAGTTGCAGGAAGGCAATATACTGGTGTGCGGTGATTCAGCAACGGACTTGCCTATGTTGGAGGAGTGTCTCAGGCAGAATCCTTCCGGTGTTTACACGATATGGGTGACTACAGATGAGCCACTCCAACAAAAGGTAAATTTTATGCTTCGTGTTGATTCCATTGAAATTCAGTAGAAATTGATTGGTTGCTTGCGTGAATGAGATGCTTGTTGATCTAACTACATAGTTGAAATACGATGCGGCTAATGCATAAAGCAGACAAACATTTATTACGATTATTGGTTAGGTATATTTGAAGGCGAGTTAGGAAATCGAAGTGATCGTAATTTATACGTAGCCTTCTATAATGCCTTCCAAATATGTAGAGAGTGATAATTAGAGGCAGAAAATGGGCTAGAAACACGAGAAAGGAGATGCTTTTCTCCCTCAGTTGACTTCTTCGGTGGACGTGTTTTACCGTGTGCGGCTTTACTGAATATATTGCATCGGAGCAGCGTGGATTTATGATGTGTGATAGGGATACGCAGTCAACTAACGCATTCGCGTGTGAAAATGCTTGACCACAGGGCGTTTTGAAGGAGCAAGGGCAAGCCTTTCACCGTGAATTGCGTCAGCATTCTCGTTGCATTTGAACCAGATGAGGTGACCATTTCAAGCTTACGAAATCGGAAAAAAGTGCGATGCAAAACAGTCATATTCAGATCTGTGATCCAATCTCAGGTCTACATTCTCAATTTGATCCACATTTCTCGAATTTTGGATTTTTCCTAGAAAGTGTTTTTGTTGGAATCCTTGTTTATCTTCAGGTTCGAGAGTTGTGTGGGTCGCACAAAAACACAAACATCGCCTTCGTCTCGTGCCCTGAAGTGTTGCTGGGCGCCATGGCACAGGCGACGATCCGCGAAATCAGCATCGTTCGACGTGAATAGGCCTCTATGGATGATTCCTTGTTCCTGCCCAGTCTAAGTCAAATATACTGTAATAAATCACACGGTTTTTTTCGCTCATTCACTCTTCTACGGGCGTGGCGGCACGTTTTCCGCCTGCAGAACTATGCTACGACGTTCATATGTTGCCTTGTTAGAGCAAAACGGCCCCTGAGACGTTCACTCTCCACGCATCGCTTAGAGCCTGCTTGCTCGTACGTATGGGTGAGATAATTAATTGTCGCTGTGAGAGTTTTACCTCTCGTTAAGTATAATATCAGTTCAGTTGTGTCGGTCGTCTTCCCTTACCCTTAACTTTTTCAATCGTGGCCGTTTCTCGCTTAATAAACTACATCACCGTTTTTGAAATGTGTGTAAACACTCCAGTGTCATTTAGCTCGTTTTCCCTCTGATACTAGCCTTTGTACATTACCTCTTATCGTTTGACAATGAATTATAGTATGTATGAAGAGGTTTGAACAGATCTTCTCTGAAGTTGTTTATTTAGTGATGAATAAACTCGGTTATACTTTACGAAATGCATAATACAAATTGGTTGTTCTGCTGACAGGCATCCTGGTATCAAAGGTTAAGGACATGGTGTCGACCAACGCTATCCACCAGCTCATCATTTACAGTAGCGGTCAAAAATATATGCGGTTCCGGATTTTAACCATAACTTTGGTCACCGTTTACATATCTCGTTCAAATTTTTTTGTGTTTTGAAGGCAACTGTCATTCAGTGAAGGAAGGTATATCAGCCGAGTAGGGTGCAGTGTGAAGGTGGAAAAAATTATTTAACTGAAAACACTGAAAATGATCACCACCGCGCTTCGGTGCTGTCAGGATTCCAAAGGACGGGTAATAATGTTCTAGACTCATTCCGCACTATTTTTTGCATAACGGCTCGTTTCGTTGAGTTATAAGGGTTTTATGGCTAAATGAATTTTTGAAAGGTTGGGCCATTTTCAGGGTTTCCAGATTAATTTATTACTTTCACACTGCATCCTACTCGGCTAAGATACTTTTTTCATGGAGTAGCAGTTGCCTTCAAATTACTAAAAAAAGAGTTTGTAAACTACGGCCAAAATTATGGTTATGTCCAAAAGCGCATATATTTTTGACCGCTGCTGTACATCCACTTTTGCCTGACATATAAATAGCGCACACCACTGTGCGCTTCGAACAGGGAAGCACGCAAAATGGGCTTCATAGACAGCAATTGCTCGCTATGATCATTCGAACGGTATGCAAAGACAGACGCCCCGCAGAAAAAGGAAAGAAAATACGGAATCTTGCGAATCTCCATCCCCCATATCAATCGACATAAATCAAGTCCATTTTGTATGCTTCCCTTTTTGACGCGCGAAGTAGTGTGCGACAGCCCAACTTGTATCAACAAATACCCATCACTCATCGGAATCCCGCACAGTACAGCGGTCGAAATATCCCGCTACAACAGATATTGGAGTACGAAGCATGTCACTGCTAAGCATCTACCGCTTCAGCTACTGGTCGTCGACGATTAGTTATTCATCACTGCCTATCATATCCTGAAAGACCACTATTTTCCGGGGGTCCAAATGAGCTAGCGATAGTCGCAGTGATTATCAACGATTATTGTGAGTGAAAAATGAAAGGTGTTTATGTACTAATCATTCAAATTTTTGGCTGATGTGGTCAATACTGGCAGTTGAGAGAGTTCAGGGATCGCAGCTTTTGGATTCCATTGCATCGACTGGTAGCAAATTGTCCACTTGCTGAGCATCTAATTCTTACATGTTGGTCCATATGCCAGTTACCAATGCTTATCGTTTTTGTAAACGTGCACTACTATTTGGTATTTTGCATAGACTAGTGGTTGATGCCCAGTTGTTGCTGGCACTGCATGAGAGGATGAGTCATTAGCTTGCTATCACAAACCTGAATCGTATCTTGATCATCCATGTGATCGCAGCATCAAAGACAAGCGCGATGTACCGGATTTTAACCCACGCAATTCCTGATGGCTTTTATCCCAGCAAGCCGTCATCAGTTCCGGTTAGTCACCGTCGAGGTATCCGTATCCTGCAATACCAGTGAATGTGAACATTCCACTCTCAGCCGGGAAAGCGAAACGGACTCTGCAACATTTGCCTACTAACGCTTCTTATCAAATCTTATCAGCCCTTATCAGTTTGGATAACCCACCATCAACGACCCTGTCCCACCCCTCGAAATTCCTATGTGTGTCAGCGCTCTGGAAACAACGTGGAAGGAGAAATAGATATGGAAACATCTGCCTTTTCATGCTTCTTATCGAATCTTGTCAGCCGTTATCGATTCAGATCACCCACCACTGACGCCTCCTTCAATCCTTCAGTACGCCTATGATAAACGGCGCTCTAGGATCAACGCGAAATGAGGAACGGGCTTGGCGACATTCGCCTTTCGAGGCTCCTTATCAGCCCTTATTAGGTGCTATCACCATCGGTACACCACCGGTGTTGTGGGCGCTAGAGACTGTAGAGGTTAATTTACCTCTATTTACCGTTATACGGTGGTTCAGTGGTATTTTAATGAATAATAAGAGCGGCTCAGCAGAGTACAGAACAGAGCAGATAGAACGTCTTTATTGGACGCCTACAGGAGAAGGTAAAGAGGCTTGGACCTCCCGGTCTGCCCTACAGTTTATGCCCCACCCCACGCAGGTTGTGAGGAATCATCGCACACCTGGCGATGATACTCCGGCCGGGCGATGAGGTTACAAAATAGTTACAACAAGCAGAAGTATTTTATAGAGCAATTGTATCACAGTTTCTTCGTTGTGAACGATGAATTGGCGGCGGCTATTGTGCGGTTGTTGAAGACGAAATGCAGCGTGGAGACGGGAAGAGGGCACGATTGTTGAAGACGGCGTTGACGAAGAGGGCGTGGAGGTTATGGACGGTGATGAAGTTGAAGTCGAGAATAGAAGTTGTAGTTGACGTGGTAGATCACGCGAGGACTTGGTTTGCTAGTGGCTATTGATCAAACAGGCTATGTTAACACTTATCTGCAAACCCGCGTGAGATAAGGTGCCTCGAAATGCCCTATTGCAGCTTATATAATTTTGCTACTTTGGTCGTCTGGGTCGCTCTATTCACTGAGCCGCTTGGCAGCCGTCTGAAGCACCAGCCGCCACAAATCGGATTTTTATGGAGCCGTTCCCCCGGTAATGGTGGGTGGTCTTATTTTTGGAAGGGAGGCACGACTTAGGTGCTCCGTTTGATATGAAAAGGGGATATTGAACATATCGTGGGTATTATTGTGGATCAATAGAACTGCGGTTGTGCCGCCCTTTCCGTTTGCTTTTGCATGCTTTCTTTCTTTCAAATGCAGTAGGTTTAGGTTTAGGTTTAGGTTTAATAGTAACAATGAGTGGTCTAGGCGACTAGGCAGTAGAAATTAACTGGTTACAAATTATACGCAGGGGCGTGAGGGCTCTGCCCATGCTGCCCGAGGTGCGTAGATTTGACGCTGACGCTGTCTTGACCGAAAGAACTCAGGGCTATTACCGACAGTAGTCCCCTTCGGATGGAATAGGCTGCAGTGTGAGCTACAGTCATGAGCACGTTTTTCTGGAGCTCGAATCAATTTTTGTTTGGTTCTTCGGATTTCAAGAGGGCAGGCGTTCTTGCGAGGCCTCTGAATGACCTTATGATTGGTCATCAATATCTTCGGTGGTATTGCACGGCAATCACCTGTTGTAATTATCCCGGTCATCTTGCCGTTGGGCCGGTTTCCTTCGGGTATGAGGGATGTTACTGCGACCTCTGCAACATCCATACAAGATCTTATAGATTTTCTTGGCTGGTCTACTCTTTGTGGTGCTTTTTCATGTTGCTCAGTAATAGCTGACAATTCGTAGCAGATGTTATTTTTGCGATTCTCGTCTGTCAGCAGTCCTTTACCGAACACGTTTGGTCCGAAGACGGTTTTTGATATATGCAGATGATATGATATACGCAAGTGAATTGAAGACCCCTTCAGGGTCACTTGCGGAACTTTCTACGAGCTCGTGGAAGTAATCCAGGCCCACAAGAACCTTGGCCTAACAAATGTTGTTTTCTTTCAAGAAAACTATATCTGACGGCGTGAGATTGACGCTTGGAAAACCATTTGTGAGTACTGGTTTAGTTTGGAAATTGAGCTCAAGCTCTTCTCCAAAAGCTGTGCTTATTTTGGCAAACTACGTGGTTTTTAAACTTCTCGATGTGACCTCCAACACCAGACATAGTGCATATTTCGGTGGTATGCGTGGAATACCGAGTCTTTCAACCACCGATTCTTGGATAATTGTCTTTTGTGCTCCAGTATCAAAGAAGAAAAGCACCTTTTCGTAGTTTTTCGACCTGTAATTCTAGATAATTCCTTCGGCTGTCATAAGTATTAGCTGAGACTTAGTATGTTCACTTTCACTGCTTCGCTGGCCCTTATTTTCGATCAGGTGAAGGCGTTCATGGTATCCGGATCTCTACCGTTACTCCTGTTTTCTCTATAGCGCTGCTTGAATGATTCCCAGCGATTAGAGTTTGTTGGAGAAGGTGTCTGTCGTTCTCGGTTCCAGGGCCTTCTCTTATCGATTCTAATTTGATCTCTCATTTGGTTACTTGTGCTGAAGCACAGTGCTCCATTGTGTTTTTGTCCACAGTTCGAGCAGTCAGGTTCATAACAGTCATAGCTGTTGTGGCTGGATGAGAGGCACTTCCAGCACCTATTCTCTTCTTTCTATATTTTGCAGCGACTACTCTGGTCTGCAACTGTTCGGCATGCCATTGATGCGTGATTGTTTCTGTGGCAAAACATACAATCACTGCCAGACTGAGGTCGCGTGAAGTACTTTTCTCGCGGTGTATTGACCTTGTTTTTGATACTCTGGCCATATCTGCTCTCGATTGTGTGACTAGGATTGCGTGGCCGAGTTTTCAATATGCAGCTTAGCGGCAATTTCCTTTTTAAGGTGATCCACCAAATCTTCCACTGTTTGCTTAGGTTGCGTTTGCCCTGATAACAATACTGGCTTGACGACTTCTTGGGGAAACTTGGCTAAGATTGTTTCACACCACATTGGATCGAATGTCTTTCGCACATCATAGCCAGCGGATATCATCTGGATGATCAGGACCTGTATTCGGTTAATTACTGCTGAACAGCTGTCAGCAGAATTAGTGGCTGGTCTCATACTCATAAGTTTTTGTATGATTGTGACCTATTCACAGGTTCATTACAGTAATTATCCTGTAATCTTTGGATAATCCAGTCATAATTGTCTGGAATGAGTTTTATACCTTTTATTGTGTTTTGAGCTCTGCCTTGCAGGCTTTCTTTGAGCAAGAGTATCTTCTCCATGACATCCAGTTCCGAGCTTTTATGGACTAGTGTCTCAAAAATCGCCCAGAATTCTGGGAAATCTTCCGCATTACCGTAGAATTTTGGTAAAGATGCTTACGGAGGTTTTATGGACCTGTGGGAGCTCCTTTGCAAATTTTCCTGCAAATTTTGCTCAGAAATTAGTGCTGCTGACACGCTATTCTCGCCACTTTCAGTTCTGATTCCGTCCTCATCTTGGACAATTTGCACTACCTCGTTCTCTGTCTGAATACTCTCTATTTGTGCTTTTTGGGTGTACCCTAATTTCACATTCATCCTGTTCATGGCGCACTTTGCTTCGTCGAGCCGTGCTGCCAGCATAAAACTTAAGTCTTCTGACTCGGTAATTGTTGTATTCAAGCCAGATTCGGCTTCTATTCCTTCTACTTCTGCTGCTAAATCTTTTCTCTCTGATTTGGTTTTACAGTTTTTATATTCTTCTCTGATTTCTGCACATAATTGTTCTAATTTTTCCCGGCCGTTTATAATTAGCCGGAGACCACTTTGCAATAGTGCAATAGTGGGATCTACACTTCTCGTAATTTTCTTCATCTATAACAGTAAAGTCTGTTCTAGAGGTACACTCCTTGTAACGGAGTACGAGATTTTTGAGTGTTCTTGCACTCAATACTATGGGCGTCTTATGGAACTGTAGCGCCATTTCTATTATTTTATTATGCATTTCCTTTTTTGAAATACTTACTTTTCTAACTTGGTAGCGAAATTACTCCAGGTATAGTGTACGGGAGGTTTAGCCCGCTTGTTTTGCAGTGAGATTGCTCCAAGTACTTAGTACGGGAGACTTATGAATCAAAAGATTCGAGGGCTTGTATTTGACCAGATAAATGTGCTCAATGAGCAAGTCTCGACTCCAGGTCTCAAAGTTGTTACGCTTTGACACGAATAATTGGCTTAATTAGGCCGATGCACCAAAATGTTGTGGGCTAGAGACTGTAGAGGTTAATTTACCTCTATTTACCGTTATACGGTGGTTCAGTGGTATTTTAATGAATAATAAGAGCGGCTCAGCAGAGTACAGAACAGAGCAGGAACGTCTTTATTGGACGCTTACAGGAGAAGGTAAAGAGGCTTGGACCTCCCGGCCTGCCCTACAGTTTATGCCCCGCCCCCGCCAGACGCAGGTTGTGAGGAATCATCGCACACCTGGCGATGATAACCGGTAAGGTCTACTTACCACCCCCTGTATCACAAAAATCAGGATCCCATTTTTGCCGCCACGCGAGATATAAATTTCCGGTCACACGCACAATCACACACAAACAAAAACACGAACACAAACACAATCACATACACAAACAGACACGCGCACATGCGTACGCACACACTCGACCGATTATATGAAAAAGGATGCTGAGCTTTTGAATTTCCCACTGTTTTCAGACGCAAAAACATGACCCCGTTTCACACCTCTACGGCACTGCAGGAATACATAGTTGCTAAGTATTTCATTCCTGTGTTGTGTGTCTGTATTGTTTAACCTCTGCAGATAAAACTTCCGATTAATCTTTAATTCATCTTCAACCACACGATATCATGAGAGGAGATTTAAGCACCAAAATAGCAAGGAGTGCTATCGCAGGAGGGGGAGGCATTTTGACACGCCGAATGATTACACATCATCTTTATGCTGAGTTGTCAAATGCTGACACTGACATGAGACTTTCGTGTTAACGGCTTGCATGTCTTGCACAGGTTTGATCCTGTAAAGCCATAGGTAGCAGCAGCGTCACTCCTACTTCGCATAATTGCAGTTTCTATCTTTTGGGAGAGGCTTTGGTGGCTGTTCTCGCGGAATAGTGTGAATCGACGATCTTCACATTTCCTTGGAATTTTCCTAATTTTGGAGATACTTCGTGTGAATCACTTCTGCAGTGAATCTATAGAGGTAAGTTCAGAATTATATTTATTCTTGTGTATGTTCCAAGGTACATGCTCATAACGCGTAATCATGTCAGTGTACAGCATTTGACAGACACGTATGCAATGCGTCATCATTCTAAACTCCAAAAATACAATATATCCTAAAGTCTGATAGATAAGTCCGCCTGCACGCGGTGTCGCGCGCGGCACAGGCGACCGCAGTCTTCAAAGAACCAGAGATGAAGAGAGAGTTCATATTGTATTGTATATTGTATTGGTTAATATAAAAGAGAGTAGCAAGTAAAGTTGGGGTCGTACGAAAGGTGAACACGGAAACTTCACAGTTGGCAGAGGAAAGTGAACGAGTGAGAGGAGAACCGTTGTTCAACTTGGGCTTCAATGCAACGATGGTTTTGGCGATGAAATAGCGGTTGAATAAGAATTTTTCCTTATTTCTGTTATGATAATGGTGCAGAAAGACTCGCAGACATGCTCTTTCACCTTATTTTTCCCCTGCTAATCGTGCTTGCGCTTGCCGCGACAAGTTTTTGCACCTGATGTGAGCCCTCCTTCCAGTCATCGAGCTCTTTGAAATGCCTGAACAACTTATGATAAGCAGTATACTGGAGGAATAATATAATTTTTGTAAGATTTCATCGATAAATCCACGTAGAGCGGAGCTACGGAGAGTTGGCTGCTTTAGTTTGCCATGCCATAAATGTTTGTGACGATGAAATGGAGATTACGTAGAAAATTTAAGATAAATGATCATGTTACACGGGTTAAACTAAGATTTTGATACGCGATATTTTTAGATATTAGAAATGAAGTTGAATAAACAGTTTCTAAGCCCTGTCGTTTTTAATAATGAAGGGTGGATCGCGATCCTATGTTCTTTGAAGACTGCGCCTGCATTCGCCGCTGCCGCGCGTGACGCCGCGCGCGCGGACTTAACTATCAGACTTTAAGGTACCTACAGTGACTGCTTCATCGTAACATCAACACTGTCCGAAATAGATGAGTGTTTTCAATTATTGAATGAGCAATCACAATATATTGGGTGTATGCAGAATAAATGGCCGTTTTATGGGCTCTCAGATAAATGGCCTCAGATACACAGCCTTTTTTCGGCGCTGTTTCACAGCTCGTGTCAACCTGAATATACCATCTTGTAAGTCCTGCTCAGCCCTTTCCAGTTCATACTTCGTTTGGTGGCGGCCTTTGGTAACAGGTTTTTTACAGGCTCTGAAATTCATAATGGAAAAGTACGGGTTTTAAATGATCATGCTTCATTCAAACTGAGTCACTCCGCGGCCGAAGCCAGTTCGAACCTCAGCCGTGCGTGGGGCCAGGAGGGTTTTGCCGAAAGAACCGTGCGCCGTAGGTTCGAGAGGTTTGCTTGTGGAGACTTTAGTCTTTAAGATGAGCCGTATCAAGGTCGACGATCATCGCTTGACGACGAGGAACTGAAGGCCACCGTAGAAGCAAATCCGGAAACAACCACAGCAGCGCTGGCAGAGGACCTGGATGTTCACCAGTGCACAGTTTCAAGACACCTAGCTAAAATGGGAAAAGTGAGAAAACTTCAGAAGTGGATTCCACATGATCTCACCGATGCCCCGCAGTACACACGTTATGACACTTGTTGTAACTTACTTGTTCGTTGGAAATCGGACCTCTTCCTCGAACGTCTAATAGCTGTAGATGAAAAATGGATCATGTACGACAATAGGAAGCGTGGCTATGTTCGGGTAGACAAGGTTCCCCTCCCACAGTCTTCCCCAAGCCAGATTTACACCCCGAAAAGGTGCTGCTCACTGTTTGGTGGTGTTGTAAGGGCGTAATCCACTTGAGCCTGCTTCAACCTGGTCAGACCATCACAGCAGAGTCTTTTTTCCGTGATTTGGTTCTGATGTATGAAAAAATGCAAAAACTATGGCCGGCGCTGACAAACAGAAAGGGTCCTATCCTGTTGCAGGATAACGCCAAACCCCACACTTTGCAAGTCACCGGGCAAAAACTGATGCAGTTAGGCATCGAGACTCTCCCTCACCCCCCCCCCCCCCTTATTCCCCAGACCTTTCCCCAACGGATTACCATCTTTTCCGGGTTCACGATGCAAAAAACAAAAACAAATAAAGTTCTTTGAAGGAGATCTTTAGAATATATAAAGTGGTTCGTTTCGCCTCCACTCAGACGAACCACTATGCCTTCGTCAGCACCGGAGGCTCATCAGTGAGTGTGGTGCTGACGAGGGCAAAGGAATGGTCAGAATGTGGTGACGCAACAGAAAAAGAAAGAGAATAATACAAGACTATCATAAAGGTTAACCTATAGCATGCACATAAGAAAGTATAAAGAGTCATCAAAAAACCAAAAGGTTAAGATTCATAAAACCAAAGGAAGGAAAGAAAAGTTGAAAGATATGAGCGCTACTACGTGTGCGAATTCAAAAATTCTTACGTGTGATACTCAGCCTAATAATTATGTGCCTGTGGATTAGAGCGCGCTTGATCCTGTATAGAGAATGGGACAGGTATTGATGTTTATATGAGGTTATATAACCCTAGCAATCATTAAACAAGGAAAATTGGAATGTATTGCAATATATGTGATATTACTGTTATCCGTAGTTATCGCAAATATTTCTGTAAGCGGAAACGGATAATTCAGTGAGTAGAAGGTATAATAGAGCAAGCATGGAGGAGAGGAATTGAGTAACCCAATAGGAAGAAAACGGGAGAAATGTAGTTAGAAAGACGTATCTAATAGTCCTTTAACAAGCTCTTTGACAGTTTTTTGATTGTGAATCAAACCATATTTGTACGCGATGAATTTGTTGTTATAAACACATTTAACAATATTTGCAATTATTATATCCTCTGGGTAGTTATTGTGAAGAAGTGTAGCTTTCATTTCTTTTGTCTTTTGTACAAAGGTATTAAATTCGCTACATGTATTAGAAATTCTAAGGGTTTCCGTGAATATTACTGCGGCTTTAGTGTTAGCCGATATGTTTGTCTCATAGTGTGGAAATCTCATAACCCTGAAGCTAAAGTCATCGGTTTTATTGTAAAGCGTAGTAGTTAACCTGTTATTATTTACCGCGATAGTCATGTCCAAGTAATTGCTATGTGTTTCTGTCATGTGTGTTTTTTTGATTTCTAATGTATTATTGTAGGTACTTTCAAGATATCTATCTATGTCTGTCTCTTTTTGATTGTGTATAACCAACAGATCATCCATGTACCTAAACGGAATAAATAATTTATTACTGTTGTATTTTGTAGCCTTAGCGAAATTAAATTCCATAACAGACAAGGTAAGATCAGCTAGAAGAGGGCTGAAATTACCACCTTGTGGAACACCTATATTTTGTTTGAAAACTGAATCTCCAGATATGCAAAAACTATTACGTAACAAATATTCTATAAAGTAGAGGAGGTCGTAGACATTGTAGTATCTATAGCTATTTTTTATTTCCTTTCCGTCAGTATAAAATACATTGTATCCATTGGAGGCTATCATGGATTTGTTAGCATTGCTGAAGCATATTTTCAACAATTCGCTCATATTTTTGATGATTACATGGTGTTTAAGATTAGTAAACATATCGGTGAAGTCTGCAGTGTAAATCTTAAGGGCGTCATGTCTAATGTTACTGAGCTCTTTACTAATGTTTATATCATTAATTGCCCAGTAGGTTTTAACAGTTCTGTTTCTTTCTTGCGTTACCCTAACATAATTAATGAAATGTCGTTTAATATAAGAAAAATTGTATGTAGCTCCTTAGCTAGAGGCTTTATACTGCTGTTATAAGCTCCTGTAATGAACCTAAACTTAACTGGGTTCTTATGCAGTTTAGGAAGGGCATAAATTACTGGTAATTCACATGCTGTATCAATTTGTAGTCCACTACGGATACAGAAAAATTTGTGGTTCAGTATTAATGCATATTTATTGCTGTTTGGTATATGGGAATATGTATTTGTAGTTAGTTGGTGAATGAAAGAATTTATTGTTGCGTTATAATCAATGTCCATCTCTTTCATTAATACTGCCACATACAGCTTTTTACAAATAATACCATAATTATTTGCGGCTTTATCTAAAGGGCAAAAAACCAGCTTGTTTTGATAATATCTGACAGTCTTGTGAGGAAATTCGATTCCCTTGCTTTTAATATTGTTAGCTGTCAAAAGTGGTTTGACTTTTTTGTGGTAGCAAGTGTGTAAGTATTTGGTAATCATTTCTAACTTACTACTGGGAATCCTGTATTTATTCTTGAAAAATGTAATAATTTTCTTAATTAGATCAAAGTAGCTGATTTTAACTTCTAATCTGGTGACCCCTGTATCAGGTCTATACTTTGTGCCTTTATGTAGAATACTATTAAAATTCTCTTCTTGTATCAAACTGAGATCTCCTGTAACTATGTGTCCATAGGTAGTGTTAACATACTTATTTGCATTATTGTTACTACATATGCAATCTTCTTCAAGTATTTTCTCCAATTCGTGTTTTGTTAAACTTTTAAGTACTTTATTGTAATTAAAAATTTTACTAGATAGTGGTTTGTTGTACTTGAAGATGATTCTAACTGGGATAAACACATTAGATTGTTTATTGTTAGTAGTTAGAATACGTTTGATGAATCCAGAATTGAAAATTCTGGAAAAAGGAATGTCATTAAAAATTCGACTAGTATAATTGACAACTACATTATGGAAAGCCTGCTTTGGTTTACTCGTTTCTCTGATATGTTGATAATATAAGTGGGCTAGAAGACAGAACACAAGAAATTTATTTTTGTTGTTAATCGTACTGAGAAATTCTGCATTACAGGAACTATGTATTAACCTATTAGCTTCTTCTCTTTTCAAAGACTTGATAAGCCTATAGTACTCGATTGATTTTAAACTACCATCCTTACTAGTTATTTCTTCTATCACTTCATTGAAAGTATGTCTACCTTTTTTCTTTCTACGTGTTTTACCTCTATTAGCTCTATCTTTAGTTATTTTCAATGCAAAGAATGGATGGTTGCTTTTATCAAAGAATGGATGGTTGCTTTTATACATCAAGGGATTGTTTACATTAGTGATATTGCCATATCCTTTGATGTTATCATTCAGGCCAAAAGGATAAGCAGTCATTAAGAGTTTGATCCAGAAAAGCTCCTTATCCAATAATGTGGTTTTATCATTACTTTTAAGTGAGTCCAACACACTGACAGTGATGCCATGTTTACATTTGAAGAAATGATTGTATAAAGGTGATGTAACTTTGTGATTCTTTAAGCTTTCTAGTAGTAACACCTACATATTGAAGTCCACATCCATTACAACTAATGCAATACACTAAATTTTTTGTGCAACAGTTAGTATCGATATCTTTGTATGTACTGATTTGTAGTCCAGTAACATGCGAAACTATATAGCAGTCCTTGTTAGTTATTTTGCAGATTCTGCATTGTTTGTTACAGTCACAGCCTTTTTTGTTATTACCCAAGTCTTTGATGTAATAATAATTGGTCCCACCCCTTACCTTTTGAAATTGTGTGAAGGTGTGATAATTTGAAGGATTAATTTTGACTTTGTTTTTTGACCGAAATCTAAGGGTTTGGGTGGTCCAACCCATAACACAGAGAGGAGTCTCCCGAAGGTTTGGCAGGGCTGCTGCCCAGGGGTTGACACTCCCTGCTTGTTCCAAAGGAACAACTAGCGCTGGAGGCGCCAAAAATTGACCCCTCTCGCCATTTTTGACTTGCATAACCCCATCAGCGCTAATCCCTATTTTTAGTAAGAGGTATGGCCTCTTATAGATGGTTAAAAAAGTTGTTATGGGATTTTATCCTAACCCCCCAAGGAAAGCAAAAGAAAAGAAAGAAAAACGCGCGGGCCAATTACTGAGTAAAATGAAGGCTGTGTATTTAATTGTTACATAGATAATAAAGATCAAAAGTATCTAAGTATTGATCTGATACCTGGTATAAAAGGGTACTGCATGCTATCACTAGTCATTACTAATCGCTATTGCTACCTATCTGCTCTCCAACATGTCTGCTGTGAGTATTATCACCAATTCCGTTTAATCAAGAACCATAATGATGTGTATTTTTTAGAAGGTCGGTTTTGATGTCGTGGTCAGTGACCAGAAGAAGAGGATGGATAAACAGCAAGAGCAAGTGAACCGAACTGTGCTTTCAAAAAATGTTCGCATCCTATTCATGCCGAACCCAGAGAGACAAACACTGCGTGAGGTTGTAAGGCGATTCCTTACAGAGGTTGTGCGGTGAGCGTAGCTAATGAAGCGGATATAGTTATTGCTAACTGATGTAGAAGAGAAAAAGGTTTTAGTTACGAGAACTCTTCTGACGGGTGTTCGCTAGGTTGGGTGAAACCGACTGGAGGTAGTGGTAACACAACGTGTTTTCGAGTAGGTGTTCAGGTATCAGTAAGTATTGATGATTTAAAATGCATGGAATTCTAGGCGGAGATGAGTTCACTGTTTTGGGACCATTATCTAGAGCAAGGTAAACGTAATCTGATGGAATTCAATAGGAAACATAATGCAAATGTAAAGCTTTTAAGAGACCACACAATTCAAGTTGGAGATGTGGAGAATTTGAGGTAACATTAAAAGCTTAACAAGTATGAAAGAAAAGGAAGTGCTTTGCAGTTTGTATATGCGGAAGAAAATCCGTCAGTATTGCTTGGAGAACCAGTTGGCCTGCCCTGAGATTACCGTAAAAAACGGTTATCTATCAATAAGAAGCAACCACATGTCCGAACCACTAGTAAGATTGTTTGTTATTTATCATATGGGCCGCTGACATTGAAGAGGAGTTGTCAATTATCATCAATTATCATGAATAAGTAGCTATTTAGAAAATCAAATCCACTATCTTGGCCGTAAAAATAGGATGGCAATACTCAGATTGGAGTGGGCTCCCAAGAGTTATTAACGGAGCATGAAATCAAAGAGTATGAAGTGAGATTCGAAAATAATAAGATGACCCAATTCGAATTATAGGGTATAATTACTTTTAAAAAACTTACAGGACGGCAGGCTCGAATGGGGTTCCGTTACAGTGGAATCGTTGATTAAATTGGATAAGCCAAATTCGTCGCTTAGTATGGTGAGTATAATATAATATATATAATTTATATCTGGAAAAACAATTTACACTTGTATTTTAGGAATGCACGAATAGAAAACGCGAGGCTGTAACTACGGAAAGTCTACCGTCAAAAGTCCCGAGAAAGGAAGGCGACAATTGTGATAACAAGGAGTGAGATAAAAACTTTATGGAGGTTTAAGCAAATGAACAAGAGTTTTAGTTATCTTATGTTAAATTACGTTAACCGTTCTTAAATAAAGTTAGAATTGATGTCAATAGAATCAAATGTAAAAGGTAGGAAGGTGAAAGACGTCAATCGACGCTTATAAGGACCACCGGTCCCGAGAAATCACCACCGGTGACAATGGAGGCAATTGCCTCAAAAAAATATTTGTATGAGAAATAATCCGTTAGACGGAACTGATGCTTAGCAGATCTTGGGTTGCCCTCAAAGATCAGCAATCATCAGCACAGTCCAAAAAACAAAAACAAACAAAGTTCTTTGAAGGAGATCTTTAGAATATATAAAGTGGTTCGTTTCGCCTCCACTCAGACGAACCACTATGCCTTCGTCAGCACTGGAGGCTCATCAGTGAGTGTGGTGCTGACGAGGGCAAAGGAATGGTCAGAATGTGGTGACGCAACAGAAAAAGAAAGAATATAATACAAGACTATCATAAAGGTTAACCTATAGCATGCACATAAGAAAGTATAAAGAAGTTCGAGAGGTTTGCTTGTGGAGACTTTAGTCTTTAAGATGAGCCGTATCAAGGTCGACGATCATCGCTTGACGACGAGGAACTGAAGGCCACCGTAGAAGCAAATCCGGAAACAACCACAGCAGCGCTGGCAGAGGACCTGGATGTTCACCAGAGCACAGTTTCAAGACACCTAGCTAAAATGGGAAAAGTGAGAAAACTTCAGAAGTGGATTCCACATGATCTCACCGATGGCCAGCAGTACGCACGTTATGACACTTGTTGTAACTTACTTGTTCGTTGGAAATCGGACCTCTTCCTCGAACGTCTAATAGCTGTAGATGAAAAATGGGTCATGTACGACAACAGGAAGCGTGGCTATGTTCGGGTAGACAAGAGTTCCCCTCCCACAGTCTTCCCCAAGCCAGATTTACACCCCGAAAAGGTGCTGCTCACTGTTCGGTGGTGTTGTAAGGGCGTAATCCACTTGAGCCTGCTTCAACCTGGTCAGACCATCACAGCAGAGTCTTTTTTCCGTGATTTGGTTCTGATGTATGAAAAAATGCAAAAACTATGGCCGGCGCTGACAAACAGAAAGGGTCCTATCCTGTTGCAGAATAACGCCAAACCCCACACTTTGCAAGTCACCGGGCAAAAACTGATGCAGTTAGGCATCGAGACTCTCCCTCACCCCCCCCCCCCCCCTTATTCCCCAGACCTTTCCCCAACGGATTACCATCTTTTCCGGGTTCACGATGCAAACCTGCGTCAGAAGGAGTTCGCCGATACGATGCAGGTTGAAAATGCCATTGTTGACTTTATTAATTCTCGCAATCCAAAATTTTATCATGATGGCATACTTTCTTTACCATATCGTTGGCAAAGTTGGGGAGATTCGATTGGTTTTCATTTTGATGAATACACTTGTGTCTGAGCGAAGTCATGGCGTTTTGAAAAAAAGTGATCTGTTTCGGCCATTTATTCTGTATACATTATTCCATTCATTCATTCATTCACCGCCGGCTGTGCGGCTGTGACTGGATTTGCTCTTTTATCTGGTGATCTAGAGCTGTTGTCTACCATTATTTATTGTGTTCTACGCCAAAAAATCATCGCCGTTGATTATTATTCTATTGCTGGAATTTTTCTGACTATTGTTTCGTGCGGAGTTTGCTGAGATCGAACACTTGGTGCTCCACCGCGGATCAATCTGATATAAGGAAAACTACGACGTCCGTTTGTGTGGTCTTATTTTTGTGCCTGTTATTTTTCAATATCTAGTAGGCTGTGTCCAGAGTGGCAACTAGACTTATACTATTCTTGAATACAGCGTTGCCACCTTAACAGGTATTTTTGGCTTAACTGCTCTGGTGTGCCTTCAGTCAGTTAATTGTTCTGATCTGTGATCTCGCTTGCCATGGCTAACGTCAATATGGAGACTGGAACTGGCTTGCTGGGCTCTGAGACTAGTGGAATTAGGAGTGGCCATGAAGAGTCTGCCTGGAGAGACTTGCAGCAGAAAGTCGAGAAGATTGCAAGCTTGCGCCGTGTATTGGATCCAGTCAATAATGTTTCGAATGCCATGATGCTAGAATTAACTTATCTTAGGGCCGAAAATGTCAACTTGAAAAAAGAAGTCAATGAGTTGCGTAGTCGTAAGTCTCAAGTGTTCCGCAGTGATAGTCAGGTGTTAAACCAGGAGAATTGTAGCACTGAGGTAGATAGTCCCGATAAGAAATTATCATGTTATGAAGTTGAGAGACTCCGTTATGTTGTGATCAGTGGTGTTTCTGAGGCGGTTTCTACCAGGCCGAGGGAAAGAATATCGCATGATTTCGGTTATGTCTGTAATATACTTGATTTCTTAGGTTTGGAGTGTAATCCGGTCATAGTGTATATGTAGGATGGGTAAGCCATCGCAATGGAGGGGCAGATTAATCAAAGTGGTCCTTCCTTCGCGATGGTTTCAGCGTGTGCTCCTAAGGCGCGCTCCGCGTCTCCGGTTCTTCTCTGAAAGTGGAATTTTTATAAGGAAATCTCTCACAGATGAACGGGAAAGGAGACGAAGGCTACGCGTTGGGAGCGAAGTGGGTGGCTCCGGCTCTCCCTCGGCGGCTGATCGGCAGTCGACGAAGGCTAACTCGGAGTTTTCACCAAAGTCTGTTGCGGAGGGAAACTGACATCCTCTCCGCGGATGAAGATGATTAGTCTCAAAGTTTTTTATAGTAATGTGCGGCCAATCTCAAGGAATTCTGTTTATGTGGAACTTATTTCGGCTGACAAATTTGATCTCTATGCTTTCACTGAAACCCGGCTAAGACCTAGCCACAGACTCCCCTCTATTGTTAGTAGTCTCTGCCGCGATTACGTCGTCTTAAGGTGTGACCGACCGGTGAAAGCTAGCGGGAGGGAGGGGGGGGGGTAGCATTGTTTATCCATAGACTTTCCACTGCACTGGTACTGAAGGAATTGTTGAAGTTGCATATGAGATACATTGTGCTGATGTATACAGTAAGGTTGCTAGTCTTCGGATCATCCTTGTTTACAGAACTCCCTCTTGCATGGCACCTAAAACTATACAATTAACTAAAGTGCTTAGCGATTTGGTTGGATGTAGGCATCATAATGTGATTGTAGGGGACTTTAACATACCAGAGTGGAGCAATGATGGTTGTCCAAAAATGCTCTGTCCTGCCTTGTCATCCTTTCGTGAACTGATGTTTTGTCATAATCTAACTCAACACGTCAAGGACCCCACCAGGCTCGACAAGCTTCTAGATTTGTCATTAGCAGTAACATGAACTCAGTTTGTAATCTAAATATCCTTCCTCCGGTTGGACTCAGTGATCATAGCAGCATCTCCTTCGACATTGTCGGGTATGAAACAACACCTAATCCCTTCTTCTGTAGGGCGTATTCTGAGGCAAATTTCAGTGAGCTATGTAATGATTTGGCCAGGATACACTGGGTCAATCTACTGGAAACAGTTGAGGGTGTTAACGAAAAGTATGAATTGCTGTTATATGTGCTGCACTTGGCTATTGATTATTATGTTCCCTGGAAGCGTACCACTTCCTTCAAATCGGTGGTACTACCTAGATATCTGGAAAACATGAGCTGTCATCGAGAGTGCCTTTCCCAAGAAGCTAGACGTACGGGAGATTGGACTAAATATAATGAATATACAGCAAGGTTCCTCACCAGCTTAAAGAAGTTTAACATAAGTAACATAGAAAAGTTTAACATAGAAAAGTAATTGAGGCCTGAAACAGTGGAAATTTCTACAGGTATCTAAACAATAAAATACAGGGTAAGAAGTGTATGGGCTATTTGAAAAAAGGAAATTTAGTGTTAAACAATGAGCATGATAAAGCAAATTTTCTTGCTGAATAGTTTCTTAAATCTTTTCTGCCTGATGATGGTAATATTCCTGAATACTCGCTATCCTTGATGTTGACTATGAATGAGGTCCCGTGGTTTCAAGCAGATCAACTCTATGAACAGATTATGACTTGGCCGAATTCCTCCTCGGTGATTCCCGACTTTATACCGCTATCATTTATCAAAAAGGTTAGCTGGGTATATATGTGGACCACTGGCCTATGTATTTGATCAGTCGTTGATGACAGGGGAAGTACCAGCGCGCTAGAAGCATTCTTTTGTAACGCCGGTGCTAAAGAAAGAATCTTCCTCTGACCCAGCAAACTATCGGCCAGTAAGTATAACATCCCTCTTTTGTAGGCTTTTTGAGAAAACGCTTAAAGTTCATATTCTGAGGTATATCGCTGTAGCTAAAATCGTTCCTCGTGCTCAACATGGCTTTATCCCAGGACGTTCAGTGGAGACAAATATGATTGAGAGTTTAGAATATTGGTCGAAGGAGCTTGACAAGAGGCACTGCTGTGATGCTACATATTTTGACTTTGCCAAAGCGTTCGATAGGGTATCTCATGAGAAATTGTTGTATAAGATGCGGGTGCTGGGCTTCCATCCTATTCTCATCAAATGGTTGACAAACTTCCTCTCTGGCCGAACATTCCAGGTGCGGGTTGGACATAGTTATTCAGATTGTAAACATGTGCTTAGTGGAGTACCGCAGGGTGGAGTACTATCCCCTGTTCTGTTCAACATTTACACTTTGGAGCTTCCAGATCTGTTTGATGGGCTTGATGTTGAAACAAAGATGTATGCTAACATGTAAAGATTTTCAAAGCTATTAATGAACCATTGGATAATGAGCACTTCAGGAGGCCATTTCTCGTCTGAGTAAATGGTTAAAGCGATGGCAGTTACTCTCATCCCCGAATAAGACAATGTGTATGAGCATCGCTCTTAAGACTCAAGTAGGACTCATTCACTCATACTAACACTCACTCATACGGCCAGCTCACGCTAGCCCACAAGCGATGGAACCATGGAAGAATTGTTGTCCTATTGACGAGTTGTTGGGAGCTTCCCCAATGATGTGGGAAACGCTAGAGGGAAGGAGGCGCCTGTTGAGTACTTGACAAATCAAGAGAATCAGGTCATCTGCAGGCCTCTAAAGAAGGCGAAACGGTCGGAACGTTGGACCACGAATAAAGGTTTCCCTTGAAAACCTCGTGTGGCACAACAATCATCACAATCGGCGAGTAATGCTGAGATTACAAGAAGAGAGAACTTGAAGACTATTGTCGAGTTTTTCGAATACGAGAGTGTATAATTTTTTCAGACGTGAACACCACAGCGAGAATGACTTTGAGGTGAAGTGCAGAGTTCTGTCACGTGAGACCGAGACTTTATCTAAAAAGGCATTAGGAGCGTCACAAAAGGATTCCTTCCATTTGAACAGCTCTGTGGGTTAGAACGATTTCGCGACTGACAGCACCGTCATTTGTCATCACCGCTGTTTAGTAATTCCCAGTCGCACATTATACCAACGTGCGGCGGTAGCGACCCCCTTGCACTCTCGGTGGATCACGCAGTGAGTTCGATTTTTCCCTTTCAATTATTCGACGTCTTCATGGATTGAATAGGTGAGTCCGAAATGTTAGGGGCCTTTGGCGCTTGATCGGGTAAGTCGAGGGTCAGCGAACTTCGAGTCACATTTCGGCCTTCTGAAGATGATGAAAAGATCGAAAACTCAGGCCGTTAATGAAATTGGTTCGCCTAAAATCTCATTCGGCAAAGCAACACCAATAATGTGAACATCATGTCGAGGTTTCGAAAAGAGAGAACCTGGAGAATTCCAAAAATACGCTCCCTTCAAATGTTATTCCTCTTTATCTGCACAGTATCATAATGGAAGAACAAAGCCGAAATAACAAGACAACAAAAAATAATGCCACACGTCTTACCTGGAAGATTGACATTAGTAAAATATTTGATCATTATTTCTTTTGCGCGTGCGTTGCCGCACGTATAGATTCACTAAAGGTAGATGGAGCAGTAGTGAAGAAACATCAGAAAGAAAATGATATAAATACATGCAGAGGAAACTCACCGCGGCTACGACGAAAATGATGAAACCTGCTACAATGATGATCGATACCAACTGGTTGATTACGGCTGCTAAAATTTTGTCCACCACAGTTGCAGGCGTAAAGGAGGGATTCCGTTACACAGAGTTCGTAGCTTTCGAAGAAGTTCGAGCATCTGGAACCATCACTTGAAATAAACTAGATAAAATTAAAGCGAACTATACAATCAAAACGAAGCCTTGAAAATCAACAAATCTGGTTACAAACTTTGATTGCCGGACCTGCTTCAAACTCCTGCCGAAAACATCCGAAGAAGTGCAACTACAGCTATATAACTGAAATAGGGTGCGAGAAAAAAAAAGCGGGGGACGACGTTTTGGAAAACAAAGTAGGAAATATCGATGACGAAGTTAGAAACTTATGAAAATCGCATATAGAAACGTTAAAGCACCACAGCATGAATGAGCAAGCAGGGAACTGCGTTGCGCCTCTCCTCAGACACTTTAACAGACGAAAAGGCCTAAAAATTGCAAAAGTTGACCTTGCTCGAGCGTTCATGACTCCCCCACACTTTATCACTTGGGAGCTCAGGTTTTTTTTTTCGAGTGATCTTGGTATCCTGTTTCTTGATAACGGCTTAGTTGCCCTGAATGTCGAAACATGCGACAGTTATGGGAGTCAAGGATTAGAAGAATGAAAAGAGAAAAGTGAAAGTTTGTGCGGCTTCTGGGCTCTAAAAGCTATAATTTTCCCATACTGAGTGTTTTACAACCAATCATTTTTTTTCGAAACCAGCCGCTTTGCTCTTTCTAATGCGCGTTTGAACTCCTTTGCACGTCACTTGGATCTTGCTATATTTGAGTCGAGAAAATTGAAAAAAAAATTTCCATCGTAAGCGTGAAAGCCTCATGCAGAGTGAATTGGAACCTCTTTAGAAGAAGCCCTGTCTTTCAAAGTGTCTCTGGTATCGACACGGTAAATTCACCATCACAGTGTCGCCATCCTTGCCCTGGGTATGCTCCATGACCTCTACCTTTGCAGCAAACAGACGATGCAACTGGAGGAGTGTTTGGCGTAACAATGTTCTCTTCGTAGTATCAGATGAAACATGATTGTGGCTTTCTTTCTATATGTGCGCCATGCACTTGTCTCCTTCTGCAAGCTGCAGATAAAAGTGGGAGAGTATCACTCCTTGGAATATTTTCCTTTTGGTGATTAATGGGATAATTAATTGCTTATGTCTCTTTTAACTATTTTCTCTCGGTGGGTTTCTAGTAAACACACTAGTGCTTGCTTCTTTTTCTTTTTTTCGCTGTTTCCTCTCGTGAATGTGTGCGCATTACCATCTTAGTTTCAAGAGACTTGCGGCTGCTCATCGTTCGCAATGACGCAGCCGCCAGTTTCCAAACCGCAAGAACATCTTTCGACTTATACTTTGTTTGGCTTTCTTTCTCTTTGGTCCTTTGACGAAAGAAGCAGCTAAGGGAGTGGAACGTTAGATAGTCCAACCAAACACCTATTGTAGCGTGCTGGCTTAGCACTGGATCGAAGTTCTCTGTCTAGAACTTTTGACTCACATGCCGTCAACATTTCAAACTACTGACAGCTTCATGAACAAGTGGACGAATTTCGAAGGAAGAATCGTCCGCTCGACTTCTCGAGGGTGGTCGGTTGTTTTCAGTGGTGTTATCGAGCAAAGGTATTCGGTAAGTTTGATTTTCATAATGTCATTTCCGGATGTCCGTACGACAGATGGTCATAAACATAAGAAGGACGATATCATGAAACTTTCCAATAAGGAACGTTATCTATCTGTGTTCACCTCTTCTAAACCGTACTTTACCTCAAACGAAAGACTCGAACAAGTGTAATTGTTCTTCTGCTCATGAGTGTGGCGTTTTGGAAAGCATAGACAAGGCCTTCTAGCTCTATGAAAAAGATCGCAACCCGATCAAAAGCAGCTGTAAACAACGTCTCCGAGGTTTCTAACCAATCATCGTTAGCGCAGGCGGAAAAAGCTCGACGATCGTTGCTGCAGGAGTACCAGACACCGAATTCAGTCTTGATCTCCAAAATAGTCCTCATTTGAGTGGTCTAAAATATGGGCATTACTAAGCGACTTGGGAGTAACATGTGAACCATTTGCATTTACGTACCGCCTCGATAAAATGAAAAGGTCCACTGTCAAGATGAGATCAATAGGGGCGAGATATACAGTAGCATGTTTTAACTTGGCCTGACCGGTCTAATCAACAGTTGGCGGACTCAGCACTATTTGAACGTAGCCGCGCATGCTGAGTCAGTTCAGTTTACTTCTGTCTGAGTCTGTTTTTGAGTGTGAGTTGCCGGACGTCGGGCGAGAGGAGTCATAGGCTGCGGTAGCCTCTTTCATCAGCGATCTCCACGGATTCCTTCCTTGTTTCTGCTGCCTTCGTTCATTGCCTCGGGTCATTTCCCCCGTGAAATTTGCTGTTGCCTTGTTGTGACTCGGTGGCCTCGTCACCGAATATTTGCTGTATATAATCGCTAATCTTGTTGTACCTCGTTTATATTGTTGTTTTAGTATCATCTACATTGTTGTGTGTGCCTCAACTATTCCTTTATTTTATTGTATCGTGTTCTAAATGAAAGGAGTTCTGAATGATCTTGTTGATTCGCTGCTGATTGGTAGAAACCAAATATACCTTACATACATACATCCATAATAACTCTTCCTCGTCTTGAAAGTAGTATTTCGAGCCCCTTTTCTCTAAAAAGACTGCTCTCTGTAGCGCTCCATCGCTCCGAAAGTCTGCCGGATTTGGCAACAGTCTGCCGGATTCATACATTTCTTTGATGCAGAAGGACATAGGATCGCTTCCGCCTTGTGCAAACAACATAGGCACATTAAGAAAATAACTGGAGGCAGCTGTCGTATATTGAAGAACTGTATTTATGATAATATGAGTGGTGAAAGGACACCCCTTCATTTTAATTTGTTCCATTGTCCAACCACTATAAAGTAATGATAACTGGTGTTAACCACAACGAAAGGAGATGGTCTCAGCCAATGCTCCAGTGCAGCCTGTATCATGCTACTTGAACGATTCTGCTGTTATCTTGAGTTCCAATAGTGGACTTTCTTGCAGACCACTACCTATTACTTCGATGTCTACCGATTCAACACAAACTTCAGACTGAGTCAACCGCCTTCACGCTTTCATTCGTCTATCATGAAATGTTTCTTTATGAACTGCCGTAGCTTCAAAAAGGAAATGATAGAATTCCAAACGTTCTTCTGTTGTTACAAACCAGATGCAGTCTGCCTACAAGAAACTTGGCTAAGTAACTGTGCCGCCAATGACCACATAATTTCTAATCTGTCTTATAGCATACTCACGGAAAACACAACTAAAGGTGGCGACGTAGCTATTCTATTAGGTTGTGAGGAAAGTTTTGACTGGTTTTTGCAATTTCGAATTTGGGATATCATAACTCAGCTCGGAGTGCATATTTTCTCACAGATTAAGCACCGTTCGATTCGCTACACTTTTGACAATATCATGGATATTTGCATAACTCATTTTGATTGAGGGCTGATGATTCATGTTGCGCGAAATAAAAAAAAGTCTTTAAATCACCATTCTTTCTGAACACGTTGCTGCTGAAGAAGTTGTCTAAATGTTTGGGAAAGTGGGGTTCATTTAGCGCTAGATGGTGGTATGGTGAATATGATGGACGAGTAAGGGCTTCAGTCCTCAACTGCTTCACTTACTGGAAGAGGATTTGTGGAAAATGCGCTCGCGCATGGCTGCTCCCGAAAGGTCGCGTGGCACCAAATTTTTGGTTTTCTTGAAATGGAGCCACTCGGGGTGGTCAATTAAGTTTATTTGTTGAGGGCCAATACTTATGGTTCCCCCTGCAAGTAGGAACGCTCATCGCATACTGCCGTTTAAGTTAAAGATTTGATCAATTCAAGATTCAAGCAACTCGTTATCATTTCTGCACTTCTCGAAACCAGGGACAAGATGTTCCATCCATTGCTTCGCCCCTGTCCCTTGCAGTACTCACATTTGTGGTCACCTTCGATGGGACTCGGCTATACAATAACTCGTTAAGTGAAGTGAACCAAAAAGTGCCATTTTCGCAGTACTTTAAAGGTACACCACGCGATAATCAAAGTGGTCCTTACCTTCTCAGGGCAGGTAGACCCTTGGACAGTTGTAAAAATTGCACTCTTCTCGCTGCTCCACCGCTCACCCCCGCCCCGTACGGCCTGGTGAGCTGAACCGAGTCGAGCCCACCGAGCCGAATCACACCCGGCATAGACGAGAGGGAAACTTGCGATAAGACAAGATAAGGCAGCGATATCAATAGCGAAGGTAGCTTCAGCAGGGGAGAAAAGGTGATATCGTAGCATTTCGCGCGATATCATCGAGCAAAAGCTCTTTTATAATCTCTAATACTCGTACGAGGACCGAGGGCAGGGAGCTTTATTTTCCGTGGTTTTGAGGGGTTTTGATTCATTTTTCTTTACTAGTGGGAAACCAGGCCCTCTACATCCTGTAATACGCGCGGTAGCTCTCACAATTTTTCGCGGTGTGCCTTTAAAACTTCCCTGATAATTCGAAAACCTTGTAGCATCCCAAATAAAGCATACATTGGGAAGGAGCGACTTTTTATCTATCTATGGAGTACAATGTGTAAGCTGATTCGTGTTAATGCGCTCTAATATTTAAATTTATCGCGTGAACGCGGAAAGCCGGCCTGAACTTTCCTTACAATTTAATATAATAATAGGCGATCACATGAGTGTTGACACTTATGCTCAGTCCTTGAAAGTAGACGACGCTGCATAAATAGTAGTTGATCTTCCATAAAGCACACCAGTTTATCCATATCAATTGTTACAGACCTCCTGTTTCAAAGGCAGTATTAGCGAAAATTCGGACGAAAGTAAAAGAAGTAGTGAACACGAATGTCGAGATGCCTAGTTGTAGGACAGTGAAAGAAACGGATGGAATTGGCCAAAAACCCTAGAAATAGGACCCCCTTCCCACCGTTGATTCTCGACGTGGACGACCATTTCGTCAACAGGCGGGTGGCCCGGACGACTCTGCCATTGGCATGTATTCAGGTAATCGATGCACAAAAACAGCGTGGAAATAATGCAAAAAAAAACTTGAAAGGCGTCCCATCGTTGACTGCAGACAAGAGAAGACAATAAGTGAGAATTAAATGAAAAGAAAAGAAGAACAGAAAAGAAAAACTCGCGAACTCTACAGGTAAGCAGCAAAAATCAAAAACACTGAAAAAGACAGTCAGCTGATAAGAAAAGGGTCTGCGACTCTCTGTTGACGAGAGCGCGCCCGATCGCTCCAGCCGGCCGCGTCGCCTTGGCCCCTCTCACCCCAGCCAATCATGGGGAGCTCGTCGCCAGGAGGCGGACTGCTCTGAGCAAGGCGGCTTGCCCTGATGAGGCCGCCTCCGCCACAGCTCAGGGGGGCGCCTTCCGCGAGGGATTTCGTCATGCAATGGCCTTTCAGACCCATAGTTTTCCACTAAATGACTCCTTTTGGGATTTCTTATCACCCACATTATGCCTAACACTGTCTTTAATGGTTGATACATGAAGGCGACTCGTAGATATCCTCAGTATAGTATTAATTGCTTCTGTTTGCCCTGTCGTACTTGCTGGTGACTTTTATATTGATATTCCTTGGCCACCCACCCCATTGGCCAAATTATCAAGAGAGTATGTTTTATTTATTCGAGTTGCATGGTCTCACACAGCATGTAATCGCTACAACCTGCGACTGCAAAGTCCTTGATTCAGTCTTCACTAGTAACAAAAACTTTATCACCATTCCTAACCTACTGCATCCTCTGGGCAAACTGATCATTCCATTATCTCGTTTTCACTACCTTAGTTTCATGCACCAGACCCCACACCTAATCTTTTTCTTGACTTCGTACGGGCTGATTGTAATTCCATGAAATGTCACCTTTCAAATGGGAGCTATTGTTCGATGACTACAGCGACATCGATAATCTCTATCAACGCTTCTGTGATATCATCTTTCTAGTATACATTACCACGTTCCCATCACTGTAAAATGCCCTGATGAAACTCTCAATTTCCCTACATACATTCAGAACATTCACAACATGATATTATATTAAATTACACTATTCCACCGCCTATCAAAAAGGTTCAAAGAGCGTTCAGGATGAGTTGTATATCTTCCTATGTAAACGCGGATCTCAAATCTGCCCTCCAAATCTGCTAAACGATTCTGAGAAGAATGTTGCGGACGCCTGAAAGATACGGCGCAAGTGGAGGTGCTGGTCATATATGACTGGAGAAAGTACACTGACAGAGCTTAGATGGAGCAGTTGGTATGGTGTCGGACTACAATTTGGTGCATGAGAGTTCGATTTCTCGATGCATTTGCTAGGTTTGATTTTGCCTTGAGTGTTTGCTGAACGTGTGCAAAACGCTTTTACGCTTCATTAAAGCATCTCGCGCTGCCCACTGATGAGTATATGTGAAGATTGGCTCTTTTCTGGATTTGAACATTCTGCCCATCTTTTTTACCCTATTGTTCTGCGATTGTGAGGATTTTGGCGTTGTTGCGTTGAACGACTACGATATGCGTACTCAGGGGCTCGAATTACCCCTCTGTGCAAATTTTAAGCCAAATGGAGTTTTTGGCCCAACTTCGGAAAATCAGTGGTGCCGAGGGGGTAAGTAGTAGTTTTTGAATTTTTTACTACAAGAAACCGTGCAACCTTAACAAAGATAACATAGACATATCTATTACAGATGCTCACGACAAAAATTTCCGTAGCAGGCGTCAAATAAGGGCATTTTCTCGGCAAGAGCCAACGACTTCTCCTTCGTTGAATGGGTTGCCAGCCAATAGCCCATGAATTTTTCCGAAATTTGGTCAAATTCTCGAATTCGCTAAAAACTTGTACAGTGGGGTAAAGTGTAAAAACCTCTAAGAACAAAAATGGCTCTGATTTTGCGCGAAAACGTCCGGCTCACGCGCCATAGACCTCCGAACGTACCATGTAACAGTACCAGTTATTCAGGAAAAGCTCCGTAACTCCGTTCCCTGGCCATTCAAGATCCGTTGTATGTGTTCCTATGTAGTTTCTAACGGGGATCTCAAATCTGCCCTCTAAATCTGCTAAACGATTCTGGGAGTGGAGTTATGGAGGTTTTTCTGAACAAGTATTACTATTACGCGGTAACTTCGAGACCCATTGCACGCGAGCCAGTCGCTATTTAGATATTACAAGAAATTGGCTTCAACTGGACTAAACAATCACTTACGCGTGTTCGACTAAGCCTACGCGAAGGGAATCTCCTTCCCCCAGACAGGCTAACAACAGGATAATAAAAAACTCGAATTTGCCTCATGAAAATCATTCATTGCAAAATTCGAACCCAATTCGGCTAGTGCTACGGCCTCTCTGCGCTCTAACCATAGCGTTAGAGACCGTCTCTAACGCTATGGATAGAGCGCAGCATACTACTTCTCCACCCTAGGTCCCTAAATGCCGAAAGAACATTATAAAACAACAAGAAAACAAGAAGAGGAATGAAAAGCCGACATTTATGCGCGAAAAGAATAGGTGCGGCTGCGTCGCGATCTGACTGGAGCGCGTTATCTCCCTCATACCAAATTCCGACATTTTCAAAATACTTTGAACTTTAGCTGAGGCCCATCTTTCAAACAGCTGTGAACTGTTTTCCCCCAACCCCTCAGACCTATCTATTGGCCGCTTGCTTTCCCTAATGGTTGCTTAGTTCTCCATATGGGTTTCCAGATGAGGATCAGATGAGGAAAATTTCGAAGTGTTTCATTCAAATGGCCATAACTTCCTTCAAACTTGACCATATGAGTTCTTTTTGGTGAGACGGGATTTGCTGGGTTGTCGCTTTCAAATGACTATCTTAGCTATGCCATATCTTCAAAACGAAGGAAGTTATTCGGAGGGAAGCCAGAAGAGGATTCGATGAGGAACATTTCGAAGTGTTTCACGGAAATGGCCATAACTTCCTTCAAACTTGACCGTATGAGTTCGCTTTGGTAAGACGGAGAATACTAGATTGTCGCTTTCGAATGACTGTCTGAGATATGCCATATCTTCAAAACGAAGCAAGAAAAATTTAGAAAAGCCAGTTGAGGAAAGCTTTTTTCGTCGAATTAGCGAGATCTTCCCACGAATCTTCCCGAAAATCGATTCATTGTTACTGAAATTTTCCCAGTATGCATCCTTACAAGGGAGGTCTTTCAGGTCATGACGCGCTTTCGCAAAACGGTTTTTTCCATTATATGGGGGTACCTACATGAAACATATTACTGACTTCCATTTTTGCTGAGCGGCCCTACGAATGCCAAAAAAGGAGTGAAGAATATTTTCTTCAAAAAGAGCGATTTTAACCCACTTATTGTAATGCACACTCATTGTAGCTTTGATTATGTACAGATCCAAAGGTGTTCCTCTATTTCGCAAAATGCAAAACGAAGCCAAATTTGAAAAAAAATGAAATCTTATCCCCACCCTGTAATAAAAGTGCCTAGCAATTTCATGACCGTTCCTCGATGTGTGACTGATGCAGCGATCGGATGGCTTACTGGATACGACGATGAACTTGCGAGCGGACAACAGTGAAGGGTTGAGGGTTCGGATCCCGGCACTGCAAAGCTTCTGCATTTTTTTTTGCCTTCACTCTCTTATCTTCAAATATGTCTGTTTATACCAAATGACTAAGATTTTCGTTGACAGCGTGCCAGGCTGGTCTATTTACGAATTTTCACTGAATTTGGTGATCTGACTTATTTGGACCCGTACGGGCCCGTAGCGCTCGAAATTCGCGATTTCGCACAAAATGAGTGCCATATTCGTGTTCAGGGGGTCAAACTACCCTCGTGGACACATTTCTAGCCGAATCCAAGTTTTGACCCTAACTTCGAGAAAGATGTTTGGTCATGGGTACATGGTGCGCTTTCTACTTGTAGAAGTGAGTAACTCACAAAATCGATTAAAATCAGTGGAATATGCACAGCATGGATGCCTATCGCTAAAATTCATCTACCAAGCATCAAGCAAGGGAAATAGTCAGCATTTTCTGACACGTGATACCGTCGTCTCCTTTGTTGAACGCGCAAACGAAGGTATACCAATGCCCAGCTCAAATTTTCGAATTTGGGTCACAACTTCAATTGGGCTGAAAACTTACCCCTGGAGGTAGTTCGACCTCCTGAACAGGAATGTCAAATTTGTTTCGCGCAAAACCGCCTAGTTCGTGCGCTATGAGCGCTGAAAAGCCAAAAAATTGGACTGTCAAACTTGCTGAAAACTGGCAATAGAGGGCAGTTCGGAGTTCTAAATGTGATTACTGCACTTAATCTCCATACTTAAATGTTTAGGAGCCTAAAAACTGAAAATCTAAATTTTGCAAAAATTTGACCTCAGGGGGATCGAGCCATCGACCCCGTTTTTGGCATTCATAGGGCCGCTCAGCAAAAATGAACATCAGTTATATGATTCTTGTACGTACCCCCATACATGCAAAAAACAGCTTCCAAAAAGCGCTTCATGAGTTGGAAGACCTTCCTCGTTAGCTCTCGGAGGCCTAGTGGGAAGGCGAGAAGCGTCGATCAGCTTTTCTGTGGGATGCGCCATGCATGAGAATTCCATCCACATTCTCAATGAATACAAACGTTTTTCCGGTCGGCATACTGGCCGCCAACACTAGATTACGTACTTGCGATCGTAGTAAGATATGGAAAAAATCCATATCAGCTAATTTTTGTTTTCATCCCATTGTTTCTGGAGTGTCCATCCACGGTGGTACCCGTTGATAGATATCGCTTTCCATGGTCAATCGGTGAACTTCGGAGGTGTATCTGTACGTGGTTTCGGTGCCTGCGGGCCAATGAAAGGGTTATTGGCATTGGTTGGCTTCGTTGTGGATCGCGCCATGCATGAGGTTTCCATCACGATTAGGTTGAATTAGCTTCGGGTACAAACCCAGTTAGTCAGTTTTATCATTACTCTCCTTATACTTTAGACCCTCAGCCTTAGAAATTCTATTGATCAATGCCTACCTAAACGATTACGACCCCCCCCCCGTTGAGGATTCCTCAACGGAGGCTTGACCCTGCTCGGAGGGGCGCGTTTTTAACGGGATTTAACCACAGATAGCCTTTGAGGCACAGGACTACCATGTGAGTGACTTCTTGTAGGGATTTCTTCATTATTGCATTACCCCTAATGCTGTCTTCAAGATGAGATCCAGTTCAGCAGCCAATTTCATATTAACCACCGTCTCACACAGTTGCTCTTTCCCCTCGAGACATTTTCGAAGTTCTTTCTACTCATTTCTTGCTGAACAATATGACGGAATTCCTCACACTGTTTTCGTAGGTGCGTTCATTCGTTATGTAAACCACTAGCACATATTTCCAGTATTTTTATGCTCCTTAAAGAAGTGCGTGGCATCTAGAAGGAATCCATGGTATCAGCCATTTTTAAGAACTCCCTAGTAAATCCAGCAGTGGGGTATTATCAGATTTTCGCCCAATTAGCATCGCATGAAGTGCTGCTAAAGTTATGGAATGACTGATTAGAGACAAAGTTATGGCTCGGCTTTATATGTGATGATATTCCTGGGGAACAACCTGGATTCTTGTGCGAGGCTTCCTCTGCATCTAACCTTATCCATGCTGTCTTTTACTGGACTTGCTCCAAATAGTGACAGAGCAGTCGACGTTGTTCTTGTTGATCTTTCCAAGGGTTTTGATAAAGTCGGTCACGTAAAGTTTTTAACGAAATTGGGAATTCCAGGCAATGGTGGGCAGTTGCTGAGCTGGTTCAGATCTTACTTCAGTGGCAGGCATACGACAAATCGAGTCGGCCGTTGTTTTCATGTTAAAGCTCTGGTGTTGGCCGACGATATCAAGATATACACGTCATACAATAATGATAATCGTGACGAGGCTCAACTTGCTCCTAATAGATCTATTGTACGTATGACAGTGTGGGCCTCCTCATTGGAATGCCTCTCAATCTCGAAAAGTGTCCCGTTTTGCATTTGGAAGGAGGAATCTCGCCAAATAATGAAGTATATAGCACTAAGCTTGCCCGCTCCACTTCAACAAAAGACATAGGAGTGCCTATCGGCTCTGATTTACAAATCTCCACACGTATTGACGCTGTGGTTAGCAAGGCTTATGCTGCGTTGTTTCTCATCATACGTAATGAGTTTTGCAGAGACCATAAAGCCCTGGTGCGGCTATATAAGGCTTATGTTTCCCCACATCTGGGGTACTGTTCTCAGGTGTGGACCCCTACGCTGAAAGACATTTCAAAGTTAGGGAATGTACACCAAACATTTACCAGGATATTATGACTCAGTTTTTTTTCAAGCACAGGATACAGCCCATTTCCTAGATACGAAGACTGATTAAAAGCTCAAAACTGTCTGGCGTAGTCAGTCTAATACACAGGCAAATTATCAAGGATCTCACTTGTTGTTCGCATTATTCGCTAAGAGATCAACCTAATGGCCAACAGATACTGGATATTTCGGCCAAGTAGTTGAAGATCTAATGGGTTCACGCTACAAAGTAAGATAGTACGGAGATTCACTCTCAAACGCCTAATTCGTTCTTCTTCCGGACTACGCGTTGGTTGGAAAAACACGACGAAAAACACTGCAGTCCACTAACGGTAAGGTATTCCGGTGTAGATAACGAAACCGTGATTTATCTCAAATTCTTGACTTATGAGTCGAATCTCTTTCATGTTTTGAGGATTGCAGGTTAGCATGATAGTTCCAACCACAGCTCTATCAATGCTTATCGGATATGCTTGTTGCTACCGTTTAACTAGCACTTCAAGCGGAAGGACGATTTAGTCTTTATCTCGCTTACTCTGATGATCAGCTATGCTAGATGTGTTACGTGGTTGACCTATCCTCCAGCTTTGACTTCTGCTGTGTAACTCTCCTGTGCACTGTATACAGATGTGTGCACTGTATACAGATGTTCCCTATCTGCTTGCTCTTAGGTCGAAAAACTTTTTGAGAGATCCGTTTTTTTTTGAGTTTTCAAATAGACTCGTTAAGTTTCACATTATTCTTAGACGCTTGTTCCACCATGGGGCTTTGGGATAGCATTTAGTAGTAGGTTATCTTCATTCATCTTTATTTTGGATAGTAAGTGTCAGATATATAGCTGCACAGCTACTAGTTCCTCAACAACTTTAACATTCACGAATCACGGAAGCTGTCTTTCGAAGTTCCATTTATTCAATAGTGGTCATTAAGTGATGGTGCATAACGTTCAATAAAGGAAGAATCGGCAAGGGGTCGCAGGGTTGAATTATCAGGGGGTGCATAAGTCTTGCGTCACATACGACTTTTTTCAAGACTTTCTTGCTTCAGAGCATAGCTTGATCTTCTACCACTCGTCCTCAATGACTGGATGGCTGCTCGATATCCTACACCCGAACGTTCACAAGCTACAATTGACTAGATGATCAGACTTCTTACTTTTTACAGGTGGCCATGTTGGAAGACAAGTAAGCTGCTATTTGGAAAACGGAGAAAGCAAGTACTAACTAGTTTATGGATATATCTTGCACAAACAGTAGTCGTTGCAGTGGTACTGACTGGCACAATTCTGACTGCAGTGCACAGAAATCTGAAGCAAATAGAACTGACCCAACATGTACCCATTGTCGGCCCCTGAAGACAATTTTCATTTAACTCACCAGATCCTTTCCTATGAGCAAAGTGGTGATCTTAACTTCTATTTCCAATAATGATGTCTCGCACGCCTTTTGTCAATCATGGACAGCACAACAAAGGCCCTGAGCCATTCACGGCTGCGTTGTCTGTCTCTGAGTGTGTGAAACACCCAAACTGGTTGCATTTTCTGAAAGCAGTGACAGAGTCTGTCAATTGTCGTATAAGTAGAGAGAGTGTTGCCATTACTCATCGAAGAAGAAGTTTTGGATTCCCTTCCAAACCTCAAAGGGTATTATCTTGATCAGAGGGTGCCCAACCACTCGCGGGTGGGTGTGGAGCCTTATTTCTAATTTTCGCTTTGGCATTCGCGGCGCCATCAGCACAAATTATCTCACTGGGTTCGAATTTCGATCAGGACGCAATGGGCTGACACCAAGGAGATCCATTAGAGAATTAGCTATTTTTCACGATCGCTGTACGTTGTCCCTAGATACTTCTTTATTTGATAGCATGTTTACGCACTTTTTCTCTGTAATGCTCGTGCGTGTTTTATAGAGAATGCGAACACGAACAGAAAAAAAGACGAACACGAAAAATTTTTACTGATCCATTCAGGATGGCATGTCACGAAATATTAGCATAAAGTATATCTCACGCGCCCATTGGAAGGACCAGCACGCTAATCTGTTTCCGCTGAGTCCAGCTATGCTTTCGAAGCCTTTCGCCATGCAGTGCTAAGGTGTGGGCGCGTGTACAAAATAAGACCATCGAACCTTGCATAATCGAAAACCTTTCTAACTAACTGAAAAGACACCAACCTTCCTGCAGTCGAAAAGATGAGCTCCTGCTAACTGAGACGTCGTAGGGCTTCAGTCACTTCTGGAGCAGGTTTGAAATATGTGTCATAAGACTGCAAGCCATACTCGCGCCTCAAACCACAGTGAACAATCGTACATTCCGCATAATCAAAGAATACTTGAAGGAAACTGAATTGGCTGTACGCCAAGATTCGAAGCGGGCTCACGCAGCAGTCATCATGCTTAGTAGTGCGACTGGGTCAGGAATTTGCAATAGGAGCGAGAGTGCCGCTGTGGTCTGCGGCAGGCACATGACTTTGACGCCGACACCGGCGTGCCGGTGCCGGTGAGCAAAGCATGACCGCGGCCTAAGGACACACTTCCGTGGGTGGATGGTTGGGTGGAAAACATGATTGGTACTTCCTCATCCGAATAGATCGGTGTAGCGGGAAGCTGTGCAGTAATGGGTGGAATCCTTTGCGACTGCAGTACAAATATTAGCAGCTGTTTCTTCAACTAAAAATCCTGCAGACGCTTGTGAAAAATTATTCGTTACTATGGGGTCGATCCTTGCACAGCTGCGCGACCACCTCATATAGGTTTTGAGAAATCTTCGAAGTATGCTCTTAGTCGCTTTGGCAACTAATACTTCATAAAGTTCAGATGCAGGAAAACCAGAAATATTAGGAGTGTGGCAAAACTCAAGCACAACCTAATACTACATATACTGGTATAGTAGTAGACAATTCTGTCTTGAATACGATCACTCTAGATGGCCATACTCCATTTCGGGTCCTATGCACAGTCCAAGAGGGGTATGTGATCTTACCAACACCAGGAATGTTTGAAAGAACTATTCTATTTCCCCTTCAGGAAGTGAGAGGCTGGATCAACAAGTAGGCGCAGTGATTCGTTGCCCTTTTAGAGGAGATCCCCTCAAGCACTTAAACCGTGTGATTCGCAATCGTTTTCCTCTTCACGGTTAACTCACCTACACCGCGCGTTAGCTTGCAGATGATGCTATAACGGCAGCTTTTGTTTTGCTGTTCTACAAGGATGGTACAGGAAGTCTGTGTGGAGTGTAGTTCAAGAATTTCTTACTTTGATAATGTTCGCCCACAAATTTATCAAAGCCAGGCAGGGAAGAAATTCATACTTTTCGAGTGGATACCTAGCTGATCTGAAGTTTCTACGCATTTCCACAGCTTCTCTTAATAATTCAAAAAGAGGAAGAACTCAAGAAAAGTGCTGATGTGGATATAGCAGTAATCAAATTCCCTATCCTTTCATTCATGGTCTCTAGACAGAATGTTGATGTATACACTCCATACATTACGCAGTACGCTGCATAAAGAATTAGGTGAATCAGAGTGATTGTCGAAGGAAACTAGCAAAATATTAGGTTGTAAGGAAAGTTCTGGCCGGTTTTTTGGCTCACCAAATAAATTCAAATATCAGAGCGTGTTAACAGGAATAAGCTTACATATTGTGCTCCTTAGATAGACAAGAAGTTGCTATCTCTAAATATGTGCTTTCCTTGGATGCCACAAGGTTTTCGAATTACCAGGAAAATTTTAAAGTACTCGAAAATGCACTTTTGAGACGAGGTCACTTCAGATGTTCTTGTATAGCCGAGTCCCAGCGAAGGTGACCACAAATGTGAGTACTGCAAGGGGAGGGAGTGAAGCATTGGTTTGAACACTTTGTCCTTGGTTTCAGAAATGCGGAAATGAGAAGGAATAGCTCGAATTTTCAATTGATCAAATCGCTTTAAATAAAACGGCAGAAAGCGATGAGCGCCCATACTTGCAGGGGACGTTCACAAGTATTGGCCCTCAGCAACAAATTAAGTTGACCACCTCAAGTAGCCTCGACACGGAAAAAACCCAAAAATGGGTGCCGGGCGACCCCTCGAAGCAGCCATACCCAAGCGCATTTTCCACAAATCCTCTTCAAGTGATAGAGGCAGTTGCAGGCTGGAGCCCTTACTCGTGCATCATACTCACCATATCAAGCGTTAACTGACCCACTTTTCCTTACATCTGGGCAGCTCCTTCAGTAGCAGTGTGTTCAGAAACAACAGCGTTTTAGAGTCGACTTTTTTCATACCGCGCAATTTAAATCATCAGCCCTTTTTCAAATTGAGTTATTTGAGTATGTAAAACTTTGCCAAGAGTGTGTCAAATCGAAGGT
The DNA here is from genome assembly GCA_963978905.1 of Trichostrongylus colubriformis. Classification (NCBI taxonomy): domain Eukaryota; kingdom Metazoa; phylum Nematoda; class Chromadorea; order Rhabditida; family Trichostrongylidae; genus Trichostrongylus; species Trichostrongylus colubriformis. The sequence continues at coordinate 37,007,719 of OZ022257.1, read as the reverse complement.
GCTTACTATGTGTGAAAAGATTCGGTGTGAGCCGAGTTATGATCTCTCGCAGTTGAAATTGCAGAAACCGGTCAAAACTCCTTCACAACCTAATATATTCACATTAAAACAGAACAATGTAAAGGTCATGGCGAGGCTATGATGTCATTCAAATCGAAATCGTGTAAAAGTTCATATCACATAAATCAGCGAAAGCACCTAGAGCGCCAACGAACTGCACTCTCACTGATTCGGATCGCTGAGAGAGGGAGAATCGAAGCAAGGCATTATCATGTACATGAGTGTGAGTGATGTAGTGCGCACCTAAATATTAGAATACTTGCATGGCGGTGCATCATAGCATCAACACCAGTGCAGGAATCAGACAGTGGTTCAGAGATTGAGCTGAAGTCATGGTTGTCTAGGTCAACACTGGCATTTTACATACACGCTTGTATTAATACGTTTATGTCGACCGAAGCTCCAATTTTCGGAGGGCCACTTCGTCATCTCGCACATAATGAAGCATAATACAGAAAAAGCTACACTCAAAAGAATCGTCCACGGAAATTCCATAAATCTATTTCCCGCAAAAATTACTCTACAGTATAGTACATAGACAGGAACACAAAAAATAGCGAAATTTCCTTCGTTGCTAATCAGAAATAGAAAAACTGGAGAATGATATTTGAAATGCCCGCCAAGCAACATTCGAGCAGCTGTCGGCTGGCAGAGTGCGATTTGCACCCAATATTGCTCTGCTTCTCGCTGTGCGTCTTTGGCCACGTGACCAGCGCCTCTTCACTCCTAGAGTATTCATGGGTGCACCCCTTGGAACGCCCTATATCAGATGGATTCTTGTTTTCCATGAGAAACTTTGCATGGGGCCGTTAGTAAGCAAATACCACATAAGTGTATGGGTTTCAGTAGAGCATGAGTTTCCGTGAACGACTCCTTTGAGTGTTACAACGAGAAAGCTAAACTCTGGAGAGAGTGGCTTCATGATATTCCAATTTCTACCTATATTTAACAGAGTAATGTTAGATTTAGGTGTAAGTATTTGATATGCATCATACGGGTGCCATATTCCAGTTTTTCAGATAATACCCAAGATTGTTACAGTCCATTTCCCGAAGCCTGGCAGGGCGAGGCCTAAGGACTTGGATGAACATCCGTCGATCTCTCTCACCCCGCCACACACTCTCGCTCTCGCCGCGTACTCTCTCACCCAAGTCCGTAGGGCCACGCCCTGCCAGGCGTCGGGAACTGGACTGTAGATCAAAGAGCTAGGAGCAAATGCTGAGGATTCTTGTTTTCCATGAGAAACTTTGCATGGGGCCGTTAGTAAGCAAATACCACATAAGTGTATGGGTTTCAGTAGAGCATGAGTTTCCGTGAACGACTGCATGGGGCCGTTAGTAAGCAAATACCACATAAGTGTATGGGTTTCAGTAGAGCATGAGTTTCCGTGAACGACTCCTTTGAGTGTTACAACGAGAAAGCTAAACTCTGGAGAGAGTGGCTTCATGATATTCCAATTTCTACCTATATTTAACAGAGTAATGTTAGATTTAGGTGTAAGTATTTGATATGCATCATACGGGTGCCATATTCCAGTTTTTCAGATAATACCCAAGATTGTTACAGTCCATTTCCCGAAGCCTGGCAGGGCGAGGCCTAAGGACTTGGATGAACATCCGTCGATCTCTCTCACCCCGCCACACACTCTCGCTCTCGCCGCGTACTCTCTCACCCAAGTCCGTAGGGCCACGCCCTGCCAGGCGTCGGGAACTGGACTGTAGATCAAAGAGCTAGGAGCAAATGCTGAGGAAAAGACTGAGGAAAGCTGGTTTTCTGCTCTAAAATTTTGCCCGTTCAGGTAGTCGAGTCCCTTGTACGGAGTCTTCGATTGCTGCCGTAGGCTGCGATGTTCACATGGTTGTGTAAAGTTGTGATTGGCACGGCAGTGAATTGAAGTGGTGGCTCATGTGCACTCAACGCTTGTGTGCTCTAAAGGTGTTCCACAAAAAGCGTGTTCTATTTCGATCATTAAAGACTTGATTGGTATATAAGAAGGTGATTGGAAATGCTTAATGAATGAGTTGACTAAATATTATCAATATTATTGGCCAAGATTCAATGGAATACACCTACCTGCATCACCGGGTTGTAGTACGTCAAGAGGTAATCCCTACAAAAAGTATTGGAAAATGAAAGCGAGAGTACTTGCTGTCCTTGCCATCAGAAATGTGGATCTTTCGAAAGAAAGGGAGATAATCGGATTTGATTTGAAACATGCGAAGCGAGAGTATCTCTCACCTTTCGGCTCTCTATTATGATAATGGATCATTAAGACGTCATGTCTGGAATCCGTTGTGATTTTAATTTCTCCATAAACCATGTGTCAATAAAACCTTTTTGGTAATCCTTTCGTTTATGCGTATAGCTCCAAATGGTACTTTTCCGTTTTCCATCAGCATGAAGTGATAATCAGTACAGATTACGACCTTTCCTTCGATCACTATTATACAATGTCTACTGACCTCTTTCATTTTTGGAGCAAACACGTTCGCTTCCTTATAGGGAATGAGGCTTTCCTTTGAAGTAAGCCATATCGCAGAATCTCAATTCACACTTTCGCTCTGTACCTAAAGTAACTGCTATTCTTTAGATTTATGGACATTCGAATTTCGATTTTATTTCTAGCAGGAATTCACTTGAGTAAGTTTATATTTGAAATTCACAATTTCAGTTTACTTCTGCATTGCATGTTTGTGTGCCAGCTATGGGGTACACTGTTACCTCATTCTTCTAAAAACAAAACAGTAGGGTAGCTAGAGAATATTCCAAGTGCGCCAACTGCGTAGCTTCAACTACTTTATTATTTCTTCAGGAAAATAAATGAAACGCAGCGATTCGAAAGTTTCATTGTAGTTCCAATACCACCCAATATTATGACCCTCATGTATTCTAGGATGCCCGGTACACCTGTGCTCATTTTTTCGTCTGCAGAAACTATTTGAGGGAGCGTAATCGGTCACGTTCCTGCAGTCAAGTACTGTCAGAGCTTTTCTGTGCAATTCGCGTAATTTCTGTGAGCCTGCAGTTACGCAGACAATTATTATCCTGTAGTTGTGCAGACAATTATTATCCAGCGATACCACAGGCTTATGATACTGAGAGTGAAATTCCAATATGGGCAGCTTCACATTATTATTTTCTGATGTTAAATATCAATGCGAGATTCCAAAGCTGATTAAAAATACGAGGGCTGTTGAATCCCCACAAGTTTTTTGGTATGTTTTGAGATAGCACCTTCGTCAGGTTCTGATAGTTGTGCAATATAGCGTGTTTATAATTAATACTGTTGTACGGTCACTGAAGGGTGATCCGATGCAATTATCGTGGTTAGAACTTTAAGAAGTCACTGATTGATTGAGTGGAAAACAGAAAGCAAATATAAGATTTTTCACTAAGGTGGGTACAGTGCTGTTCCACAGCTTTATTATGCTCTGAATACTCGGCAATATACACACCATAATGTTGCTGCGCAGTTGCGTGCTATCTCCGGATCCTTTGTCGCTACGTCATATAGCATCCTAAACACGCACGTCTAGAGACCAAGGCCATTCTTCGTGAGTACGGTCGTCGCACTCTTCACGCTATATGATTATGACGTCGGATTCCTCTTCGAACCTTCGAATCTTCGGAAAGCACACGAAGTTCACTTTTTGGGAAATAACAAAAAGGATTAGAAGGAAGTAAAAAAAGGACAATGCCCTCATCGAACCAATCATAATCTATTCCATATAATAACCAGATTAAGCATTTTACGCTCCAGACGTAATAGGGTTCACTTAAGTGACCACCTATTTGGACAAACTCCAAGCTTTCTTGTTCTTGAATCTCAATATTTTGGTCTCTGATTATGATAACTCCAGCCGAAAACTATAAGGCACGCTGTGGAAAGGTTGACTTGGCTAGAGTCATCAGTACGTACTTTGGACTACTCTTATGCAAGAGAACGCATAAGTAATCATATCTAAGTGGAATTATGAAGCTGTTTTCGCAGGCACTAGAAGCTGCAACCTAGTTAACCGACGGGGATCAAAGTACATATGTGCCATTTCGCGCGGCCACACGCGACGGACGGCGAGGCGAAAGCGAGTAGTTTCTCGCGTGTGATTGCGTGCATTGTCTTACTGCCATTTTTGATCTATTGTCATGATCCTTCTTCGAAAGGCTTCATAACATTAACCCTCAGCGTTCGGATGTTAATCCCAATCGGCTGCAGCAGCAAGAGCTGGAAGCGTCGTATGCGCAAGGTTGCATTGCGAAATCATGACCTAACGATAGGCACCCGATGCCGGGTGACGGTTGGGACACACGAATCTAGGCCGTGACCCTGTGACAGCCTGTGGCCTTTGCCCTGTGAAACGAATAATTCAAACAATTTGACTATACAACGGAACAGACTTGCAAGGAGGACACGTTTACATGCACAAATTGTCTGAATTATTTAAGGCTTAGGTCAAAGGCCACAGGCTGTTACAGGGTCACGGCCTAAATTCGTGTGTCCCAACCTACACCCCCCCCCCATGCCCAGTAGAGCCCTGGAGGAAAAGAGGAGCCCATGCTCACAGTCCGAGAATTGAAGTTTTCCTTGTACAGCTGAACCTCGCCGAGGACGTATTAGGTCGTTCGAAAAATTGTTGCGGTTCCTATTGTTCCTTTTTCTAAATTAACTTTTCGGCTTCTCTAGGGTTGCCTGCAGCATATTGAAGCCCGCTGGAAACATCGTAAGGTAGGTACCCTGAAATAAAGGTGAATCTTTCAAACCCTCTAGAACAAAATGGACAACAAACGACAGCTGCGCACCATGCCTCGTACATCCTTCTTCACTGGCTCACAAATGAACCATTTCTTAACGGCATATGGAAACCAGATTCTTTAAGACAATTCACGATGATCTGCCTTATGTTTGGACAAAGATCAAGCTCGCAGCGATCAGCGTCGTCAGCATGGTGGCGCTATCGTGGTCTAGGGTTGCTCTAAGTCCCCATAGTTTCATCAATCCCGGCACAGCTACTATTATCATACTCTATATATAAACCAGAAGTTTGGTGTGCTTGTTTGTGTGTCTGTCTGTCTGTCCGCACACCGCATAATTTCTATCTCGCGTCGCAGCAAAGCTGGGACCCTGAATTCATACTCTATATATAAACCAGAAGTTTGGTGTGTTTGTTTGTCTGTCTGTCTGTCTGTCTGTGTGTGCCTGTCTGTCTGTCCGCACACCGCATAATTTCTATCTCGCGTCGCAGCAAAGCTGGGACCCTGATTTTCTAAGATAATATAGGAGTGGAAAGGGGACATCAGTGGTGAAGGAACGGAAGTGATAGCAACTGATAAGGGCTGATAAGGAGCCTCGAAAGGCGAATGGCGGGAAATTCATATCTCGCGTCGCAGCAAAGCTGGGATCCTGAATTTTTAAGGCAATGTAGGGGTGGTAAGGGGACATTGATGGTGAAGGAATGGAAGTGATAGCAACTGATAAGAGCTGATAAGAAGCGGCGAAAGGCGAATTGCGAGAAATTGATATCTCGCGTCGCAGCAAAGCTGGGACTCTGAATTTCTGAAGTGATATAAGGGGTGGTAAGGGGACATCAATGGTGAGGGAACGGATGTGATAGCAACTGATAAGGGCTGATAAGGAGCCTCGAAAGGCGAATGACGAAAAATTCACAGCTCGCGTCGGATAACTTAGGTATTTCTATGTGCTCTCTAGAACGCAGCTGTGTTGTGATGGGCCGGTAAGGAAAGGAGGCATTACCTAGGGATACACCGAGGGTACTCATGTCACTCCCACAGTCCAGCGTCAACCATTTACAACCTGTCTGCACCACATACACCCCTATCTCATTGTTATGATTTCTCAACTGAACTGCTGTCTGAAAAGGTCGGGCATGTTAGAACTGGGTAGATGCTGACCTAAGCGCACAGAGCACATAAGAATTAAGCCTAGCTCCGCCCACTGTGAGCGGGGCTTGCGCGGAAACTGCCGGTGTTCAAATTTGAGTCCACGCTCAGACTCCAAAAATCAGGCAGGCTAGGAATGGACCTGTGGAGGTCGGGCAAGTAAGGGATGAGTTGGGGTAAGCCAAAATGTACGGAGCACATGAGAGCCAAGCTAAAACCAGATGTTTGGCGTGTTTGTGTGTAAGTGTGCATGTGTCCGTTTTTTGTCACATAATCTACTCTCAACTCAATTGCAACGTGGAGAGGTTGGGCAAGTTGGGGATGGGTAGGGGTTGACCAAAGTGTGCGGAGCTCATTAAGGACTAAGCCTAGCTCCACCCACCGTGAGCGGGGCTTGCGCAGAAATGGTTGAAAAAATCGGCTAAATCAAGAGTGGGCCTATAGGGATCGGGCAAGTTAAGATTCGGTAGGGCCTCATCTCAACTGTATCCTGGAGGGTTGCGCGAGTTAGGAGTGGGTAGGGGCTGACCTAAGCGTACAGAGCTCACAAGAACTAAGCCTAGCTCCGCCCACGGCAGGCGGAGCTTGCGCAGGAATGGTCAAAAATTGGGTGAATCAGGAATGAGCCGTAGAGGTCGGGCAAATTAGGATTGGTTGGGAGCCAACCCATATGTACTGAGCACATAAGTTCTATGCCTAGCCCCGTCCACCTTAGGCGGGGCTTGCGCCGAAATCGATGAATAAACGAATTCAGGTCCTCGCTCAGGTGTTGGAAATCGGGCAAGTTAGGAAAGAGTCTGTTGAAGTCGCGCATGGAAGGACTGGGGAGGGACTGACCAAGTAAAGGGAACACACAACAAGCAAATTAGGCACGGGCTGTGGAGGTTGGGCAGGTTAGTATTGGGTAGGGACCAAGTGTACGGAGCACATAAGTTCTAAGCCTACTCCGCCCACCATGGGGGAGCCTGCGCCGAAACCGATGGGTGCTCAAATTAAAGTGCTCGCCTGTGTGCCAAAAATCGGAAAGGTCAGGAATGGGACTGCTGAGGTCAAGCGAGTAAGGACTGGGTAAGAACAGACGAAAGTGTAGGGAGCAACAAGAAGCAAGTTAGGAACGGGCCTGTAGAGGTAGGGCAAGTTAGGATAGCGTAGGGGCAAACACAAGTGTACGGAGCACATAAGTTCTAAGCCTACCTCCGCCCACCTTGGGCGGGGCTTGCGCCGAAATCGATGAATAAACGAATTTAGGTCCTCGCTCAGGTGTTGGGAATCGGGCAAGTTAGGAAAGAGTCTGTTGAAGTCGCGCATGGAAGGACTGGGGAGGGACTGACCAAAGTAAAGGGTGCACACAACAAGCAAATAAGGCACGGGCCTGTGGAGGTCGGGCAGGTTAGGATTGGGTAGGGATCATGTGTACGGAGCATATAAGTTTTAAGCTTAGCTCCGCCCACCATGGGCGGGGCCTGCGCCGAAACCAATGGGCACTCAAATTTATAAATCCTCGCTTGGGTTCCGAAAATCGGGAAGGTCAGGAATGGGACTGCTCAGGTCGTGCGAGTAAGGACTGGATAGGGACAGACCAAAATGTAGGGAGCACACAAGAAGCAAATTAGGTACGGGTGTGTGGAGGTCGGGCAGGTTAGGATTGGGTAGGAGTCAACCCACCAAACTTATGTACTCTGTACACGTCAACCCCCTGTCTATAGAGTACATGAGTTCTGAGCTTAGCCCGGCCATAATTGCAATATTGGTGCCACACTCACAAAGTGACTGTTTGTTCTCGGTTACCATTAGGGAGTGGTGTGTTATTATCAGGTGTATCTCTCGGCAATCAGTTAAGGTCAATGTTTCTTATAGAACTGATACATGCACGTCCTCTCGAAACTTTTAATTTTCAGAAGTCAAATACTACGGAGCGCCTCGGCGCTCACGATGAGACACCTCCAACTGCTGCCGCTCCTTTTAGCGTGGCCGCCCCTATGCGATTGTGCCTTACACACTTGGATCAACGATGGGAAGGGGGTCTTCTTTCTTGGATTTTTTGACCGTTTCGATCCACCTTCCTTACTTTGGTACTAACTAAGTGCTTCAATTCTATTTTTGTGTTCGGATCGAATCCTGCCTTTCTTTGAAGGGGTTTTGCCTTCAGTGGGAAGGGGTTACAGATGGGTGTGGTGTCTCTTATTTTCTACCAAAGCCGATGATCGTTGGAGATTTGCTCACAATATAACAAGCCGCATATTATCCGTTTCCTGCTGCAATGTGCGCTCCCTATACACAGGGCCTATTCCTGCTGCAATGGGCGCGAAGCACGCATGCGAAACTCGGCTCGCCGCGCTAACGGCGAGCCGAGAGTCGCTCCTCGCTACAAAGCAGAAAGCCTCAAAGCCACCCTGCCGGGGCGGCGAAGCCGCCCCTACGAGGATTGGCCGGCTAAGCCGGCCAATCCGAGTCTAGGAGGAACCCGACTGGTACTACGGCTAAAAAGTACCAATAAGAGCACGCGAGTTGCATCGCAATCTGCAGATATTTAGGTCAGTGGTATTACTTGTAAGAAACTAAATTTTCACCTCGATAGCAAATTTGGTCCCTTTTGTACGATCAACCCTGAAAAGGTAGAAAGTGTGACTACGAAATTTGCAAAATCCAACATACTCATCTGACCTAACCCCACTAAATCCCATTTATTCACGCGTCCGGCTGATTGCGGGGAAACGCTTCGAAACCCTAAAGATGCGGAAGCGACCTTTGACGAATTCATAACCTCTACGTCCTCATACTTCTAGGCAACCGGAATAAGTGAGCTTGTACTTTGTGCCAAAAACTGCTGATTCTTATGGTTCTCACCTTAATTGCTAATATTTTGTGTGAGCTGAGATATGCACATTTAGTTAGAGATCGACAACCGCAAGAACTTTCCAAAACGTCTAACATTTTCCCGTGCGCTGCACACCTGGGGTATGGACTGGTCGTACAGTGCGCTGATACGCAGCACATCTCGCTACGGCTTCGAGGCATTCAAAGGTCTAGGGGAGTTGCGGGATTCTACAAAGCCTTGTCAGGTCATCTCAAACGTGAATCTCGCTCTAAATGAGCCGTCTGCTTCCGCTCTTCGTCTGCTAGTTGATTGTCAGCATAATAAAAAATTTCCGCTCCATTGAACAAGCCTGTAAGCGATGCAATTTGATACACAGCAAGATATTTCAGAAGAGTTGTAGTGCAACCCATGAAAAACACCACATCGCTACTTCATATCGCAATTTTTCTTAAAGGCCTCATTAGGGAAAAGTCGAACAAAAAGTAAAAGAAATAGTGCATATGAAAGTCGAGATGCCTAGTAACAGGATAGTGGAGAAAAAGCGGATGGAAGTGGCCCAAAACCCGAGAAATAGGACCCCCTTTCCACTGTTGATTCTCGACGCGGACGACCTGTCCGTCAAGAGGGGAGTAGTCTGATCTAGGTTTCCATTGGCATGTCGCCAACTCAACACAGGGGAATATTTGGAAATACGACAACGTCTATTTTTTTGAGTGAGTTTCAAGCTAAAACTGCGAAAGCGTGCCGCAAAACCTCCGATCCTGCCGCATCTCCTTGGCCGCTCCCATCCCAGTCAATCGGGAATTACGTCATCGGGAGGCGGGACCGCTGTGTCCAAGAGGCGGAACCGCTGCATGGTTTCGGCGTTTTGCAGGGTTTCTACAGCTTGGAGGGCGCTTTTTCACCGGGATTCCGCCACAGATAGCTTTCTGAGGTCCAGGACTACCATGTGAGTGACAACTTGTAAGGATTTCTGCATTACCGCATTACCCCTAATGCTGTCTTTAACGAGACAATCTAGCACAACGATCCATCATCTACTACGATCACCACTGGCAAAATTCATGCTGCAAAGCGAGAGGGCATTTTCATTTCACACACGGCTAGTTAATAGATCACTTGAATGAGTTCGCGATGAAAATGCAGCCACATTCCCATCAGAACAACGCTGATATATCATCCAAGAAAGTGCAGACGAGTGGTCTGCTGCTCGACTCTCTTCTAGCGCCTTCGCTCACCGGATTGATGACGCGTTTCCCCCATTGGCATTTTCTGTGGAGGGGAGCTTGTGAACCAATTGATGATCCTTTCTTGTGCCCTGATTCTCTGATTAGGAGGGTTATTCACTAGCTGGTGGGTGTAGTCAAGCATTTTTTTACTACAAGAATAGCAAACAAGCTTAAATACAGCGTTCTTACTAATGAAAGCTGCAGACACAGTCAAGACCAGATATTTGTGAACACGGACTTGTTTTATTATTGTTTTGATTTTCGAGGAGTTGCCATGCATCCACTCGCCATCAGATGCAGGAGCTACGATCTGCTACTATAGTGCCCTGCTCAGCGTACTTGGCAACTCCAGGCCATTCGCCTCCTACGTCTACTGGTCTTTTAAAAGTCGTGGGCTACGACAGAAATTAAGGACTCGATGACGTTAGTTCAGAACTAGCAAAATGCTTCTATGCATGATCGAGGGGTCGGATTAGAGCCATTCAAGTTCTGCTGGAATAACTCGCGCGTGATTGTGGTGAATATGTTGCTGGTCATTTGTTGACGAATGAAATGAAGAGCCGTAGGATAAAGCACCCACATATCCATCCCGTCTAGGAGAAACTGCTAAGTTCTGAACAGTTTTGTATGTCGTATGATGAATATTGAAGGTGACATGCGACTGATTGATGGACGAGGCTTCGACAAAGTAAAACTAGACAAGGCGGGTTTCGAGAAAGTGCGCTCTATTCACTACAACTGGTACTTGCATTCAATAAAGGCAATAATGGGACAGCTTGGAAAGAACATGCTTCCAAAGTTGAACGCAAGTAAGACACTTCGCTTACCGACTACGGTCACTTCTCAGTTTGTTGTTATGGTCTTCATTTTTCCTTGTGTGACGCATTTTAGGAAATATTGGTAAATAAAAAACGCAAACACTTCGTCTGTCGAAAACCCGAAATATTGTTTCTGGTTGGATAATGAATGTGCTTGCACATATTGCTACTGGTTGAGATAAAGAATGTGTTCGCACATTCTTTGTCTCAACCAGTAGCAATATTTCGGGTTTTCGACAGACGATGTCTTTGCGTTTTTTATTTACCAATATTTCCTAAAATGCGTTACCTTGAGTTCAAGTGTTTTCTTGCCAATGTTTAGGTAGCAGACGGAAATTCCTACGATGTTTGAATGATATTGTGGATAAGAGAGATTTGGTGAGTGCTGCCAGGTGCCTCATCGAAGCAAAAGACAAGTTGGAAAGCGAGAAACTGTACCGTACCAGACCAGTGGCAAGGCAAGGGATAATACACTGATTTTTCAAGAAAGGAATTATCTTGTAATGACTTGATGAGATAATATATGCATAGTATTCCTAACAATCTGATTTACCTGTTTCGTGCACTACAAAGGGAAAGTATGATTTTATTATGGCTTTTAAGTTATCGGTGGATCCAGTTTGGTTTCATAGATACAGTAGCGGTCAAAAGTTTGGAAACTTTTGAATTTTCAACCTCCCTCAATTAAGATCCGACCGTGTTGTCTCAAATTCACAGAATAGGCATATAATTAAGTAGAGAACACAATGCATATCGCCGTTCTTTGAAGGTGGAAATTTCAAGTGTGAAAATGTTGTTTATGTCAAAAAGGGCGCATCAGGAGTTTGGAAACTTCTAAATAACGTCATTATATTATTATAGTTTTATAGTTTCAGGTAAAATAATGGCACAGTACCTTATTTCCAGATGGGATCTAGTAAGGAAGTAGCACAGCTGTGCAGGAGGCGCTTGTTCGGGCCATTCAATCTGGAACGCCCAAGAACCTTCTTGCACAGTAGTATCAACTCGCTAAGAGCACGATCATCAAGATTTTCAGGCACTACCAAAGGCAAGGAGGTGTGGTGAAAGCTCATCGCTCAGGAAGACTTCGTAAGACGACACCATGGGACGACACATTCATCGTAATGGTCTCGCATGCTGACTTGCGCGCTTCGTCAACTGACGTTCTCAAGCTAGTGACAAATTTTTTTGGGCCCTTCTATCCGCCAAAGTACTGTTCAGCGTCGCCTGAGAGCTGGCGGATTATTTATAAGACTTTTCAGCAGGAAGTCACTGGTGAGCGCAAGGATCAGGAAGGCGCAACTGAGTTTCGCCCGTCAGCACTTTGCCTGGACCAGAGGAGAGTGGGGAAAAATTTTAATCAGCGGCGAATCGAAGTTCTGCCTATTTGGTAGCAATGGTTTGAAATACGTGAGACCTTCTGAGAACAGAAGAAATCATCCCAGGTGCCAGGTACCAACAGTGAAGCATGGCAGAGGTGATATGATGGCATGGGGATGTTTTGGTCTATGTGGCAATGACCCATTTTCTGTATCCAAGGGAATACGAACTCGTAACCCTATAAGGGTATCCTGGAGTAAGGGAAGCATGCTTCCTCCTGCTCGTCATAGAATGCCGAGGGAATGGATTTTTCAGTATGACAATGATCCGAAGCATGCCTCCGCCTCGTGACCGACTTTCTGAGATCGAAGAAAATTTCTGTCATGAAATGGTCAGGCCAAAGTTCGGACCTCAATCCGATTGAGCATCTTTGGGAGGAACTTGAGCGTCGTACAAGACACATTCAAGTGAAGAACTGCGATGAAAAGTTTGATATTCTGTTCAGAGAATGGGATTCGATTCCTCAGTCCAAAACTGACGCTGTGATCCATTCAATGCCTAAAAGGTGTGAGGCTGTCAGTTATGTACGCGGTCATCCAACTAAGTACTAGTTTTTGTCTCATATTCTGACTTTATTAGGTTCAATTTTCTTTGTTCTTGAAAAGGTCCCGAATTTTTGATGCGCTCTTTTTGACGTAAACGGTGTTTTCATATTTGAAATTTCCACTTCCAAAGATTAGCGTTGCACATCGTGTTCTCTACTTGATTTTATGCCTAATCTGTGAAGTTGCGACAATTCGGTCGTTTCTTAATCGAAGGAGATTGAAAATTCAAAAGTTTCCAAACTTTTGACCGCTACTGTATATTTCTCCTTGTAAGTCCAAAACAAAAGAAGGCAATTTTGAATTGAAGTCAACAGCAATCAAAACTCAGGTCTGGTTTGATAGCTTCCCAATTTAGTGATCTGAAATTCCAACAAATTACTTGGGCGGCACATCCTACATATTATACATACGTATGTCTTTGTGTACAGTCCATTTCGAAAAAACAGATAGGGCGTGGCCTACGGACTTGAGTGAATGGCGAGAGAGAGAGTGCGTTGCGAGAATGGGAATGTGTGGCGGAGTGAGAGTGTTTGATACACGTTCATCAATGTCCGTAGGCGACGCACTATCTGTTTTTTCCGAGATGGACTATCCTTTTGAAAGGATGGCGGCGGTTCGTACTACTTTATGGGTATTTGAAATATCTCTTGATTTGCCTGCTACTAACTGTCTTTTGTAGTTATTTTTTCCTTATCTTACGCGCATCATGTTAGATACTGCAGATATTGTCCGTTTCAGGAGTCAAAGCGCCCGACTTTTAGACTGACGCCTGACTATTCTTTGACCCTTGCGGGATAACATTCCGATCCCTGGTTTGGCGCCCAGTGATACTTTGACCCTGGAGAGATATGTCTACTGATTGTTATGCACAGCTTATTCAATTCCGTTCTGAGATGAATTTGCTCACCGCCGTGAAAGTAACAACTGGTGATCAAGAAACAAGGACTCATTAACCGACCTGAGGTTCTCACCACTATGCGCTCCCAGATGGAGCTCCGAACCCGAGCTGAGAGGCGTCCGACTCTTTATCGCAAAGGAGGCCCTATAAGGGGAGCGAGCAAGCTATGCCGAAACACACTACATAGATTCGACTCCTTTTGCCGACGAATCGGCAGGTTCAGCTTCGATCAAGAAAATGAAACGACGTTGACAGCTGGTACAAGCGATTCAAGGACGTCTTCAATAATGATTGCACAGAGCTGAGCGACAAAGAAAGTCGCGATTGCTGGTCAGCCGCCCAGCTGAGATTTGGAGATAAATAGATGTCGTTGGGCGGAATTGAGAAGCAACAACAGCGTTTTCAAGCAAAAATGGCTTTACCGAGGGGTGTGTGCCATACAGAGAGAAAACTTGAGTAATGCTTTCCCGCGTGCATCTACATATATGGGTGCGAGCGGCGCCGCATTAGTTCTAAGCGATGACGGTGTTACGGCCTATTCTAGCGATAACGCTTTAGTATCCAACAACTACTGCATCCATCGCGTCGCGCGCCACTAGTAGCAGAGAGAACTTTCTGTTTCCGTTCAGAGAATTTTTGATCCTTATAGCAAACATCTATTTCCTGGGCAATATGCTGTAATTATTTCATGGGAGACTTCGCAGAATGATAACTTTTTGATGACATGCAGTACTTGGAAAATTGACACATCATTGCAGACGATCAAGTAGTGTACAGCAATCGAAGGCTATAACATGTTATTTCTTCACAGCTGCATCGTTACAGGGCCCAAATTTATCACGAGACAACAGAAAGGGCAATGGAGACTTCATTTGTGCAGGAGCCGCAAAAAGATGCATCAACCCGATCACCTAAAATTAGGCCGAATATCAATCTCAGAAGGATATTGCATCCATTGGCTAAGCCACGAAGTTCTCGCTTAACATATGCCAGCAAAACCTTTGGAAAAAATTACACTGTAAGTTAGGAGTTCTACGATTATTTTATTCGATTCATCTCAACAAGTATGTTCGACCTGCACTTCCCAAATTCTTTTTAAATGCCAAACGAATGATTAGATGCGGTCAGTACCTCTTTCCAACCATAAAATTAAGGGAAATGATTCAGTTTCACTGCATTTGCGATAAAACAACGAGCAGTGATAAAGAGCCCTTGAAAATTAGTAGATTTGTCGTTAACCTAACCGTTTTGGCCATATGCGACAAATTGCTCGGTGTGAAAGTCGTCCACAAAGCGAAATCAAAGTGGTACAAGCGCGAACTTGCATCCTCATCCTCATATGCACTTTACACGAAAAAAGGGACGGAGTTTATGACTTATCTATTCTATTCCACTTTACGAATATTTCTGAAAACGGCTCCAAATTGACGGGCTACGTAACCTGCCAAACCGTAAGCGTCTAACGACAACGAGCACACTATGAAGCGCATGCCATACGGGGCATTGTTTGGTGCAGCCGGAAACATCACCGATGACATACCTTGGCTTTTTCAAACACTACTCGCTCGCTTTCCTGCTTTAATTTTTCCACTTTATTTCGTGGATTTCAGGCTGTAGCCGCGTTACTAGCCGATATGTGAAAGGTAGAAAAGGGTTTTTAGAGATGAGAAAGATGCAAGTAGCATAGCGAGGGCTTGAAAGCTCCAAACAGTTCCTCTCTTTTGCTGTTCGTAACTGAAGAAGCTTACTTTTTAGATTCTGAAGTGGAAGGCGATTACTACACGGTCAAAGTCTAGCACAAGAGTGAAGCGAAGCCTGAATCGTTTGGTGATCGACGGCATCAGCAAAAGCGATTCAAGAGGATTCCAGGTATGTCTATTCTCTGCCCACTCTTCCAACTCCTTATTCACATTTCCTACATTTTCGAGGTTGTCAACATGCACAAGGTACCGTTTCTATTGCCTCAAAGGAGCAAGTCTGTGGCAAGCAGGGTGACACGTATGATAACGACGTTGGTAAGAGGTGAGGCTGAGCGAAGCGTCAGAAACAGGTACGAGTGAAATGAGATCAAAACCACTGTAGACTTAATATATCCGATATATGATTCAGAGGCTCAAAATGGACAGAAAGTTACAAAAGTCTCCTCAATATCAAAAAAGCCCTAGATGACCAAGCAAGACAACCTGGAGCAAGAGTTGGTGAAAGGGCTTGATTCATCTAATAGCGCTTTCGCTTCACTAGAGGGATGAAATCGTTTTTATTTCCAGGTTTATGACTTTCGAATGTTTGATCTGGTGATCGGTAATGATCGGCCAACAAAAGCCAAAGGAGAAAAGGTATGTTAAGATGGCCACACTGCCTTGTAGTTTGTTTTTCTTCCAGCAGGGAATATCAACGAGCCGGGAGCGGTAATTCTGGATGGCTTTGAGATATGAGGCAGAGGTGATAATCAATAAAGAAAGTGCGGAATGAAACGGTCAAGTGCTCGAGAAGTAAAACTTATTACCTACCACTGTTCCCAGAGAACGGTTTTTGCGCCTTCTGCATCCCTCGGTGGGGTGAGGGCCGAGTGAAGCCGTCACCCTTGCCCACCTACCACGGCTGTCCGATAGAATGGACAGTGGGGCACCACTGCGGGACCATGAAAAGAAGTTTGAGGTGCGCATTTTTGCGTGAGTTGAGCTGCAGATCATTTCTCGTTCTTGGTTACATATCTTTGTGCTGATTTGAAGGCACCGGAGGGGGAAGAGAAATTAGAACTGGGAATACATGCTTCCTCGAAACAAACATTCACTTAAGGAGAGGCGATGTGTAGCGAAACTCGCATTGAAAAACCGCGGCTTGTGGTTCAGCTACGATTCCGCTGCACGGCATGTCGTTCTGCAAATCCTCGGCTAGGCGAGTTGGCGGTGAGGATGGGACAACTTTCGCGGCCGGCTGATTTGGTCTTCCACACATCTGCACTCTCCCCCCGGCTAGTGACGCGGGGAGAGAAGGAAGCTTTTTTGAGTTCCTATTTCTCGGTTTTTCCCCTTTTATTTAGTTCTTTCTCTACTGTTACACTGCTGAGCACACTCTGCTTTCATATCTCACAGTCAGTAAAATTTACTCCTTGCGGTGTGTGCTAGCTTGCATGGGCTCACAGTATCCACAACAAAAGGAGCCAGAAATGGCTGATTCTGGCTGCTTTCCTCAGGTAGTAGAAGGCAAGGCCCTAACTGTCCCTCATTTTGCTACTCGAGGACGTGCAGTAAAGTAAAGAAAGTGCAGTGTTGCAGAGCATTATGCCTCCAATCATTCGAGATGCATACAATCTGATCCATGCCTTCGAAGGAAAATCTAAGACGGTTAGTGACTCGTCCAACATCAAGTTTCTAAGGTAATTTCGTACTTTACATGTCTTGATATGCTTTTCTATTTTTGTTTTACCGCTGGTTAGTATGCTTTAGTCCTCGATTTGCTCCTATAATGCCTGACAAAGCTGGTATCAGAGGATCGTTGTCGCCTTCTGTTCTCTCCTTTTACAAGGATGATACAGAAGAGCAGCTAATACCAATACCAAAGGCAAGTTTTCTTACCATCACACGCACTCATAACACTGGGGCCATCGTGGCCAATGTTTAAAAGACGTATAGCCATTGTTCAAACAGTGGAATCTGAGGTCTTACGCATGAAACCGTCAACGAGCCCCAGAAGCATAATTATGACTTCAGGTCGCGACTAGCGACGAAGGCTTTTCGAGACATGGCGCGCTTGTTGAAAAGATTTTCTATCGATGGGTGTACGTGCGTGAAGCAGGTCACTGACTTTCATATTTCCTACGTGGCTCTAAACCTGAAAATGAAAGTGAAAATTACGATCGGTAATCACTCCTAACATGCTAGGCTGAGCGTTATCGGCTCTCAGCGAATTTGAATGTCAAATTTCTTGGATGTCATAGTGTGAGCGTGAGCCAGCGCTCACAGCGTGAAGAAGGCGTTTCCGGGCGAAACGGATGCAGTGCTCGTTCTCAGGAGTCAAACTACCTGTGAGGACAAATTAACAGTCCGGTTGAGGTTATGATAGAAATACGAAAATTCAAGCCGGGTATACCTTGGTATACCTCTAACCGCACGTCAGACGAAGGAAACCGTGGCATCACGTGTCGGTAAATCCTGAATAAAGGAATCGTACACGGAAAATGAGTTTTTGTGTTACCCATATATTTACGTTGTATTTGCCTAATGTTGGCCTCACTCAAAATTTCACGTGAAAAAATGTGAATCTGGCTGAGATACAGCACCACAAAGTGCGATCCAGGTGGGCGGGGCCTTCGTGTGAAAGCCTCGTCCCGTCGTCCGCCGCCGTTGGGAACGGAGAGTGGGACTGTTTACGTAACCTTCTGTTCCTACAATGCGTCTCCGACCACGGCGGACGACGAGACGAGGCTTTTACACGGAGGCCCCGCCCACCTGAACCGCACTTTGTGGTGCTGTATCTCAGCTAGATTCACATTTTTTCGCGTGAAATTTTGCATGAGGCCAACATTAGGCAAATACAATATAAACATATGGGTAACACAAAAACTCATTTTCCGTGGACGATTCCTTTGAATCTCTGTTTGATGATTATGTTAGTAGGGGAGTTATAGCAATAGGTACCCATGCCGTGCATATTGAACTGTTTTTTTTTACTGATTAGCTATTGTATTCCAAAATTGAAAAGGAACCTCGGCCGCACACACCTTCTTGAAGTTCGGATCAAATCCAAATTTGGCTAAAAATGTGCTCCGAAGGAGAGTTTGTCCTCTGAACACGAATATGACACACTCATCTGAAAACGAAAATGCCCGTTTCATGTGTGCGGGTCCTTGCGCGTCCAAAAGGATTTCATTATCAAACACGTGAACGTCATTATGACCACTCAAGCTCAGTGACAACTAAAACCCAGTCTTATAGAAGGACATGTATGGAAATGAAAAAGTGAAAACCAAAAAATGCGAAAATTCGCTTCGCCGTTCCCAGGATCAGTCCTACAAACTCATGCCCACCATTGCTTTGATATTTTTTCAGTAAGTACTATACACGCACCACCAACTGTGGGTCGCCTCCGCTTACTACACATGTGTTCAAGAGGGCGGTGATCGTCTTCACCGAGCCTCTAGGCTGCGTTGGAATTAAGTGACGAATTTTTGTTGTAGGTACAGCCGATTCCGCCCACTGTGCACGAGCCTCTTTCATGTCATCCAAACCACAGGCCTTACCTCAGCTCATCTTTTCTCCGTGTTTGGGCCATTTAGAAGCCTCACTAAGGATTTTGGCATCGAGTGCCCAGTGCTCACTCCGCCCTCTGTGGGAGTTTGGCCAAGTTCATGTGCACTCCTTACTTCTTGTCCCATGTTCTGCCCATTTTAAACTTGCCCCCACCTCCACAGAGCGTTTTCTTGGATACCTAATTTCGTGACAGACCGATGAACTGATGGACGTACAGGCAGAGGAGGCGACTTATATGTAGTGGGAATATTGACTAAATAAAAATAATCGACTCTCAGCACTTTTGACAGACAAAAGGGTAGGTGTGCGCTAGGACTGTCCAAGTAAGTAAGGTGACGTTAAAAGGAGGCGGCAGTGCTCCCTGAACGCGCGGCCAATTCATAGCGGATCAGCACGGTACTAGGTACGCGCGATGACGCAATCCTTGTGGCGCGGTGACGCAGTAAGACAGTCGCGACGCATAACCCAAGAAGGGTTTCCTTTCGATCGCACTCTCGAATTCAAAAGTGACACTGAAATTCTAGCTACTGGAAGCGACTGGAATGTCTGAAAATGATCGCGAGGATGTACTGGAGATGATTATGGAAACAACTGGAGCTCGGCAAATCATTGACGATGCTATGAAGGTGACGATACTTATCTCACAACTGTTTATGAATAATTCCAATTACAGCACCACCACAAAACACGTAACTAAGCATTCCTCTTTTACGGTCGGGGCAGGCAAGGCTTAGTGCTCCTAGCTTTAGCCTTACCATTCTGGCTTCGTCCCATACTAAATCTACAAGCTTATTTGACTGAACCCCATATTGCAGACATTGTCAAGTACGGAACTCCTCGGCATGCAAGGAGAACTCAAGGAAGTCACGGTGCGAATGAGTGATATGTTCAAAAAACTAGAGAAGACTTTCAATCGACGGCAAAAGAAAGACATTAAGAAAAGAGGGTTCACGTTCTTAGATACAAATCAGATAGAGGAGCTTCATAGCAATGAGGGTAAGTTTTCACGATAACAAGACATTCGTAGTATCACACTCTTTTTTTACACAACAGCACAAAAAGTGGCCCTGAAAAACTTTTGGGAGTCCAACTGAGAATGTTTAATTGGAAGCCATCGTATACAAAGTCGACGCGTCTCCTTCACATGCGGTGGAGGTTTTTTTCTCACTTGAGATTACGTAAGCGATATCCGCTGTCATAAAAAGTGTAAGATGGGCGCTGTTTTATAAATTTACTAGAAGGATACCACATTAACTTAATTTCTGATCTATGCTCGCCTGTTTGTCTGTGCCACTCGTGTCTTTCCGTAGCTTGACCTCAGACTTGGATAATTGGATATGTATCTACTTTAAAGGTATATGTATATTCCGATGTACAAATATGTCTTACGTGAACACCTAATATAAAGGCAAAGATAAGCTGTCAAGGCAAAATTTGGAGCGACTGAGGCTCGATATGGTTCTGCCCTTCATAGGTACAGTCCAGTTCCCGAAGGTTGGCAGGGTGTGGCCTACAGAGTTGGGTGAGAGTGTGTGGCGGGGTGAGAGAGATTGATAGAAGTCCGTAGGCCTCGCCCTGCCAACCGTCGGGAAATGGACTGTAGCTACTGTAAGATTGGCGGTGTTGAGATGAAGCTCATTGACAGCACGAACTGTGCTCGTGACAATGGACACTTTGTTCTTCCGCGCTACAGATCAGCCAGATGGCAACGTTAGGAGAATTTACGATGTGATTCATCATGTGGGTCATCCTATGAGATACAAGTTAATACAAGCGAATAACGATCACGGATCATCTGAACCTAATAGAGTGGTCGTAGATCCTCTACTTATATTGGGTCACTCCATAAGTAATGTCGTTTTTTTTCCAACGAAAACTTTTTTGATAGATTTACAAGTTTGTGCGGCATTTTGCACATCGTTCGAGAGCGATTTTTCTGCTCTACAATATGGTTTGTACTGTTTGGATATCTTGAAATGAGGCCGACTTTCAGGCTGCCGAAGAGGACGGTCCAATTGACAAAAATTGACAAAACCGGCAATTAACTAAAACTTTGTGTTTTACTTCAGGAAAATCGACCAATCATGTGTGCCTTACTTGGCCTCGACCTCTTCTACAAATTCCAATAGTTGTTTGATCGATTACTCATGCCGTTGTTTTTCTGAATTCCTTTTTTCGAAAGCACTCACATTTAATCAAAATGAAATTTTTCGTTCAAAATCCCTTGCTCAGCATTGCTCCAGGAACAATCCGTAAGGGTTTTCTCTGGTCTACCGAAAATCTGTTTTGATATTGTTGTGGCTGGGATTCAGATAGGATTTCAAAACCATGTCATAGGGGCCCAGATGACATTATTCCACAATTTATTTTTTCAATAGATATTCAAGAAAGCCGGTAATTATGCTTCCCCACCACTACTCATTACCTCTACTTGAGATTTCACCTTTCTTTAATCTAATGATTGAGAAAATTTTCTTGCCGTGGTTTGAAGAAATTGCCAAAAATCACCGAGTTGTGGCGGAAAAACCAAAAATGTAAAATGCGCGAGGCAACCTCTCAAGCAATCAGATGGTGAAACTTATAGAAGAGGTCGGGGCTAAGTACGAGACACATGATTCATCAATTTTTCCAAAGTGAGTAGTGTTTTAATTAATGTCGGTATGGTCAAATCTTGTCGACAAAGTCAACCGCTTCACCAGCCCGAAAATCGGCTCCATTATGAGGAACAAAGAAATTAAACATGTGCTTTTGTAGAGCAGGAAAATCTCTTTCGTATGGTATATAAAATGCCACACAAACCTACAACTTTATGAGAAAAAATTCCGCTCGAAGAAAAGCGACACTCATGGAATGACCCAATATTTACGGTCAGCACCCATTTTGTGTGACGGTCGGCGTCCTTCGTCTGAATGCCGTTATTGACCACTTTGATGACTTCACTTTGATTTAATCCTCACAAACTTCGGGTTATTACGCGGCATTAAAGAGCTTTTTTCTTTGCCACCTCGAAAGTTGCTATTCCAAAACAGAGATATCAAGAAAAATCTATATCTCACAAGAAATAGCATTCAAATAGCCGAGCATGATGAGTGAAATCAGAAATATGTAGACATTCACCCAGTGGAGAGACGAATTTCGAAGAGTGGTCTGTGGCGAGACTCGTATAAAAAGGCGCACCTCATGCTCCTTGATGCCGCCCTGCCTCTGTCCGTTTCGCTGCGGTGGTGCAGACGGGGGAATATCCGCGAAAGGCGGGGTAGCGTTGCATACGAATGCGTTGCATACGGCTCAGCCTTGCCGTTCGATCATTCTTTCAGAGGCACCAAATAAGGTCCGCGGAGGAGGAAGATCCAGTTTCCGAGTTCTGAAAGTTTTCATTCTTTTTTTCTCTACTGCTACATTATCTAGCATCTGCACTTTCATATTACTTGCATATTATTTTGTAATCGGGCAAAATACCTCTATCAATGTCCGTAAATGCCAATGCCAGTTGAGCCCAAAACTGACCACAGATATGACCACCACACGCTGCCCTATATACAAAGAGATGTCTTGAGTAGCAGTTAATAAACACCGCTACCGAAACTGCATTTTTCCTGAATTGGTCTTGATACGACCCATCCATATTACGCTTCATCGAAGTGAATAAAGTTTGATTTGCAGGCCTTGCTAAACATGTAGGTGAGTTCGACTTCGATCTCAACGAGTACGGGAATCAAACACGAACTGAACGTGAACAAGCCCTTTGGTTACGCATTGCTGAGATAGCAGCCAATGGAACGGTAAAAGAACATTTTGTGAATAGTTTCGGGTGAAATAGTCGGTGCTCAAGTCGGTGAAAGTGATAAATCTGTTGCAGAAAACGCGCTCAAAACGTCAAATCACGTGGGTATCCGTTCTAAAACCCACAGTTCTTTCACCATATATGTTCACGCCAATATTCGGGCTTGCCGTCTTAGGGCCAGTGGTGAGATTATAAGGTCCCTAATGATTAATAACTAAGTTGAAGAGAGACTGCTTCTCAAGCTGCCTTGCATTCAGGTTCTGTCACCATCGTTGTTCTCCCCACTGCTGCTCAATCCTGCCGTCTTATCGCCGTACGTCCTATCACCTGCTGTCGGCATGCCGTTCATACTTTCGCCCTACCTCTTATCCCCTTATGTACTATCTCCCCTTGTCATGGCTCCGTTCATTCTGAACCCTTACGTCCTATCACCAAATGTTATCAATCCATATGTGCTCTCACCACTGATTCTTAGCCCCCTAGTTCTCTGTCCTGATCTCGTCTCACCAATGGTGCTAGGTGGTGCGATACTTTCGCCTGGTGTACTTTCACCATCTGTCCTCTCCAAAAGTTTTCTTATGGCCTCCGTTCTCTCTCCCACGGTTCTTTCGTAGCTGCTGGTTCATGGAAAGTCGGATCATGTATCCACCAGCAAGCAATTGTCTTAATTTCCAAGCCGTATGGGTAGATTTAATATCTTTATTATTTCAATAGAAAGCTGTATAGTGGATCACTTGTAGCAAAGTAGATGCTAATTTCTCCAAATCTGGAAATTGTCAATGATTTCATCTCCTTTTCGAAAATATTCGGAAATGTTCATTATTAATTTCATTGTTATTTATTGCATGTACATCATGTACACCAATCATCCAATACTATAACGTCATCACATAGCAAAGTAATCTGAATAACGAAAAGAAACCATCGAACACCCCTCATTGATGAATTAGTCTATTTTGAACAAGTTAGTCATTTAAATGCTAACTCCGCTGACCCAAACCTGGCACAAGCAGATGAAATCAATACTGTATCATGGAAACTACTACACACCATCGTTAATTGAATAAACGCGTTAATAATAACGGTGACGATCGCAACGCTCCGCACTCCACCTAGCCCCCCGCCCTTCCACATCCCTAAGTTTTTGATTCCTCGAATGGTGGGGCGACTTCCACAGACACGAACTGTGGCGATGATCTCGCGTTAAAAGACGCACTTTAGGCTGTTCATCGCTGCATTTGTTCTCGCGGAGTAGCCCTGAGCGGTGGAGGGCGGAGGAAGGGGAGGGGGGAGGGAGGGCAAGGTAAGCTAATCTGACCTCGCCGTCTGCTCAATCGTTGATCCCCTAATGGACTTTTTGAGAAACACTGCAGCTCGAAGTTTTTGAGCGTCGTGACGCGTGCGATCACTTACTGTTCGCAACTCACCCTTGAATACGATCACAGTCCCACTTTTGATCATCTGAACGCAGGCTGCTGACACTTCTGTCGGCAGCGTAAAGAATAGCTGTGGTCACGATGGTTGCCGAAATGGTGGAAAATTTCGTACCATTTAATGTATGAGACTGTAATGAATCATCTAATAAGCATCGCACACTGGATTTTTAGAGGAACTTTGCGATGCGCTAAGATACTTGATACTTTATTGCATGACAAGCATGTACAAAAGAAATTGCCAGCAAACATCAAGCATTGAACCACAAGTAAAGTAGAAAAAACGAACATTATCCCATGTAGTTCACAATTTGTAAAACAGCGAAATCTGTAGCAACATATGGCGAAGAACAAAATGGTCAAAGAAAAGAGACTGACGAAAAAGAGAAGAAAGAGGTGGAATTGGCGGAATTTGCTAGAGCATCATCCGTTTCCTTTAAGTACCATTAATCCAAGATGCGATTGAGATAGGTTTTCAAGGAAATAGCCGAAACAGGGAGCGGTCTATGTTTGGACAAAGTTATATATATGGATCCAGCACGGTCGACAAAGAAGTTATGCCGAAGACCACCGCGGGCACTTTTGAAACTAATCTTACTAAGGCTTCCTCTAGTTACTGATGGTAGGATCTGGAAAAAATGATTAGGATTTACCTGTACCTGGCCATTGAGGATTTAACTTTTCATAACGACATCACTAACCTTTCTCCTGAGTGAGAGAGTTTTCAACCCGAGTAGTTTATTACGAAGGAGGAGTCCGGCACTGAAGTGTAAGAGAAACCAAAGCAACGTAAAAATAGTTTACGCGTGAAGCTATTCTGAACGGCCTCTAACCTTTTGATACAAGACTGCTTACACGGTTTGAACACCGTTGTACCATACTCTAGGATTGGTCTAACATAGCTTTTATACGCGGCCAGCAGCACTTGCGGATTGGTTGAGGATAGAGCTTTGAATAAGTTGTAAATTCGTCTTTGTGCTGAGAGTGAAATTTTTTTGCAGTGAGTGGTGAAATCAAGCCTACTATTGAAATGAAAGCCCAAATCCACCGTCTAATCCACCGGCGTGAGATTGATGCCGTTGGTTTCGTATGAGGGAAGTCCATTCCTAGCTCCGAGATGTAGTACTTTCGTCTTCTCAGGACAGAGGGGGAGGCACCATTCGATAGACCAACGGAGGAGAGTAATGATTGCTGCCCGAATTTGGAGGACACCTTCTTCATTATCAACCTCGGCATAGATTTTCAAGTCGTCGGCAAAAACTTTGCATTTAACTCCGCACGTAGACATGAGGGAAGGGATTTCATAGGTGTGGATATTGAAAAGGATGGGAGAAAGAACAGAGCCTCGCGGAACTCAACTAGGGGCGGGCTGATTGGTAGAGTAGGAGTTATTTATTCTAACTCGAAAGGAACTATTATAAAGAAAGCTACTAATCCATTTAACAATATGTGGCTCCAAACCGACTGCTACCATCTTTTTTTGAAGAAGGGCGTGCGAAACTCTATCAAAAGCTTTTGTAAAGTCGAAGTATATTATATCTACGGGTATATTATGGTCCAATGAAGTTGTCCAATCATTGATAGCTTCTAGCATGTGGGTTTCCGTAGACCTGCCGCGGATGAATCCGTGCTGATCACTGGACACAATTGAGCGAAATTGGAGATGATTAACAGTGTGTTTTTTTATAATTTTTTCGAAAATCCGAAAAAAGATGGACGTAATACTTATTGGCCGGTAATTTTTGACGGAGGAAAGGGGGGCTTTTCGGGAAGGGGTACCACAACTGAGTGCCTCAACGTTCTGGTACTTCAGCGGTCATAAGGCTCAAGTTGAAAATGACTGAAAGTGGATACGATATGAACGGCGCTATTTCCTTAATGAATTTTAACGGAATGCCATCTGGGGTTGCAGTAACGGAAGGAGTCCAACTTCGCAATATTTTTTCAATTTCCTCCTTATCATACCACAGGGTAGAGGGCATAGTAGGAAAGTGGGCGACGCGCTGCACGTTCACTTCGCCACTTCCACTGTCATAGGCATGTATACACTGGCAAAGTGCTTGGCGAAAGCTTCAGCTTTATCATGATCGGAGAAAGCGAAACCATCATCGTACACCAGAGATTTTATGCCTGGCTTTTCCCTCAGTTTGGAGTTCATAAGTTTGAAAAAGGCATTGGATAAGATTGTCAAAAATCTGTAGATGGCTTGTCCTAAATGTATCTTCTGTAGCAGCGGTTTAGTCAAAGATATTGTTTAGGAACAGCTCGCAGAATTTATCTTCGCATCGGTGCAACAAAAGCGCAACAGACCTTTCGGATGCCTTGTGAATGTTACTGTTTTTCTCCCATTATTTCTGTAAACAGCTACCCGGATGGGGAACCTTTCCACGTACATACTTCCATGTGTGATTCCGTATACGCTTCAAAAATGATGTCAATGCTTGTTGATGTGTCAACAGAAGAATCATTTGCGTCCTACCGGATGCGCGTCAGGACATTCATGTTGGGTCGCCGCGCGCGCCATGTGCGCTGGTACCGTTGTAAGTCAACCGGGCCCTACTTTCTACGTGACTTGGTCTAATTCAGGTTCCTGACCATGACCCTGGTTCCAGCAATTTCCTGAAGGATTATGAGTGGCTCGCGAATTCCAATTTTGCTTTGGGATATGGTGTCCATTTCTTACTTACTTAAATCGGCTGGCAAGTTGCCTGACGCGGTCATGCCGCATCTTCGCCGAAGTGTGTTGGCCATGAGCAGAGCTGAGCCCAGCGATCACGATCGTCAGCGATAGGTCGTATAGAATCCACCCACTCGTCGCTGTTCCATAATCTGCGAAACGAAATTGCTCGCTTGAACTGCCGATCAACGCCAAGCATCCTCAGGTTTCCTTCACCACATCCGTCCAAAATCTCCGCTTGCGGCCGGGCGGCCTTCTCCAGCTGGGATCCGGAAGCATTCTCAGGAAAAGTTGAACAAGGCGATCCGACAGTCTCCACAAAAGGTGACCCATGAAGTTAGACGATTCTGCGTGACTACTTCAGATGGAAGGAGAAGATGTTGCTGATTCCCACGACTCACCCTCCAGCATACCAAATCCACTTCCGCGTAAAGTCCTTCGTTGTAGAATACACTTTGCCAGAAGTAGCCTAGCATTCGTCTAACAAATTTTCTTTCCGTGCAGTCGAGTTTCTCCATTACCGTGGACGGCGCAGCCCATGTCTCCGATCCGTACATCATGGTGGGTCGAATGGCAGACAAGTGCACGCGCAGCTTGACTTTATTGGCAATAGGAGTCGACCACAGGCACCTGTATAAGGAGTTGAACGCCGATACGGCTTTAACGCAAGGCTGCTGAATATCCCTTTCACAGCTGCCATTGTTCCAGATAACAGAACTCCTCTACAAGTTCTATTGGTTGTCCATCAACCATGACTGCCGCTGTAGTTTTCACTGAAATCCACATTTGTTTGCATTTGTCAGGGCGAAGGCGTAATCCATATGCTGCAGCTAGTTTTGACACAAGGTTGCCGACACGCTGCAACTTCGCATTGCTCTCAAATATAACGACATCGTCGGCGTACTCGAGATCGAGCAAGGAACGTTCTGATGGCGAGAGGACGACGTCTGCAGCATGTCGCTCCGTCACTCTTAGCATGATATCGTCAACGGCGAAGTTGAAAAGAAGCGGTCCTGCTACTGCTCCTTGTCTCACTCCAGTTTTAACTTTGGATAATGCCGTACATCCGGAAGGTGTGCGAACTGCTGCCGTTGTTTGTCGATTCATGTCGTCAATTAGACGAACAAATTTTCTAGGAACTTCATCGGCTTGTAGTGCGTTGAGTAGACGGCCTCGGTGGGGAGAGTCGAAAGCAGCCTCGAAGTCCAAGAAGGCTAGCTGCATTGACTTCGAGTACCGCTGCCACACTTCGATCACTCTCCTGACAATAAATACCTGGTCGACTGTGGATCGGCCACGACGAAAGCCGACTCGCTCGTCACAGGTGGTTTCTTCTCGATGTTTGATGAGCCTATTCAAGATGATCCGCTCTAGGACCTTGTACGTAACGCGCAGCAACGAGATTCCTCAATTGTTCTTGGGATTCGTGACGGACAGCCTCTTGTGGAGTGGTATAATGATCGCGTGCCTCCTCGAGTCAGGTATCCTTTATTCAATCCATATAGAACGGATAATCTTCGTCATTTCACGAAATCCACATGAAGGAAGTGATTTCCGTGTTTCCGCGGTAATTCCATCGTCTCCGCCGCATTTTCTATTCTTCATTTTCCGGACACAAGCAAGAACTTCCGGTTCATCGGGTGGTTCAACGCTGACCGCATACGCTGGTCTCTGGACGTGACGAAGTTCAGGAAGCGATGGCGTCTGTCGATTCGGCAAGGAATTGAAATGGTCTCTCAAAACTGGAAGTGTTGCCTCACCGAAAGCAACTCCATCGGCAGTGCTGAGGACAGGGGAACAACTCTTCATCTTACTGCATACTGTCGGAGTAATCTGTAGGCCTTCCTCGAGTTCCTGTCCTCCCACGCCTTTTCGAAATCTTCCGCTCTCGACATCCATTCTCTCTCACGATCGTGTTGCAGCTGACGACACAGTTTTCTTCTTAGACCCATTTCCTGCTTCAGATCTCCAGCACAGCGAGCAACACAAACGGAGTTGTATGTGGTCCTTGTCTCCGCGGAAGCATACTTCCTTCTCGGCTGAAGGACAAGGTGTTTCCTTTGCACCATCCTGGATGCACCTAATGGGAGAATCTGCATCGCCAAGCTTCTTCCTGATCCGTACCCCGATATGGACGGAGACACGTTTGCGAAACTTCTTTCTGCATTTTTCGTCTTTTAGGCTTGCCATGTCCACCTCGGCTGAGGTGGGACTCCATGCTTCCTCTTCTGAAGAGGAGCCTTGAAGCTTACGAGAACTGGGTGGTGGTCGGAATCAAATGCTACATCCCACACAGTTCGAGACCTCCGTATATTCGACAAATGGATATTCCTCGTCCACTATTCCAAGGATTTCGACTTGTTATATGCCAGTGAGTGGGTGGGGAACATACGAGCTCAACTGCTGAGATGATCGAGAAACTTCACGAATCTTCCATCCAAACTAGTTTACTAGTTTTGGAAGAGCGAGATCGAGAGAAAACGGCTATATGGAGATATCGCACTCGTGAAATCCATTCCTCTTGCAAAAAGCAGAAATGCAAGAACAAGAGCGTAGATGAAACTTCACATTTCCACACTTGCTTCAACACCGCGTGATGAAACCCCTACTTTACTGCAGGAGTTGTGTTACACTTTGAACTGCCTTCATACTTTGCGGTGGTGCCGCGTGTATGCTGACTGACTGCAAGGCGTGACTGTTTTCGCAAGCAAAGTAGCACGGGTGCGAAACCAGAGAAGTCGCGGCCACGCTCTCTTGCTGACACCTCACAGAGATGCGTAACCTCACGCCAGGATTGCCAACGTGGCATGCGGAATGCGATGCGTGCGAGCTGTGGACATATTATAGTTACCTTGTATCCGCTTCAGATCCTAACTATAGCGGCACCCCAGCTTGCACACATCGTGTCGCAAGCGACAAGTAACGGTGACGTAAGGGTACACTGCCACTGCAGAGCATGGCGGCTCCAAGAAACTTTGTTTTGCTTTGCGCTCGCAGTCGCACTGATGGTATCAGTCTTTTCACTACTCGCTTGGTTGGTCTAAATATTGGATTATTGGTTTCTATGTATTCCCTTCCATTACACTTCGCCTACTCTAGAATTTTGGTGGTATCCTCACCCAAAAAGGTGACTATCGCTATATGATCCGGACTGTCGTGACTTGCGTACGAACTTCCCTGGGTATATATCATGCGCCGGAAGGAAACGGCGCTTGGGTTAGGTCCGTCTTTTGAACATCATGGCTTAACGCCTACCGTAAACGGTCTCAACCACGTGGTGCGCGGGAAAGTATCGATCAAACCGATTTCCGCCAAGTCTAGTCAGTCGTCGTTGTCTGTCCCCGTCCAGAGCGGTTGGCTCTACAACATCTATCAATGCCAGTCGTCTGGAAATATGTTCGCCTCGAGAAGAACACTACTACAAGAACGTTTTCACCAGCTTGGTGGACCGGTCATGCTATCC
The DNA here is from genome assembly GCA_963978905.1 of Trichostrongylus colubriformis. Classification (NCBI taxonomy): domain Eukaryota; kingdom Metazoa; phylum Nematoda; class Chromadorea; order Rhabditida; family Trichostrongylidae; genus Trichostrongylus; species Trichostrongylus colubriformis. The sequence goes on along the minus strand of OZ022257.1, from coordinate 36,977,467 downwards.
TTTTCCCCTCGCCCCAGGATTCCCTCGTCATCTTCAGGTCAACCAGTCCCCATTTGAGTCAGGTATTTGTCAATAGTAATTGTATCACTTACTCCGCCAGGGAACAGGAGAATGGGGCCCGAGCAGGCACTACACGGCATTCTCTCCATTGCGACAGATGCTCTCAGTGGGTGTGGACCCTTACAATACCCACGTTCTGCCGTGGTCGGTGGCGGTTGAACCACTAGATGCAGCGATAGAAACCACCGACCCCGGTCACATCACGGACGATTCAGCATGATAGTATTAAGGCGTGATTTGACTTTATGCAGTGAGGCGGTGAGACGTCTGATGCAAACACACAGGGGAGCGAATGAAGTAGTTTCTGTAGGCACATCTGTAGCATCTGACTAAAGTACACCACAATACATACAAGCAGAGTATACAAGCAGAAAATTCGAGCTTTACCCACATTTATTCTTTACTGAATGCAATTTTCACATAATCAACTATTTGTGTCAAAGTCAAATTAGACAAGCGACTCAAGGCAAGATGTCCTAAACGCAGCAACGAAACAAAAAAAAGTAATGCGATTGCGATCATCTCCAAGACTCGGCGATCATGTTGAAATGAAGCTTTGTGTTTTCAGGTGCATCGCGATCCAGTTTCTCTCGGTGCCTTGCTTGCGCCTTGAAACCCGTAAGATTAATAGGTAGTCTTTTGCAAAAAAACAATCACCCAAACACACCTTTCGCAAGACCTTTCGATAGCTGTACCATAGCACTGCCGGTAGTATAAGGGAGAACTGGGGCAGATGAATGCTGACTGCAAAATAAGTTACACAGGTTTTGAAAAGTCACAATATTTCAAATGGTCTGGGCTCGCTTGATGTTATCAACGTTCAAACGATGTCAGCCATGTACATGAGGAGACCTTAGCGTTGGCTGCCATTTGCTTTTTCGGAGGGGAAGATATATTCATTAACAAATGAAAATTGGTGTTCGAGGCATACTGTATGGGGCATTTCCTTCGATGAATGTGCTCAAATTTTCAAGTTTATGATCGCCGAAAACCACCTCCCTACACCTGCTGCCTTCGAGTGAGCATGCCATGCGCTGCGTACAACCGTCACACCCCACAGATCCGCGTGGCTACGACTTACAGGTCGGAAGGCGGCTTGAAAATGAGAATTTCCACTGACGGATGGTATCATAGTTTACCATGGTATCGCTCGTATCGCTACCCCACTATTTCATGATTCCGCATTCATTTCCAACAATCGGTAAAATGAACATAGCCTCTGCCATTGGCGTTCGTGGGGTAGCCCGTTTAATGCTTGTTCGAATGGAGAAGGCACGAAGAGAGCACGGGGTGATTAAGTGGTAACTGGAATAAGCAGCTGATAGCACAATTCCCTACGGATGCGTTTCTATTCAGAGTCATGGTAAGTTATGAATGCGTACAGGTTTGGGCTACACAGATTGACTCATGGAAGTCTGTGTCAGACCATTCCACTACAATACCGCTCACATTTTTTGAAAAATCGACGGTGGTCAACGGATTAAACGGCACAAACCGTCGCACAGTTATAACTTCTTTAAAAATGAATAAAACGAGAAAAAATGAGAAGCATTAGATTTGTTTCGATGCGACGTATCCAACGATCTGTAGGATGTCGAATTTTGATAAGTAGGTCACCAGCTTCTCGGTAAAAGCTGCAAAGATTTCCTTTTTTACCCTCAGGCAAGACTCCGGCTTTTTTCGGCTTACATTCACATGTTCATTTGTTCCTGCTTGCCCATGTTCTGCACAAACGTCATTTTTTTAGTGAGCTATCCACAAGTTTCGCGATACTTTTCAGCATCAAATTCCACGACATTTTCGAGACTTTTCAAGCTCATTTCGTCAGAATCGATGGACAAATTGAGGAGATAGCTCACCTATCACAAAGTACTTGCTACGTACTGCAAGAATTACCTTGACTTCCGAATTGCAGGCAGTCGCTTCTTCTGTGATGAAGCTTCAGACATCGGTAAACGGCGTACTTTGAACTCTGAATAATTTCCCTTCTCTTTCCTAAAATAACATTTTGATAAATGAAAATAGCATGGAGTCTTCGAATACAACACCCTACACTACCAGAAAATGAAAGCGGCATTCAAACAATGCCCAAAATCATGAATTCAAAAAGAATGTTGATTGCACATGAAGGTATGAATATGGATAAACACTAATTATTTACATACGAGACTTATAATGATGTATCCAGTGCCAAAAATGCTGTTCATCGGTGTAAAGATCGTCTCACTGCGAGAGTTTTGAGCTTCTACCGCTGTTTTCGTATTCTTTTCAAGCGTTCTCGGCTCCAGCGCCGCTTGCTGACCTCTTAATTACTCTGCGGCGCTCAGCACAGATGAGGTCCCCTGTGCCTCGCGGTATTATCACATCACATCAATGCACACCATTGACCTTCAGAACCGCTTACTGTTCTTATTCAGTGACCCCCCAGTCCCCTTCCTTTCAGTGTATGACTTAGACTTAACCTAACCTAACAGTTCACCATAGATCAGTGGTTACGAATTTCTATTTCGTGTATTTATCATTTGAATAAATAATTTCTGTATTGTGTGCATTGATACAAAAAGCACGATGATGTAGAAAAGTTCACGTGATAATTCCGCAGCGCATTTGTTCTAACGTATCAGTCATCCAACTGATTATTGAAATCAACTGTGAGAGTTTCCAGATTGCCAACAATTCAGTCCGTTATCACTAGGCTCGGAAACGGAGTTCCCTTATCAACCGGTCGGATGGCGCAGGGCGAGTGACCGCTGTTCGCGGGCACTCATGAAGTGATGATTCGTAGGGGTTCGAATCCTCTGGTGCATGAAACGTTTGCAAACGTGTGTTTGCGATTAGTTGTGTGCTCCTGCGTCCTTCCGATCGGTTATTAAAACAAAACTGCGGACCAGCTCCTCCGGTTCGAAGGAACTGGTCCTCCAGTCCCCTGAAAAGAAGGGGACTAGGGGGATCACGGAGTAAGAATAGTAAGCGGTTTTGAAGGTTATTAGTGTGCATTGATGTGATGTGATAATACCGCGAGGCACAGGGGACCTCATCTGTGCTGAGCGCCGCAGAGTAATTAAGAGGTCAGCAAGCGGCGCTGGAGCCGAGAACGCTTGAAAAGAAAACGAAAACAGTGGTAAAACTCAAAACTCTTGCAGTGAGGTGATCTTTACACCGATGAACAGCTTTTTTGACACTGAATGCGGCAGTATAGGTTTCGTCTGAAATTAATCAGTGTTTTTCCATATTCATACTTTCATGTGCAATTAACATTCTTTTTAAATTCATGATTCTGGGCATTGTTCGAATGCCGCTTTCATTTTCTGGAAGTGTAGAATGTTGTATTCGAAGACTTCATGCTATTTTCATTGATCTAAATGTTATTTCATGAAAGAGAAGGGAAATTATTCAGAGTTCAAAGTACGCCGTTTACCGACGTTTGAAGCTTCATCACAGAAGAAGCGACTGCCTGCAATTCGGAAGTCAAGGTAATTCTTGCAGTACGTAGCAAGTACTTTGTGATAGGTGAGCTATCTCCTCAATTTGTCCATCGATTCTCACGAAATGAGCTTAAGAAGTCTCGAAAATGTCGTGGAATTCGGTGCTGAAAAGTATCCTGAAACTTGGAGATAGCTCACTAAAAAAATGATGCTTGTGCAGAACATGGGCGAGCAACAAATGAACATGTGAGTGTAAGCCGAAAAAGTCGGAGTCTTGCCTTAAGGTAAAAAAAAAGGAAATCATTGCAGCTTTTACCGAGAAGCTGGTGACCTACTTATCAAAATTCGACATCCTACAAGTCGTTGAATTCGTCGCGTCGAGACGAATCTAATGCTTCTAATTTTTTCCCATTTTATTCATTTTTAACGAAGTTATGACTGCGCGACGGTTTGTGCCGTTTAATCCGTCGACCACCGTCGATTTTTCAAAAAATGTGAGCGGTATACTTCAGCAGTTCTGGTACGGTACATAGTCGAAATGAAGGAGAATGAGGGTCGGTCTGATAGAAACTCGATTCAAGATTCGACTTCAGCATGTGTGTGACGCCATTCGCACCCCTTTAGTTTATGTCAGTACTGCACCTTCACGAATCCACGAGCTTTTGTATAAAACTCACTTTCTATAAGAGCGAAAAACAAAGGTCGTGAGAATTTCAATTTGTTCCAGTGAACAAAGCCTCGCAGAAGATTGTAGCAGAAACTATTCACACAGCTCAAAAGGAAGAATAGCATCAAAGTCTTCATAGTCCTGAAATTTATCACATTTACGGGTTTTCCCTTTATTTTTTGGCATGACACCCTTCCGAGATTTTATGCCTAACGCACCTCTATATTACAAATTATGCTTAAAGGACCTTTTCAATTTTGATTTGCTTTTGCCAGGGATGAACTCCCAACCTATTTGAAACGTGGCCTGACCTTACATTCTCTCGGACTTGATAGAGCTTCGATATCACGCTACCATTGTGATGTACATTCCGACTGTGAAGCAAGCGCTCCTTTTTTGCCTGCAATATCATTCCTCTGATGAAAAGTGCTCATGAATTCCGGAATACGACCTTTTCTCTGATCACGTTACTGCGACGACAAAAAAAAAGCATACAGGCCCTATGGCGACCCACTTTATTTATTCGCACCAATACTTCGAATGTGATCACCGCCGTGACCTGTAGTAACAACAGGAATGAAATCGATCCCAAGACCAGAGCAGGAGGTGAGAGACTTGTGATCAGGCAGTACGTCATCACATCTCGATAGTCCAATTCCATGTAAACGATGTACATGAATGCCGATCCGCCAATAATCTGAAGATAAAGCATTCGAACGATAAACCCGCCAGCAAGCATTAATGCTAATGGAGAAGGAATTTTTTCTGTTTGCGAACGTTTACAACAGCTCTTCCATATATATTGTAGCCGACTTGGGATTATTAGCTTACACTTTGTTGATTACTCCTTATGTCCTTATGTCATATTTTTGCAACATCATAACGCAACGTTGAGCGAGCCCCTATCTCAGCGTCCCATCCCGCTCGGTGTCGTCGCCTGTTTTTCTCCAGTAGGACTCCGCTAAACAATGCATAGGGCCACCTTCATATCCTACGGCACTGACGCAGAAACCGCACTCTGCGTCTCTGCCTTCCCCCTTGCCCTAGCCGCGTCAATGCCAGGTTCAAGAATTGAAGAGACCTAAGCCATTCAGGCGTGTAAAGGACTCTTCACGACCACTTAAAAATTACGACAATTACGATCCCTCAAAAAACCACTAATGCGACTCTCATGAAACTCCTCATATAAGACTTGACATGACATCACATTGTCCCCGTGGGTTCTATCCATCCCTTGTAAATTTTCGACTTAGAGGATATTCCTTGATACCAGTGAAGCTCCTTCCAGTCCGATCACCGATGATTAGGAATATTTGAAAATGTATTGCTTTGTTTTCGGGAAACTTCGCATTCCATGTTTGAAATTGTTATAAAGACAAGGAAGCTCGTGAAGACCTGTATAAGAACGAGGAGAGGCCCAACGATACGATTTTTGCCATAAGTGCTCAGCTTCCACGTTGCAACGCACCTGAAATGGCAGTAACCAATGATCGATTGATTATGAACAGACGGTCTTATGCGGAATATGTGGCACACCTCTCTATCGACAACATGAAGGTGCCGGAAAAGGCTAGATACATTGTCAGATTGATCGGTGTTCGAACTATTATGCATCGTGTGGTACTGAATAGGTGACATTCGTTGGGCAATGTCACCAGAAAGATGTACAAATCCCAAGCATGGTTGATTATTCTGAAAGTGGAAACATGTGCAATAGAAATTGATGGAAACTGGCATAGTTGTGTTATAGAAAGACGTGTGAGATGCACACAGAATCTATGAAAAGCTCTCTCCCGACCTTGGTTGAAGTTTTCTTAGGATTGGTATCTCTTTGTGACAACAATTAGTTTTCCGTATTGTGTAGTAATGATAGAATTTTATAACGAGGTGTGCGCTGCCATGCATGCGAGCTAAGAGCACATACATATGTTACTGGTAGGTAAGTCACATCTGCATTGGACGAGCCAATTAACGTGGCTTTCAGGTGGTGAAGGAGTGAAGGAAGCTTGCGGACCATCACACGACTAGATGAGACAGGTAGAAATTCTAATAGTGAAGACAGGACGAAACAGGTGATACCCTCTTTTCTAGTCTGTTTCACTCTTATGAAGACTGTGCTTGAAGAATGAGGGCGCCTCATTTTTGGTGTTACTAGTGCTTCTAGTTCGTTTTTTCTTCTCTACATAGTGTGTGAATCAGAACCACTGCTGTAATGAGCGCGATAACTCTCACGATTTATCGGGAGGTGGGCCTTTAAATAAGTTCCAGGTGAGTTCCAGGTGGTCCGCATGCAAAGGTAACTTCAGCTCTCCTACTCCTAATGATATAAACGGCTTTATGGCTGGGCGCAACCCAGAGATTGACCTCCCCACAGATTGTCGACTGAGCGTTTTTGTACCAATCAGCAGCAGGGTCCACTGACGTAGATTAGGCACGGTTCTTGAGAGAAGTGGGATGCGCCTATCTTGCGTAAAGGAAGTAAGGAAGAGCCCCGAAGAGCCCCTTTGTTCTCTGAGCATTACAAGCAGCATACCTAGGCTTATACCGTTTGAGAATCAACGATACCTTTTGAGACCTCCAAGATTCTTGAAATGGAGTTGACCTTAATTTCAGAACTCTTTAGTTTCACGATTTCCTCAAGAGTGGGCTCTTCGATGCTGTCATCATCAACTGTCGGCGCTCTCCTAACAAAAATATCGAAGTTCTCAGCGGTATAGGTAGGTACAAAATAAATGGAGTTTTTGTGGTGACACTTCCCCCGCATTTTGCGCTCTTTTCGAATCAGGAATTCGTAGTGTGGTCCCGCAAGAGTGAGACGGAAGACGGAGAAAAGGTGGATGAAAGATATTGACAAGTGCTGTTCACCGAAAGTGGGCCCGTGCCGTGTCGATGCAAGTGGGCCAGAATCGAATCTGCGCACTCCGACGTGAGATAGTGGCCAAATGTCATATATTATATGGAAATTTAAGAGGGAGGAAACTGCTTTTCGATTCATCGACAGATGAGAAAATTGCTCATGGTAAAGTTCAACAGATGGTACCAACGATGGACTTTGTGAAGAGTGCCACCAGATAGGCAGTGGTCCTTTGCAGCGGAACAGCTGCAGGGATAGGGATCCTATAGGGATACCCTCGGCTTTTTCTTGTAAAGAATGGGGAATGGGTAGTGGACCACTATGCTGTTGATGTGTACCCTTACGTCAGAATTTCGCACCACGACGAGCGGCGTACGATACGGCATGTGCGAGCTTTGCGCGCGGCTATAGGTGCCTTTAGAGCGTATACGGGAATCTCAAGGAGTGCCCCACACAGTTCACTTGTAATTGCTTTAGGACTCAAAAACACGGCACCACCAGCTTGCATGCATCGCTTCGCTTGCGACACGCTGCGGTGCGAAATCCTGACATAAGGGTATACACCCCTATGCTGCTCGTCGTGCCAGTAACCGAATCGTCTTTGATGTGATCTGATGATGGGCACGTTATGAGTACGGTAGTGTGCGCTAGCCATTTCGTTTCTGCTAGTGTACAAATTCATTTTGTGGTGAATTATTATTACGAGTGATCCACTGTTATATTCACACCAGTTGGCTGGCGCAGATTACTGCGCGCGATTCATGGCGATGTTGTGCAAAATGGGTGCGTTCGGCCCGACCACAGCGGAGCGGAGATTTCCTTCCCTCTGCTTGCTCCCCAGCTGAGCTATTGAATTGCAAAAAAGCAGAGAAGATGGCGTGATAAAAAAGCATCTTGGTATCGGTATACTTCAATCGCTTTGCATGAACCCATTTTGCACGTAATCCACATGAATCGCGCGCAGTAGTGTGCGCCAGCCAACTGGTCATCATTGGGAGTTTGGGTAGCTTGGAAATCGATAGTTTTGTATTCGATTGCATCGATTGGTAACAAATAGATCACTTGCTGAGAATCTAATTCGTACACATTGATGGTAGGCCATATCCCGCTTATCGATGTTTATCGTTTTTGTAAACATGCTTCACTACTTGATATTTTACATAGTCTAGCCGTCGATACCCAGTGTTGCTGCAAGCACCGCATTAGAAAATGATTCCGAGTACACCGCTCGCTTTGCTATCATAAAAATAGGTTGTATCATGATTATCAATGGAGACCGCATTATCAAGAGAAACGCACCATTTTTTGGAACGCCAGGCATTCAGCGGTCGATACATCGGTCAGTGATATCGGAACATAAACAAAATATGTACACCCGATGCCACTGCGCATCAGACGCTTTTGCTAAAGCGGTCGTATAGTATTAGCAAGGATTTCGTCCCACCCAATTCTTAACGGTTGTTATCAGTCACTGTAAGTCGTTATCAGTTTCACTGAGGCTCCTGTACCCAACAGTACCATTGAGGTACCCGTACCCTACAATACCTGCGAATATGAACATTCCACTGTTAGCCGTAGAAGCAAGCCGGCCTCGGTGACATTTCCCTTTCTCACGCTCCTAATCGTAGCTTATCAACCATTATCAATTTGGATCACCCACTATTAATGTCCCCGTCCCACCTGCTAAACACCCATGAGTGTCAGCGCTCCTGGATCAACGCGAAAGGCGAAACGAATTTGACGACTCTAGCCTTTTTACAGCCCTTATCGAGTCTTATCAACCATTATCAGTGCGGGTCACCCACCATTAATGTCCCCGTCCCATCTCGCAAAACACCTATGGGTGTCAGCGCTTTAAGATCAACCCGAAGGGCGAAACGGATTTGGTGACATTTGCCTTCCGAGGCTCCTTATCAGCCCTTATCAGCTGCTATCACTTTCGGTCCACCACCGCTGAGGTTCCCTTGGCACCCCCTATATCATTTGTAAAATTCAGCGTCCCAGCTTTGCTGCGACGCGAGATATGAATTTCGTGACAGACGGACAAACACACACACACAGACACACTAAGCGAATTATATATAGTAGGATAGTGAGTTGAGTAGCCTCACCTATCTTCTCCCTTCTTTTTGTTTCTGTGCTCACACACTTCTTCTTTTTGATTGTCTTCAGGGGTGCGGAGCTATCAGTACCAGAGACCCGAGAGGTCATTTCACTACGTTCGCAAGCTCTGATCGCACCGAGTTTTTTTTTCAGATTTCAGATTGTTGGGTGGTTAGCTATAGCGCTGCTTTATGTAGAAGGTGTCACTGTAATTATCCTATCACCTAATATCGCATGCGCTTTACAGCACTATAAGGCGATTCCAGAGGTGAATGGTTGTCGATTCTGCGAGCATCTCTTAATGCAAGTCAAACTGCTCTAAATCGGAAGCTTGTACTGAGACGAAGGCGGCGTATCAACAAGTATCGCTGCTCCTGCTCGCTAAGCCATGGAGTAAATCCTTCATCAATGCCCGTCAACAAAGTCACTGAAACCCTGTGTCCCTCGTGGTTGGTACTATTGTAATTTGGGAAGGTGAAGGATCTACTTGTAATGTACGCATTTGTGTATATATGTACTTGTGTAATGTCATTATTACATGCTTCAGCATGTAACGATGGCATTGCACATTAACAACAAGGCATTATCATAATGTATTGGGTCATTCCATGAGTAATGTCGTTTTTTCAAGCATAAATTTTTCCTGGGAAGTCACAAGTTTCTGCAACATGTCATATATCATTTGAAAGAGGTTTTTCTGCTCTACAAAAAATTGGCCGAACCGGCAATCATATGAAACACTATATTTCACTTTAGGAAAATCAACCAGTCATGTGTCGCGTACTTAGTCCTGACCTCTTCTGCAATTTCCAATATTTAGTTGATCAAGAAGTCGTGTCGTTTTTTTTCTAAAACCTTTTTTCGAATGCACCCACACTTAATCAAAATGAAATTTTTCTTTCAAACTCCTTGCTTAGAGCTGTTTCATGAACCACTTCGAAGAACTTTTTTGCTTTATCGAAAACATCTTTCTAGTTAGGTTTAGCTGCGATTTAGATTAAGTTTCAATACCATGTGATAGGGGTCCAGTTGACATTTTTCACAACTTATTTTTTCATTGAGAAATTTAAAGAATCCGGTCAGTGATATTTCCCTGTTTCTACCCACACCCTTTCCTTAACATTTCACCACTCTTTCAACTGATTGGTTGAGAAAGTTTTCTTGCCTTGGTTCGAAGAAATTGCCCAAAATCACTGAGTTGTGGAGGAAAAACTAAATGTGGAAAAAGAACAACTTCCTGATCAACTAAATATTGGAAATTGCAGAAGAGGTCAGGACTAAGTACGCGACACATGACTGCATGATTTTCTTAAAGAGAAATATAGTGTTTCAATTGAATGCCGGTTTGGCCAATTTTGTCGGCTCGACCTACCTCTTCGCCAGCCTAAATGTCGGCGCCATTCTGATATACTCAAAAACTAAACATGTCATTTTGTAGAGCGAAAATTTCCTTTCGAATGATACTTGACATGCTGCAAAAACTTGTGATTTTATGGCAAAAATTATTGCTTGGAAAAAACGACACTACTCATGGAATGACCCAATACTACAAAACATAGTGCAACTTCCTGTTAGAGGGAATGGTAGACCCATTTTCATTACGATTGTTTCATGCCATATGTTACAAAGAAGTGATGGATAATGACTATTCTATAGGGTGTGCCAATAAGAGCGCTCTATCTTTGACAGCTCATGGCGCCCACGTTGTTTGTGGAAGAGTAGTCAAACCTAGTTGTTATTATTCAGTGTATCTTCACAAATCACCATGAACCAATTAAGCCGCGAGCAACGTGTGCAAGCCATTAAAAATTATTACAAAAGTCATTCATCGGTTTGAGCAACGTTGCGCGCGCTCCGCGGAACGTTTCTCCGAAATCGGCAATATGGATGTCGAGGATATGTGGTTTCAGCAGGACGGCCCTACGAGCCACACAGCGCGCGCCACAATGGATCTTCTGCACGAGCGCTTCGGAGGAAGGGTTACCTCACGCGGAGGCGACATCAACTGGCCACCGAGATCGTGCGATTTAACCCCAGTGGACTATTTCTTGTGAGGTTTTTTTTTAAATCGCAGGTCTACGCAAAACAACCACAAAACACCGATGACCTCAATGTCAACATATGCCACGCCATCGATGATACAGCCCGATTTGTGCGCCAGAGTCATTGAAAATTGGTCTTCTCGTATGCGCTCCACCAAGCGAAGCCGAGGTGGCCATTTGAACGATGTTGTTTTCCATACATAATGCATTCGAATACTCTTTCGAACAAAAAAAATTTCATTTATACCTCTCACACAACTTGCTTTATATCACTTTAAAGATCGAGCGCCCTTATGCACACCCTATGTATGACCTAGGAAAATGATGAAACATGATAGATGACTAATCGTTACCATTTGGAGGAAATCGCATTCAGGTTAGTTACGAAACCAGGAAACGCATTTCCCTTCTTGGAAGCTTAGGCTGCGGTCATACTTTGCGTTGTCTGCGGCAGGGCGTGGCCGCGTATCTTGCGTCTCCACACTGCCTCGTTGCCTGCGTCATCTCTGCACCTCCCCCGTGCCACTCTCTCTCACAGGCAGCGAGAGAGAGTGGCACGGGGGAGGTGCAGAGATGACGCAGGCAACGAGGCAGTGTGGAGACGCAAGATACGCGGCCACGCCCTGCCGCAGACAACGCAAAGTATGACCGCGGCCTTACTTAAGACCGAGTGCATCAATAGGTTGACCGCACCTTCCCGATAAACCGTTGCATTGCACATTAAATTCTCTCGGAGCCAACTCCCCATACACAAAAGGAGGCTCGCCAATGCTTATTTGGATCGACACAAAAAATCGCAACATATTTGAACTGATAGGTTTACTGCACACACTTTATTTGACTATCCAAATTGGAGACCGCGCTTTTTTTATAGGGTCTGCCGCACGGGGCCGCCTCCTTTTTCCTAAGCTGCGGTGGTGGCCCGTCGATTTTCTTCTGGTTTTTTCCAGCTGCATGTCGCGCCGAAGAATGGTCACAAGGATTTTGGTACTGATTGAGAAGTAAGAAGTTGAAGGATGTTGAAAGGAACACGTCAGATGACTTGATCAGCCGGGAGTGGGTTTGGCTCGAAGGAATCGTCCACGGAAATTCTATGACTCCATTTCTTCCTGAACTGATTGTGCACTGTTAATTTCAGTTTTTTCTGCTATGTCATCGAGACTTTTAGGTGAGGCACTTTAATGGCTGTCTGACGCTTCGACCACATCGTCTTCCTTCAAGGCCTAATTGTAAGGTGGCTCAAGAATTGGGATCTTGTCCAGTATGCCGCCTTACACCTCATCCGCCCAGCGGTTATCAGGGAAAACGAAGAAGGCAGCTGAAGAAGGAGCCCACTAAGTTCACTGTAGCAGGATGGATTGACGCCACTCCTCAATAGTTGTTGTCAGTGGATGTAAGATGCCATGCTATCCTTATATGTATGTATTAGGTTGTTCCGAAAGTCTTGTAGTATTTTTCCAAAAAAAAAATCAGTAATTCTTGTTCACTTCGAGGTCCAGGCTGTTCAGGAATATGGTAGAACGTTCTCTAAGCTTTCTAGGAAAATATATATTGACCCACCAGATCCCGTGGAGAGAGCTACAATGCCCCTTGTCGATACCCACCCAACTCGCGGTGTCATCTATTATGAGCGGCCTTGCGGCACCAAAACGACGGAAGCTTGCCACTCCATCAGCGCTGCATTGGGCAAGGGATGTGTGAGCTACGTGACCGTGCGCCGCTGGTTCATCAGCTTCAGCAACGGTGAGATTGACATGAAAGACAAACCACGCTTGGGACTGGGCTGGTTCTGGGACGCGGAAGGAATGCTTTTCCGCGAGGTGCTGGTACAAGGCGAGACAGTCGCCGCTACCGTATGCACCCACCAGCTCCAGCAGCTCGCCGTCGCTGTTCGAGAAAAGTGCCGGAAAAGGTCCGCGGTCACACTTCTTCATGACAACGCCCGCTCCCATTTCGCTCCCATTTCGCGAGAAGTTCCAGGCCAAGTTATAGGAGCTCCGCTGGGATGTGCTGCCCCTCACGCCATACACTCCAGACATTGCCCCTTCTGGCTATCACCTTACCCATCCTCTCAAATCCTTCCTGGCCAAGAGAAAATTCATTGACTATGACTTGCTTGCGAAGGCGATCGCTGACTTCTTCGACTCTCAGAACCCAGAGTTTTGAGAAGGGAATCAACGATTTTTCTATAAAGTGGCAGAGGGTTGCCGATAACAATGGTCAATACGTTGTTGCCTAATTGTTATTTGTTGGACGGAAAAAAATAAAAAGTGATAATCGGAAAAAATACTACAAGACTTTTGGAACAACCTAATATAAGTAGTATAGTAGGGACATGCACGTCTCCCTCATTACATCAGTAGCTTGCATTGTGGTGCAAATGCAAGAGATCATTCATAAAGGATAAGCACTCGTTCCGGGTGTTCATACATGAAGCTGTTGCAGAAATCCGAAATACTTCAAGCACTTTTTCGGCAGGAATTTCAGTCTCGCATGCCGAAACTCTGCTTCTCACATCGAAGTGGTTTGCGTCATGCTTCTCGGTTATATCCTTTTCTAGAGGTTTTCTTATGTTTTCCTATCTCTTGTATACGTACTGTTATTCTTCTTCCAGTTTCCTCTTTACGTCGCGTTACATGTCTGACATTCACTTTGATAGATTACATCAATTTCGGAGCAATCCCAGTTGTACTATGTGGGCATGTAACGCAATTCCCTGATATGCACCGCTGATCCGTAAAGCCTGCTTCGCCCGATTTGGTATTAATCCATATACTCACTATGAACACTTGCTGTAGAAATACTCACTACAACAACATCATCGTCTACCCGTGCTCCAACAAGGCGCCTTCGAACTGCAACAGTCACTTTGCCATAGATGAAAGATATGCGTAGGGGAAACCTCATTCAGACGCGGTACGCTGCAGTGCTCAATGCTTTTTCTTCCATGTTCTGGTACAACATAACCGTTTCGTGCAGCTACACGTATGCCATTTGCGCCACATTACAAGCTTCCTATGTAATGAGGGGAACGTGCATGTTCCTACTATACTATATGTATGAGGACAGCATGACACCTCTCATTGACAACAACGGACACGGAGTGGCGTCTCGCACTCTTGCGGTGCTAAACTGGGTGAGTTCTTACGTCCGGAAGTTCCGCTGATTTCCTTATTTTTCGCCAGAGCCGCTAGGTGAATGGAGCGTTTGGCTGTCCAGTGGACAAAATCCTGAATCCTGATCCAGGTTTGGACCAGCTAATAATGTATAACACCAAACAACCTCGTTGTCATAGCAGAGAAAATCGAAACTAATCTCGATGCCGAGGAGCCAAAATTTCACGAAGAGAGAACTTTGGAACTGTGACTGTGTTAGATATAATACAAAAACAGGAATCCGAAGAGACGCGAGCGATATCCGTTGTTCAAAAGCAGGAATTGAAATAGGGAAAGAAGAGCAACTTTTTTGTATGCTCGCGAAGCAGCATTTGAAAAATGTTCAGCGAGCAATCCACTCCCAATGTTGTTCCTTCTCATTCTGCGTTCCTGGCCACGTGGCCGTTGCCTCTTTGCTCCTAGAACTTTCTTGATCGCGTCCCTGACGCCCAATCTCGTGCGATGTCACTTTGAAAAGCTCTATCTCGACCAGATTCTTGTTTCTTTTAGTGAAATTAGGTACGCTGTCCTTAGTAAACATATACAACATATTCATATGGGTGGTAAAGAACTTAGATTTCGGTGGGCAAGCTTTTCGCGCACGGGATTTTCAATACTCCGTCTAGATATCAGCTGTGAAAATTTTTCAAAGAACAGCATCGTTACAATGAGACCTAAATTGGAAGGAAGTGAGTGATATGCGTCCGTTCTCAAAAGCTCTATGGGACAAAAGAGAGGTGAACCAAAGAGCAGTAAGTGCTGAAGGTAAACCATCTCGGACGATTCAGGATTGACAGAATTCGTATAGCTATTCTCTCATTAGTGTTGGTAACCATTTTTGTTCATGTCACCCATATACGTAAAAAAATTTCGTTTCAGTTGTGGGCGAACAATACCTGTTCCAAGTATGTAGCCTACTTAGCACACAATATATTTGTTATCACCTTCAAACTACAAAAGTACAGGGGCAAACGATATTCGAAGGTTAATGCTGAGTTTATTAGCAAAAGCAATGGTCTCGCACGGAGCTCGAGCCTGCAATCAAGGAAAACATTTAAAATGGGTCCCTTTCTGACCATTCTTCTTGCTCACAACTCAGAATTCTTGTAACAACTTTCGCCTTGTGGCCTGCGAGCGATGCAAAAACCGGCAGCTAACAAAAATCAGATTATCAGAAGGGACTGCTTAAAGGGTATATGGCCGTGCGTCGTCAGCGAGCCACGCGATCCATAACTTATTTGAGCCCTTACTAAAGCTCGCAAATGGGTGATGTATTTTTCTTGTACCACCACCGATACCACTTTATACATTACTAACGGTCAAAGTGGTTAGAAGCAATTTCTTGGTCACATAACCCTAGATGAGGGATGTCCGTGGTTCGAGCAATGGACACGTTTGGAGTGGCCAGAACGAGGTCTTTCCACACTTTTTTCCAGTGTATCTATTCCGTGGAAGTTATAAAGTGAGCGCTCCAGCCCCTTACCAATCATGCAAACTTCGCATTCAAAGTGATTTGCTGCTGATATTGAGTTATATGTCCTTGACATTTTCCAACATTGACGACTACATAATGCAATGTAATTTCGGGCGCGCACTTCACGTTCTCAGTAATGATGGTTGAGGTCTAATTGCATCACAAAAACTTACTGACAAAGTGTAACAAATCTAAGCTTACGCAAGAAATACGGAGAAATAGTGCATATCTAAACGCCACATCTTGAATTATTACATGCTATTATGTTGTCTCAAAAGTCCTGTAGGATTTTTTTTCGATCGTCACTTTTTATCATTTTCTCTTCCAACGAACAACAATAAGGCAACAACGTATGTTATCGACAACACTCTGCCACCACATAGGTAAACCGTTGATTCCCTCCCCCCAGAACTCTGGGTTCTGAGACTCGAAGAAGAGGACCATTGTTATCGACAACACTCTGCCACCACACAGGTGAATCGTTGATTCCCTCTTCCCAGAACTCTGGGTTCTGAGACTCGAAGAAGTCAGCGATCGCTTTAGCAAGCAAATCATAATCAACGAATTTTTCTCTTGGCCAGGAAGGATCCAAGAGGGGTATGGTGATAGTCAGAAGCGGCATTATCTGGAGAGTATGGTGGGTGGGGCAGCACATCACAGCCGAGCTCCTGTGGCGTGGCGCGCGCACTTTCCGCGAAATGGGAGCGGGCGTCGTTATGAAGGGGGACGACCGCGGCCCTTCCCGGCGCTTTTCTCGAACAGGCGAGCTGCTGGAGCTGGTGCGTACATACGGCAGCGGTGACTGTCTCGCCTTGTACCAGCTTTTCGTTAAAAAGCATTCCTTCCGCGTCCCACAGGGAGCACAGTCCTGAGCGGGGTGGGGTCCACGAGGTCGAATTTCCGCGCGGCCGGCGCGATGAGCGGCACCGCGGGTGCGAGTGCCAGTGGCAGGGCATAGCAGCCTTCAAGCGAGGCAGTGTGGCACGAGTGGAAAGCGCAGACGTGACGCAGTCACGCTCGGCCGGGCGACCAAGGACAATCGATACGGCGAGTCGTACGGGGGCACCGCGAGCGAAACGCCGCGAAGCGGAAATTCGACCTCGTGGACCCCACCCGTCCTGAGCGTGGTTTGTCTTCCATGTCATCTCGCCGTCGCTGAAGCTGATGAAGCAGCGGCGCACGGTCTCGTAGCTCACACATCCCTTGCCCAATGCAGCGTTGATGGAGTCGCAAGCTTCCCTCGCTTTGGTGCCGCAAGAGCATTCATAGTAGATGACACCGCGTTTTGGGTGGGTATCGACCACATGGCATTGTAGCTCTCTCCACGGAATCTGGTGGGTCATTATGTATTTTGTGAGAGAGCTTAGAGAACCTTCTACCATATTCCTGAACCGCCTAGACCTGCCTCGAAGTAAACAAGAGTTATTGGTTTTTTTTGGAAAAATCCTACAAGACTTTTGGGACAACCTAATAATATTGCTAATTACTGTTTATGCTTCGAGCCCTTTCAGGTTTTTCCTAGAATCTCCACGGAGAAGAAACCTTTAAGTCAAGATCTCGAAATTGTCAATTACAAAAACCTTCAAGAAAAGACAATTCTCTATGATTCTTGTCAGTTAGGATCCATTTTCCGTAGGCTCATAATCAGCGACAGCATTTAGGGCGATTAGTGGTCATCCTTTTATGATTTGTTTTCAATAATGGTGAAAACATGTATTTCAGATAACGTAATTATCAGGCCGGTCCACAAGTTCCTGACCGTCTTGGCCACATTTCGTTTCCTATTTTTATGTTACTGCTACATTCATCCAACGTGATCAGCTATATCAGCTGTATCACCTGTCCCGTTGCTCATCGAGAGTCTCGAGCGAGCGTCAACAACGTCTCCATTCGTCCCTGTCGCGAGCCAAAGCAGTCTAGTGAACCTTTCCGATTCCTGGGACATGTTGCATCTCGTTCCCTTCGCGCAGAGCTTTCCCGAAAAAGTCCGACCATCGGGCGCGGTCGTCAGGTGTTTGTTTGACGTTCCAACGGTCCAACGGTCATCACGATATCGCACGACTTGTCCGGCCCATCTAATCTTCGACTGCTTGACAAATACGATGTCATCCCTGATCTTTCATCGACGACGGAGTTTGGAGCTCCGGATTCCCCTTGGCACTTGCGTGTATCGCGATATTCCGAGCATCGATCTTTCGATGGCGCGTTGATAACGCCGACTGCATGCTCCTTGTGCTTACATAGAGTCTATGGCTCTGAGGCGTATGTTAGAGCAGAAAGGACAGCGGAATCGAAGAGATAGCACTAGCACGAAACTGGATGTTCTTTGTCCTCTTCACTACTCCCTCGATGATG
The DNA here is from genome assembly GCA_963978905.1 of Trichostrongylus colubriformis. Lineage (NCBI taxonomy): Eukaryota > Metazoa > Nematoda > Chromadorea > Rhabditida > Trichostrongylidae > Trichostrongylus > Trichostrongylus colubriformis. The sequence goes on along the minus strand of OZ022257.1, from coordinate 36,959,332 downwards.
TCGAAAGCTCCGCCGCCCTTTTTCTCCTGCTCATATGGTGCTAAATTATTCATCATATTGACTTCCCGACCTAAATACAAATAGCTGAAGCATTCAGTGATGTTCGTCAGATCTCGAAATTGTCAATTACAAAAACCTTCAAGAAAAGACAATTCTCTATGATTCTTGTCAGTTAGGATCCATTTTCCGTAGGCTCATAATCAGCGACAGCATTTAGGGCGATTAGTGGTCATCCTTTTATGATTTGTTTTCAATAATGGTGAAAACATGTATTTCAGATAACGTAATTATCAGGTCGGTCCACAAGTTCCTGACCATCTTGGCCACATTTCGTTTCCTATTTTTATGTTACTGCTACATTCATCCAACGTGATCAGCTATATCAGCTGTATCACCTGTCCCGTTGCTCATCGAGAGTCTCGAGCGAGCGTCACAACGTCTCCATTCGTCCCTGTCGCGAGCCAAAGCAGTCTAGTGAACCTTTCCGATTCCTGGGACATGTTGCATCTCGTTCCCTTCGCGCAGAGCTTTCCCGAAAAAGTCCGACCATCGGGCGCGGTCGTCAGGTGTTCGTTTGACGTTCCGAGAAATCCAGTCGGTGATCGACTGGATTTCCAACGGTCCAACGGTCATCACGATATCGCACGACTTGTCCGGCCCATCTAATCTTCGACTGCTTGACAAATACGATGTCATTCCTGATCTTTCATCGACGACGGAGTCTGGAGCTCCGGATTCCCCTTGGCACTTGCGTGTATCGCGATATTCCGAGCATCGATCTTTCGATGGCGCGTTGATAACGCCGACTGCATGCTCCTTGTGCTTACATAGAGTCTATGGCTCTGAGGCGTATGTTAGAGCAGAAAGGACAGCGGAATCGAAGAGATAGCACTAGCACGAAACTGGATGTTCTTTGTCCTCTTCACTACTCCCTCGATGATGTCGAAAGCTCCGCCGCCCTTTTTCTCCTGCTCATATGGTGCTAAATTATTCATCATATTGACTTCCCGACCTAAATACAAATAGCTGAAGCATTCAGTGATGTTCGTTCCGTTGAGCGTAAATGGGGCATCAGGTACCAATCCGTTCCTCATGAACAACGTCTTCATCAGGTTCAGCTGCAGACCGATTTTTCCGCAATCAGTAGAAATTGGCTAGCATCCGCTTTGCTTGCTGGATTGTCGGTGTCATAAGCACAGTGCCGTCAGCGAAGCGTATGTGGTGTAGATGCCGGCCACCGACCTTCACTCTCATGCCATCCCATTCCGACTGAGCACGACGTTTCCAAGGGTGGCGCTGAAAAGTTTAGGCGAGATGGTATTGCCCTTTCGACCCCTCTCTTTACGGCGATGATGACTTCCTGGTAGAATGGCGAGATCCTAGTCGTGAAGTTGCTGTGGAGCTCACGAAATATTCTTATGTACTGAGTAGGCACAACCTGGTTTCCCAGGACTTTGATAACCGTTTCTGTCTCAACGGAGTCGAAGGCTTTCTTCAAATCGATGAATGTGAGACATAGCGACATGTTATACTCTCGGGACACTTAATTGAGCCTAGTGATAGTGTGAATGTGATCGGTTGTCCTGCCCCCTTCGAAACCATGCTCGCTCGCATGATTGTCCTTCGTCTAATGTTCTACCAGTCCTATTTAAGATGACACGAGTGAGGATCTTGTAGTCTATGGAGAGCAGGCAGATTGAACGATAATTGCCAACGTCGTGTGGATCTCCCTTCTTATACAAAACACAGTCCTGCAGGTTTTCCATTAGGTGGGCACCTTGCATTCCGGCAGGTAGCGTGTGAAGAGTCAGGCCAGTGTTTTGGCTATATCTGGCGGGTATTCTTCAGATAATCCGCCCTAATCCTGCCAGGGCTAGGTGCTGTACCATTCTTCACCGACGATATGGCGCGTCGCAATTTGCAAGGGAGAACTGACGGTACAACATATCCATCCTGCTTCAGATTGCTCCTAGGCAGTTGTACATGGCTATCGAAGAGATCCGAGTAGAAGTCGTAGATAACCTTCTCCATTGCCCTTTGGGATGCAGTAACGGTACCGTCCGGAGACCGGTCATGTTGGCCTTGAACTGGCGAAACTTCGGCGGACATAGTGGATACTCCTCCCACCCTCTGCCACTTCAGCCAGCACTGTTGCTCTTCTCTCCTTGAGATCTTCTTTCATCGCCTCTCTGCATTGCTTCGCAAGTTCGGACATCAGTTGGTAATCGTCTGAGGCTCGTGCAGTTCACGATGGCGTATCAGCTCGAGAGTTCTCAAAGAGAGACGTCTCTTGGTGACTTTCAAACTCCCTGCATTCCTGGCACTCTCGTGAAGACGCTCAACGAGCCGATTGTACTCGTCGCCGATGTTTTCGATAACGGAATTCTGCCATACACCTGCGAGAAAAACGAAGTGTTCCCAAATGATGACTGTCTTGAGTCTTGGTTCCTTGAATTTTCGAATTATTTTTTAATCTTTTGAATATTTTTTTAACTTTGCGCGGGCGAGTCGATGCCCTGTTCCCGTACAGAACTTTGAAACAACGGCGACGTCGGACAGGGAAAACCTTCAATTAAGGATGACGTGATGACCGACTGAGGAATGGAAGTTGTCACCGAGTTCTCAGCATGTGTGTGGAACGGAGTCCATTTTTTTCATACTTTCCTGATTTTGATAGTATGGCTCAGTGACGCCATCTGGTAGCACGGGAGGAGCCTTTCACGCGAGGTATGGGATGACTGGGTCCGTTCTCACAAGATTTGTCCAGGATATCAAAAGTGAACGTCATAGGGTTATCAATGTCTCTATGGTCATCAGAAGAAGAAATAAACTTTTATGGTAAAATAGGGTCAGAACTGTGCCACAAGGCAATAGCCCGTACTTTTTTCAAATGCGCTGTTGTTTCTGCCCACAACCTGGCCATTGGAAGATACGAGGGTCACTATTTATATTTGGGAATAGGCGATACTGTTATCACGTGAGTATATCTGATGGTTTCATCGTGAAGTTCGAGTTTTTTTTACTGTATACCCGATCATTCATTTTGCCGCACGGCGCTATCTGTTGATTTTATACTTAGCTGAAAATAATTTCTGAAAATAACTGAAATGATTGAAAAAACTGAAATTTGCTTATTTTCGGCTTCATATGAATATACCCATGATTCATCAGTAGTCACGATTCCATAAACGTCTTTTGAAGCACCATGACTGAATTTTCGAAGCATTTCAGTGCACCAATCGACACGAGCCTTCTTTTGTGCGCTTGTCAAATTATGTGGGATCCAAAGGGAACATAACTTTCGCACTCCCAAGTGTTCAGGTAAAATTGCATGTATGCTGGTGTATCCAATGTTTAGGGATGTCTCAATCTCAGAATATGTGATATGGCGAACTTGCTCAATCATATTGCACACAGCATCGATGTTTTCTGGCACAACTGTCAGTTTTGGACGTCCTTCACGAATTCAGTCGGACAGCGAAGTACGACCACGATTGGATTCGCTAAACCAGCGATACATGGGGTTTCTGATCGTGCTTCATTGCCAAAATTTTTTCGTTCCTAAGAAATCTCATTTTCATTTTCTGAAAAGTCTTTCAGCTGGTAAAACAAATAGCGCCGTGCGGCAAAATGAATAATCGGGTATAAAGTGAAAAAGTCGAACTTCATGGTGAAACCATCAGATATACTCACATGATAACAGTATTGCCTATTCTCGAAATATAAATAGTGACCCAAACTGAGGTGTGCACCTGAAAACTATGTCTGAAAAAAATGGAATAAGGTCGGTGCATATGTATTGCGATACATGCAACCTTTTTCAGACAGATGTATGAATTTTCTTTTCATAGCTCCTATCCATCAAATATAATCCGCTCCAACGCGAAAGAGTGTCCGATCAACACTCGATGGTGTTCTTGCGCTGAGCTGTAAAACTGAAATGCTTAGTCCCAATATTTCGTTTCGGTCATAGGTGACAAATATCATCACAATATAGTTGCCATTGATTTCTGTGACACGTATGACACCAGCGCGTCCATAGCTCCGAAACGCCTTTTGCTCAAAATTCCGGAGGCTTCGAATTGAAGACGCACGCACTCACTGAACTTCTTCTTCTTCAGACGATGTTTGAGGGCTCTGAATAAGTGGTAGTCAGAAGGTGCTAGGTCTGTAGAATACGTAGGATGGGGCAGAACTTCCCAGACAACCCCCTTGATTTTATTGTATTGAATTTATCTTGGTCTTGCATTGCCATGCTGTAAAACAACGCGTTCTCATTGAATAACGCTGGAGGAGAACGTCGGCTAACTTCCGCAGCTGTTCAGTGTAGACAATTGCAGTCACTTCAGTACCAATGGGCAGTAATTCAAGGTGCAGTACCGATGGACAGTAGCTCAAGGCACTGCATAACTGAGGAGTCACACCAACAGCGGAGCGAGACCTTTTCAAATGGCACCCTGGTTTGACCTTTGGCAGCGGCACCTCATTGGCGGGCAAACTTTATGTTTGATTCACATTAGGACCCAGCTTTCATCTCCGGCAATAACCTCTGAAAGATATGAGGTCAGATGAGGATGACATAGCAAAGACTGACACGCAGTGAAATGTTGACCTTGTCCAACTCACTGATTTGGTGAGGTACCCACACCGCGAAGGGTTTTCTGAACCCGATATCACTGAGACGTCTTCTGATACTGTGAGAAATCCCGCTGTAGTAGCTATTTCTCGGGTGGCCATTCTTGGATTCGCTTCGAGATTTTCAAGATTTTCACTACCTTCAATGGTTGATGGACGTCCTGTACGTGGTCGATAAAGAAGACTCGTATTTCCAGAATCAAGACGATGGAACCCACCAGATACTGTGCCATGATGGATGATGTTTTACCCGAATGCAGCACAGATATCAGAAGCTGCTTCTCTCGCGGAGTGCTTAACAAAGTGCTCTAGAATACTGGCGGGGCAAAGTATGAAGTTTACAAAGGGAGCCACTTTTGCTCGGACGAAACGGATCCTCGTCTATTTTTCTGCAAATTGGAACGGGGATTTCCCACATCATCCAAGTGGGTATTCCACGGAAGGCGCAAGACCGGCATTGTAGGAAGGGATTTGAAAAGTGTGGTAGAGCTCATGTATCAACCTAATATAATAACCAAGAAAAGCAGAGAGCAAACGAGAGACGGTTAATCAATCGGGATGGTGAAGTGGGTGAAATATTAGGTTGTAAGGAAAGTTCTGGCCGCTTTTTCGCAATCACAAGATAAATTTAAATATCAGAGCGCGTCAACATGAATCAGCTGACATATTGTGCTCGTTAGATAGAGAAAAAGTTGCTCTTTCAGAATATATGTTTTATTTGGAATGCCACAAGGTTTTCAATTTATTAGGGAAGTTTTAAAGTGCTGCGAAAATGGCACTTTTAAGATGACTTCACTTCAAGAGTTCTTGTTTAGCCGAGTCCCAGCGAAGGTGACCACAAATGTGAATACTGCAAGAGGAGGGGGTGTATCACTGGATGGAACACATTGTCTCCGGTTTCAGAAGTGCAGAAATGAGGACGAGCTGCTCGAATTTTCAATTGATCAAATCGCTTTAACTAAAACGGCAGAAGGCGATGAGCGTCCATATTTGCAGGGGATATCCACAAGTATTGGCCCTCAACAAGCAACCTTAGCTGACCACCTCAAGTGGCCTTGATTTGGAAAAATCCAAAAAAATGGGTGCCGCGGGACCCCCCACGGCAGTCATGCGCAAGCGCATTTTTCACAAATCCTCTTCCACTAATTGAAGCAGTTGCAGGGTGAGGCCCTTACTCGTCTATCATGTTCATCAGATCTAGCGCTAACTATGCCCCACTTCCCAAAAGATCTGGCCAGCTCCTTCAGTAGCAGTGTGTTCAGAAAGAGTGGCGATTTGAAGTCGACTTTTTTTCATTTCGCGCAATATAAATTATCAGCCCTTTATCAAATTGAGATGTGTAGGTATGCATAGTGTTGCCAAGAGTGTGGCGAATCTAATGGTGCTCACTCTGTGAGAAAAGATGCACTCTGAGCCGAGTTATGATCTCTCGAAGTTGTAATTTCAAAAACCGGCCAAAACTTTCCTTACAACCTAATATTACCAGGCGAAGTGCATTTTGGAGCGCTTGATAGGGCGTGGCCCACTTGGGTGAGGGTGCATCAAACCGTCTCACCCCCCCCCCCCCCCCCACAAATTCTCACTTTTGCCACTCAAGAGCTCCAAAGGGCGATGCATCTAGCAGAATCTCGGGATCTTCATAGATTTTCACAAGAGTAAATGTAGATTGGTCCTGAGCTTGTGAACCGACCTAATAGAAATGTATGGAAGATGCCCTATCAGTGTCTTCAAAATGATTTTTCTTTATAATGACAATCATTAATGAATATTGTTGACCATTGTTATCCAAATAAATGAGCCGGCAAATAAGTTATGAAATTGAAAAAGGGGAGAAACCGAATTCAACCTGAGCGACTCACTGTTGCGGCCACAACAACCGCGTTTCGTCACGGAATCGTGTCTGTATATCTCCAAAGCTTATTTTCTACGCATGGACCTTTCAATGGTACGACGTCGTCAAGTAACCATTTTCAATAGTCCACATCTCACCGCTATTTCAATGGAAAAGACTATTTAGAACGTCATGATATGTCAACTGCTTTAGTGCACTGCTCTGGCGACACACCCAAAAATGCAATCCTTCGTTAATTTTGGATGTTCGCGCTTGTTAAACTCAGCTGAAAGAGTTTATATGTTTGCATTTTCCCCACCTTCACCTGGCTATTCAGCTCTAGAGCCTCTGTTTCCATTAAATTCGCATTAAACCGACCAAGGTCATGGAAAAATGCCTCTGAGGCAAGCCCCTTCATTAAGCAACGGTCACAGTTGTCATGCTTCAGCATTATTGTGTTTTTTAGTGTTTGAACGGTGTTTGAATGGCAGGAAAACTCACTAAAGCTCACTTAATTCCTAGAGTTGACGTTCCAGGATGTTATTTCTCCTTCATCGAGCGCACACTTAGTTTTAGGAATGAGATGACTCCCTACAAAGCACTTCGCGCGTGCACAGCTATCAGTGGTAACTTTTTTACTGCAGTTTTTCGTTGTTGTACAAATGTGGCAGTTACCAGTTATTTCTCTCAAAACTATTCTTGTATTCACCGCTTCCTTCATCAGCGATGTACAAGACCAGCTTTCACTCCAGCTCTTGGAGCCTACCTGAAGACATCATGAGCGACAAGACACAACAGATGAAATATTAGAATCCATTTGATGTTGTAGTGGACGAGTTTGTGCATGAATGTGGCTTTGATCACCAGTAAAACCAATGGGATAGCGATTATCCCACAGAACACGTTGAACGTAATGGCGAAACGAAGCACTAGGGAAGTTAGCACTTGTTCGGATTCCTCGCACAATTCCTTCCCATTCATTTCCACCTGGAAATGTAGCTTAACCAATCGAGCCTTATGTACACAATACAATTCGAAGAACTTCGACAATAAAATGGATAGCCACGAATATTGAAAATGCTAGGGAAAGGAAACAGTAGAGGCTTTTGCTTTCATCTGTGATGCGTATAAATGCACAAAACTCTCGAACTCTCGAAAACAAACTCTCGAAGACGTATTCCTTCACAGATGCCAAAAGAGTGAACAAGAAAAGATTGGCGGCATAGGGGAAAGACTGGGACTCTGCTTTCCACTCTTATAAAACAAAGCCGGTTTTCATGGGTAATGAGTTTTTTATTAAGATTTTTGAGAGATTCTTAGTTTCACAAGAGATTTTGAAAGACTGTAAAAAAAGGGTATAAACAGGTAGTGAAAAGTTTTACTGCCAAGCAGTCAAGGGCAAGCAAGCGAGGAGAGTCACATGAGCAATAGTAGATTGTCGCAAAGTAGTGCGACACGCAGGAAATTGATATACTCTTATATTGCTCAAAAGACTAGACAAATACGCAGTGCAATTCGAGTACATGCTGGGTGTTCTATGAATTTTTTAGTATAACTCATGTGGAGCCCAGATCGTGATATCGCTATAAATTTTATTACTACAGACAATTGTGACTGCAAGCTATCATATTCTACGACCATCACTGAAGCAGCACGACGTGGCAGACCACGAATGGCATCAACGCTGCAAGATGTGAGGCCACCTTTCTAATCTAAGGTTAGCCGGTGGTTGGAACGGTTCAGGCTTGAAGGCACTCCTTTCGATAAATTGTAAGCGTCATCCCGCCCATTACTGAAAGCAGTGATGAACTAAAACCCATAGAAACAACGGAGATGAAGCTCCTGATCACAGACTTCCTACGACTACTGTACTGTGGAACAGTCTTTGCTGAGTGTATCACTCAAATTTCAACACCTGTTTCCTCTGGCAGGTTGTCCTCATCATTAGGATTTCTGTCCTATCTCATCCTATCATGATGGTTGGCAAGCCCTCTTTGTCACGGAAATGTCACGTTGCAAATTGGCTCAACGCCGTTTTGGTGGAATTTGAGTGGGCATGGCGAAGTTAGGATTCGTTGTGGCGCCACAGCAAAGGTGCAGCCTGAACACTTACTCAGGAGTCTACTTGCTCCAAGAAGATGAGTGACTAATCTGATTATCACATGTTGTCCCTTTTGAGATCCCAGTCCAAAAGACTGAGATCAAACCGATCCGAAGCGTCGATGGAAACCAAGAATGGAGATCCGCTAGATTTCCTTCCAGAGAGCCTCGTAGACAAAGTTCCAGAAGTGCAACAAACGCTTGTCTATAGCTGTTCGTCTATGTAAGAGCGCCTTCACTCACTGCGCAGCAGAGACATCTTGTTCGATGGATTATCCTCTGTCAGAGAGGCCCACGTGCTTGTAAACATAAAGGTAAAAGACACCTCTGCCGTGTCTCACCAGGTTGGTGGATAAAGGTGAATTATACGTTCTGTACAAGAATAACAAGCGAGCCGTCTTCCTATTCTACGTAACTGTTATCATCATATCGGTTGTGGTAACTGTTAACTCAAACGTGTGAATTTCAATATAAATCTCGTGATAGAGGTACTATACTGTTGAACACTGTCGAACAACTTATTGACTTTATTTAAAGAAAAACTCAAGAGGTTGCAAAAGTCTCAAAAGTTTTCTGTTACATACATTTGGTATGCATCATCTGCTCGCTAGGTTATGTGCTGAGAAATAGCAAAATTCCCTGTAGTTGTGTGAGAACACTTCGGAAGGCAACTTTCAACTGTTCTTATTTATTTTAAGGCTTTGGCGATAGTATGAAAAAACATTAGAACTGGAACGGCTCATTTGTGTCACTTAATTATCAGAAATATTGGCGAAAATCCAAAAAAAAGGCAAAATATCGGATCAGGAACTGAATCGTCTTAAGCTGCTCTATTGGTCTACAGCTTATCAACATCCACCGTGTACTCTTCCTATCTTATGATGGCTCTTTCTTCATTTTCATTTAGTTCTTGCTCACTTCCTCAAGTCCGTAACTCCAACCTAATTCGCTGTCATCTCTGAATGATTTGAGTAGTGGACTGTATTAATGTAATTGATCCGGTCCCGGTGATAGAGTTTGTACTCTACTGATTTGAAAATTCCGGCAGTTTCCAGCCCAGTCAGTGAGTACCCATAACCACGGTCAGTGGGATGAGAGTACTGAAAACGATAGAACGAAGATGCTAACAGCAATGAAAAAGTGCGATGAGTAAGTGCAAATTCCAGGTTTTTGAAGAGCCTACAGTTTTCGCAAGGATTCACACGTCAAAGATTGCGATCTAGTATGGAAAGCAGGTGAAAAGCAGCTAAAAGTAGTCTCAATCGTTGGTCGTTCAATCGTAATAAATCATCAGCTTTGTGCGTCTTATTGTGGATTGAGAACCTTCCACCATTTTATTTATGAACGATTGGACGTTCCAGGAGGTTTACTTAAACGATTGAAATCAAATTAATACCAGATACTGCAAGTTACTGTACGATAGTGAACGATAACCTTTATAAGTAAACAACAGAGCTCAGGTAGGGGTGAAAAGCAGGGAAATTCCAACAGAACAATAAGGAAAAATGGAAGCCGGCTTCAGTTCATGAGCAATTATGTATCATTCAAGGTAGACTAAGGCTATGAAGGTAATGGAATGCATTGTCCTGAGGCGGGAGACCCTTGTCCTTTTATTTTTTACCAGTTTTGCTACCGCATAGCATTGCGCACATCAAACTGAAGCCATTCAGCTGTGGGAGTCGATATATGTATAATAATCGCTATGGATGGAGGTTCTACGGCGAGATATGTGTAGTGCTGAGCTCAAGCAATCGCTATGAACGTCTACCACTCTTTAGGAGCTCAGAGAATATAGCGAACATCAAAACATTATATTGCTACTGATTTCAGAATAGGTGACGTGTTCACTGAGCACTCAGAGCATGCTACCATTAGAACATGACAATTTGGTTATTCTTTATCGCTTGACAAGTCTCTACATATATTTAAACTTTTAACATTAGCCATTACTGATTTAAAGACTCGATAGTTTAGTAGTCGATTTGTTTCGCTGCGCCTGATACAGAAGCAGGAACGCTACGTGTTAACCCACTGATTATCTAAGACTAGACTATGGCGGGCATTTATAGTAATAGGCAAAGCGTCGGCTCCCAATTATTTACCTCTCTCGTCGAGTTTCATCAGAGGCCACCACTTACCATGATCCCACAATCAGTCGCGCTCCCTTGTCACAGGCTTATAACTGCTCAGCAAAAAGCTTGAATCAGAAACTGCTTCGATGCTTCCGACTCACATTATAAGCCTTATCACTCTATATCTTTTCAAGTCATCGGTCATTGATGCCTCCGTACCAACTCCCATAATGAAAACAAGCGAATTCAGTGGCATTTCTATTGTAAACCTGAAAACGAAACATCTTGCATCTGATGTCACACTCGAAGTGGCTCAAGAGGAGGCAAAGAATGGTGTCGGTTTCATTGTTTCAACGCATATGGCGGCTGGTGTTGCATACTGTGAAGTCCACACGGGGAAGATCGCAATGCTTCTGCTCGAACCCGGCAAAATGACGACGGTGAAGATTATGTCCGACATGCGTCTATGGCGATGACGCTGTAGAACGGTTCTATGAAGCGTTAGAAGAAAAACCAGGATCTGTCCAGAAGGAGAGTGTGCCGTCGTACCAGCGATTTCAATTACAATCTTGGAGTCGGTGAACCTGACGCAAGCTCTGTGGGACCCTGTGGGAGTCCAGGAGGAAAATAATGAAGAGGAGCCCTGGTCTATTCGTGGAACGATGCCCACTGTGAGCGACGAACGTATTCCGCCAGAAACGTCATAAACGCCGGATGCGAGATCGGAATACGACTCGGGCAAAAGAAGACGGACAGGCACTGGCGCAAAGAGTTATGGAACGGGCAATTTGTGCAGTGTCTATCACGCACAAATCTCCATTGAGCGAGATCGGAAGGTGAAGTTGTGTCAGAGACGTCATTAAAACCATCTTAGATTCGAGGAAATGAAGATGGATCGGTCATGCCCCTCTCACGATAACCGATGGGCGCCCCCAAATGACCCACGGTATCCTTGTGGAGCGTAGAAGCGGCCGGGAAGGCCACCATTCAGATGGAGGGGTGAGGGTCTTTAGTTCCAATAGTGTACTGTAGGTGTACGGTAGCATAATTACAAGATTACTCAGGTCACTTCGCACCTCACCTCGCACCTCCTAGCCCTGCCTATGGGGTGGCCCCACTTAACTGCTCGCATTGACTATTGATCTTTTAGTAAAACAGTAATGCCCATGTAAAACGGAAGAGGAGAAAGCGAATCAATAATAAAATTATTCGTGGTTCGCAGTGAATCTTCATTGCTACAAACGAGATTCTTAGGTTTGTTATCAGTAACCACAATCGCGCCATACATCTGTGCCTTGATTAGTAAGGTTTTAGATGAAAATCCAAGCTAGTAAGTAGAGGAAAGCAGCGATGTACTCTTTTATATAACAATAGATAGATTTGGGGTGTCTTTGGCTTTAATCGTCCCTTCTGTGGGATGCGCCTTGCATCCCAGTTCCATTCAGAATCGTGGTGGCAAGTGAATGTGGTTTGGCTATACAAAGACTTGCGAGGGACAGCCGATGAACAAGACAGTCCTTCCACTCTTGTAGGCGAGAATGGTACCAACATAACTACCCCAGAGGGATGGAAGGCTTGGTAAGCGTGGGCGGGCGCTGACGGGGGATTTGATCACGTGCCGTGAAGGTAGGGTGCGCGCCGCTAGTCCCTACACCAGCCCGCCCTGATATAATGATGAATCAGGAAATCTTTAACATTTGAAGTCTTTGCACTATCACTCCTTTTATGGTGTAGAGAATAGAAACTGCGTCGTTCGTGGTAGTTAACCAAAACTAAATACGATTGATACGATTGTGATTGCGTGATTTAATCTCAAGCTTTGGAGTCGGTCACTATAGTCTTGATTGCACATCATGTATGGTTTTCTTTACACTAAAGTTTTGAAAACGGAATCCAGTAATTAGACAATAACTAGCTGATAATAGCATTGGAATGCTCAGCTTATTTCATTTCGAAGAAGAGAGCTTTTTTTGAGTAAGCTTTGCATTTAGATGACGTTTAGACGTTTTTCTGTTTTTAGACATTTAGACATTTTTCTGTTTGTTTTTCGTAGGTAAGTTAGTGTAATAGAATCGTTGTAATAAAAACACAATTATAATTGTAATTACACACGTGCAATTTCTAGTAGGTCCATTACATATCGTAAAATCAGTCAGTGGGGAAGATGTCAACGGTCACTGCAAGCTATGGCAAAGGTCACCCCACAGGCAAGGCGGCAAGGCTAGGAGGTGCGAGGTGAGGTGGGAAGTGACCTGAGTAATCTTGTAATTATATTACCGTACACCTACAGTACTCTATTGGAACTAAAGGTGCACACCCAGATGGAGCAATCCACTAAAGGAGTATTTCGGTCGTAGATGACACCAAGTGGTACGGAATCGTGATGCGTGGCATATATGGGTCGCATAAGAATGGTTTGACCACCTCTGAAAAGCGGATATAAGGTTTCAAGGTGAAGCAGTCGCGTTGAGACAACTGCCCTCTGCCTGGACAGAAGTGTATGCAATGGAAAAGAACGAAATCGTCGAAGCAGGAGATATCACGACAAATCAAGGGTTCTCATCATAAAAGTCTGCTGAATTGCAAGAATAAAGCAATACCGATTTTTTTCATACAAACTGCTAATGCAAAAAGCACCTGAGTACCTCCGGCAGGTGGAGGCCTGGTCCACTGTATAGACCGGTTTTGTATGTGTATGTGTATGTGTGTGAATGTGTATGTGTGTGAATGTGTATGTGTGTGAATGTGTATATGTATGTGTATGTGTGTATGTGTGTGTACTCGTATGAGTGTAACGGGTAGGGGTGGGAGAGAGTACCGGTAGTAGGGGATACGTGACCGTTTTCACTACATGGATCATAAACCAGGGAAAAGGTTCATCCTCCAGTAGTGGAGCTAAAAGCTCTCTCATTATTCCTCCTACCTTTGATTATCATATACGGCTTAACCGACCAGGTGCAAAATGCTCAAATGTTTACTATATCCAAATACTGAAAGTGAACGAAACTTGTCAGAAGGAAATTCGCTGAAGAGCGTGGAGTGGAACTGTTGAAGCAGAAGGGAACCCAGAGAGGTAGAGTCACAAGAGTGTGTAGCCCTATGTCGAATTTTCGCTTTGCGGCGTCGCATCGCGCCATCAGCGTCACATGCTGCGATCGGTAGGAATTCTGCTCAGGACGCAATGGGTTGGTATCATAGAAGTCCTCTGGGGAAATAGCCGTTTACCTCATCATTATCTGAGAATAATAGCTTTTGTGCCCTAACAAGGCAAAATAGTAAGATAAAAAGTAAAAGAAACAGTAAGATTACATGATAACAATCCTAACGAAGAAATAATTAATTCGGGTGTAAAAGTCAAGGGGAGTGTACGTAATGTACGCAATCACGCGCGAAGAAATCAAGTCGCACTCGCCCCCCCCCCCCCCCGCTCGCCGCCCGCCTCGCAAAATTCGGCCTAAGGTATCACACCCGGACAACCTGGCCATTCTCAATGGGGTGCACATCCACATAGCTCAATGCGTCTTGAGACGCTGAACTTAACGGACCTGGGAGGACACGAGAAGAAGGAAAATAACAAGAAATGATCGTTCTGAAACGAATATCCGAGATTAAGAGAGATAGTCGGTAGAGAAATCCGGATACAAAAGCGCATCGTGGCTTGTACTCGCATCTCCCGCGCATTTCTGGAAACTGTACCATCTCCTTCCCGAATTGTTCACTGTGGGAAAACACATTTTTGTCTCGTCGGGTGCAATTCATTAATTGATGATGATATGAGATAAGTGATAAAACAAACTGCAGCAATCAAGCGAAACAATGAATGGAGAACAAGCGAAAGGGTAATAAAAAAGTGTTCCTGCTTTGAAATCCCATTGCTTCACACTTGACCTCTTCAAGGTGTCGTGCGTGCAATTTCCGCATCCCAATGAAATGCAAGCGTTACGGTAGGTCTTACCGTAGGCTAAAGTTGCCCATCTCAGTGTCTTCGAAGCGTATCATTCCACAAGGTTGATTGACACCCTTTATAAAGTCAGTTGAGCGAGTCTAGGATCGCGAAGTTAATCAGATGGGTGCAAAAATCAAAGAAATGGTCTCGCACAGGTGAGCGCTACGCTCAAATTACATCTTATAAGCAGTTGTCTTCAAGGTAGAGAATTCTCTTGGGAGCGTGCTAAGGGCTTCATTAATACGTTCTCACAGATTTAATCTAACCTAGTTAGGAGTGATTACGTGCGTCATCTCTTGCCAGACTCGAGTAGGGAAATTTCATAGATCTTCAAAGACGGCAAGCGATTACGCGGACACCCTATAATACCCACCCTAAATTTTCGGAGATAAATGATGAAAACGCGGATCCGCGTTTTTTTCGTTTTTTTTTATCTCTTTCGTCATAACTTCATTCATACACCATTTCTATATGAAAGTATATACCATCGGACTCACTCATCGAGCTCTGCCACATGGTGATCTCAAAAACTAGGAAATCTTGAATCTGGTCACTTCACTACCGCAAAGCACCAGTGGACACTCATTAGCGAGCCACGATCGGTGTAGTTCTAACCATCAGGCTAAAATTGGGTCATTCCATAAGTAGTGTCGTTTTTTTTTCTTGCAAAACGTTTTGCCATAAAATCACAAGTTTTTGCAGCACGTCATATATCATTCGAAAGAAAGTTTTCTGCTCTACAAAATGATATGTTCAATTTTTGAGTTTGTAAGAATGGCGCCGACATTTAGGCTGGCGAAAAGGTAGGTGCAGCGAACAAAAATTGGACAAACAGGCAATCAATTAAAACACTACATTTTACTTGAGGAAAACTAGCCAATCATGTGCTCCGTACTTGGCCCTGACCTCTCCTGTAAGTTCCACCAGTCGGTTGCTTGAAAAGTCACGTCGCTCTTTTTCCACATTTAGTTCTTCCGCCACAGCTCGGTGATTTTAGACAAATTCTTCCAATCAAGGCAAAAAACTTTTTCAACCATTCAGTTGAAAGAGTGGTGAAATGTTAAGAACACGTGGTGGGTAGGAACAGGGAAATACCACTGACCGGATTCCTTAAATTTCTCATGTAAAAAAATGAGAAAAATGCCAACTGGACCCCTATCACATGGTAACAAAATTCAATCTGAATCGCAGCCAAAACAGATTAGAAAGATATTGTCGGTATAGTAGAGGGAGTTTTTCGAAATGTGAAAGTTTTTGTTGTGTGAGTTTGTTTTGTTGTTTGCTTGGAGTTGTTTTTTGAAATTCATAAAACAACTCCAAGCAAGGAGTTTAAAAGAAAAAAATGTATTTTGTATAAGTGTGCGTGCTTTCGAAAAAAAGATTTTAGAAAAAGAACGACACGACTTCTTGATCAACTGAATATTGGAAATGGTAAAAGAGGTCAGGACTAAGTACGCGACACATGACTGGTTGTTTTTTCTGAAGTGAATCATACATAGTGCTTCAATTGATTGCCGGTTTGGTCAATTTTTGTCGGCTGGACCTGCTCCTTCGCCAGCCTGAAGATCGGCTCCATAATGACGGACAGAAAACTAGATATGTCTATTTGTAAAGCAGGAAAGCTTCTTTCAAATGATATATGATATGCTGCAAAAACTTGTAATTTCATAGGAAAATTTAATGCTTGAGAAAAAACGACATTACTTATGGAATGACCCTATACATACGTCCACTGAGGTATTCCGCAACCATTGAACAGCTATCCTATATTGAATAAAATACAATAGGACGAGGTGTTTTCAGAGGGTGCAATCATATTGATACCAGCTTTTCCCACAAGAGGGCTGACAATTCCAGGCCACTCTCTTGAGACTAAATCCGCTTTTCTGCTAGAATGAAAACTATAGGAAAATCTTGTGATTCAAGTTCTGGTAACAATTCCATGTTTCTTGTGGAAATCAATTATCAATGCTCTAAATAATCTTTGATACTCTCCGTAATTGAAGGCAGCTTTCGAGAAAATTCGGACGAAAAGTATAAGAAGTAGTGAATATGAAAGCCGAGATGCCTAGTAACAGGAAAGTGGAGAAAAAACGAATGGAAGTGGCCAAAAACCCAAGAAATAGAACCCCTTCCCACCATTGGTTCTGGGCGCGGACGACCTTTCCGTCAAGACGCGGGTAGTCCGCATAGGTTTTCCATTGACATTACCAAGACGTGAACATGAAGGGATGTTCGGAAATGCGACAGCATCTATTTTCATGTGGTCAGTTTCAAGCTAAAAGTGAGAAAGCGCGCTCGATACATTCAATCCTGCCGATCTCCTTGACCAACCGCACCGTGACCAACCCATAATCACGTCGCCTGGAGGCGGGCTGTCCTTGTCCAAGGCGGCTTGTCCTGACGAGGCCGCCTCCGCCACAGCTCAAGGGGGCGCCTTCCGCGGGGGATTTCGCCATGCATAGGCCTTCCAGACCCGTAGTTTTTCACTCAATGCCTCCTTATGGGATTTTCTGTCACCCACATTATCCCGAACACTGTCTTTAATGCAGGGCATCTTCTTTCTCCGAGCCCTCGATCTCCTCTTCCGACCCCTCGATTTCTTGATAATTACTTGGCATAGGGATGGCTAGGATAGCGCATCGACTGATCTTTTATAGAGGTTTCCTCATTTCCACGCAGCATAGTATCTCATTAACGGTTTCCAATGGTCAGCTTACAACATTATTATTACTTCGACAGTTACTTACCGAATGCCTAACGAGTTCCACCCCACAAAGCTCTTGAAATTGGCTTTAATTTTGTAGAATATGTGTCATGAACTCCCTGTTAATGATGACATTGCCTGTGCCCCGCCACCTCGCGTCGTATAAAACGGTTCGGAGGCATCATCGAAGGTTCGATAGAGGATGTGTTGCTCTTGCTGTCGGATCGTGGTCAGTTCTCCTCCTAGCCTTTATCGCAGAGACCAGAGCGATGCTCCAGGTGCGCACCCGTGGCATGACGGTAGAAAGGAAATATACACTTATCACAATAAGGTCAAAGGTCTAAGTGTTCCATTTCCTAATAGTGTCAGATTTGGGTGATCATATTATGCTATTTATGCTATTTATCAATGGCTGGTTCCGGTGCTTATGTATTTGGTTCAGAGTATATGAGTCAATAAGGATATGCAGTTGTACTTCTGCAAATGAACCACGAAAACAATATTCGGGAGTGATGCGCCCAGAACAATGTGCATGGCAGTAAACAGTGATTAACAGAAAACTAATGTCTACTACTGAGGACTGCCTAAGTATCAAAGGTGGACAGACAGAACTAGCCTTTTTCATTTTTGTTCTTTTGTTGTTTTTAGTTACAATTTGCTCAATTTTGTGATCACACCTCGATAGCAGCTATTCCCAAAGGCTTCAAAAATGCTGCATGGCTACATGAAATTCGTGAGCAATACCAAATAATAGAGGAAACTCAGTCTTCAAGGTTGTAAGCTGTACTACGCGCACCATGGGAAACCGTCAATAAGAGCTACACGAAGTCTGGAAGAGGTCAGTCGATGCACCATCTCAGCCATCCCAATGAAACTGCTACTTACAAGGAGATCAAGGTGTCGGACGAGATATCGAGAGCTCGGACAATGGTGTATATGTTCCAGGAGTAACGGAAAATCTTGCTAACTGATTTTATAAAATTGCACGAGATTTCCACAAGAATTTGTACTCCAGGATTTTCCTGTATTTCCCATTTTAGTGGAAAAATTATATTAGTCTTCATATGGAATCCTAATACTGACAACCTTTTTCGGGAAATCTGGTATCGAAGCGATCGCACCATCTGAGAACCTCGTTTTGTCCTGTATGCATCTTATCCAGTACATATAGGATACTTGTTCAAAAGTTGCGGAATGCCATCAGTGGACGTATTTGCCTGATGGTTGTAATTACAGAGAGTGTGGCCCGCTGATGAGTCCTCACTGGCACTTTGGAGCAGTGAAGTGATCAAAATCATGATTTTCCAGTTTTCGACAACACAGTGTGGTGGAACTTGACGAGATGAGTTTGTTAATGTGTACTTTTATATGGAATCTTGCGTAGAAGTAGTTGTAACGAAAAACGAAAAAAATGTGGATCTGCGAGAAATGCACACATACTTTCGAACAGTGTTCGCAGGAATTCGCCACACAAATATTTAAGGTCACAGTCTGTGAATTTTGAAACTCTTGGGAATTCATAACCTTAGAATGAACTTTTGAATGAATGGAAATTTCTTCCGTACCCTCCTCAATACCAGAGAATAGCTCATCTACTGTACTCGCTTCCGTGTGCTGTTTCGAGCAAAACGCGCAAAAACACTAGCAAGAGGCTTGCAACCGTTGCGTCAGTCTGGTCCTGCATTGCCGGTCCAGACATCTCATTAACTGGCAGCTTAGACTATGCTAATGTAAAACAAGAAATAGGATTAATACAAATAAAAGATGGACATGAGAAAGAGAACAGATTATTAGTCAAGGATGCAGAGAATTCTACGAATTTCCGGTTACTTGTGCCGTGAGGTTGAGGCATAATTACTACTTACTACCTGGCTTTTCCAGCGTTTTTATACCTTTCACATGAATCTAGATCAAGTTTTAAAAGATGAGTCGAATCAACTGATAGTGTTTAGTGGTCGTCAGTCAAGGGCAAGGTTACTTATGCCAGAAAACCGCGTGGCCGCTCGCGGTGAGCGGCGCGGTGGGTGCGAGCCAGTGACAGGGCTGGCAGCCTTCAAGCGACGCAGTGTGGCATGGATGGAAGCGCTGAGACGCAGCCACGCTCTGCCGGGCTCCCAAGAGCAATCGATTCGCAGGTCGTACTGGTGGCGCCGTGAGTGCGAAGGCGCTGAAGCGATTTTTCGCCATAATTACCCCCACTCGTCTGGCAATCTTATTTACCAACGACTGAATGAATTTTAAGTGACGTAATCTGCATACATTCATACTATGCGCAACTTAGTCGGTGAGCTTTAGAACCAAAAATCTCGCTGAAATCTGCTTGAAGGAATTGTCCACGGGAAAATAGGCTTCTTGTTACCTTTATACTTATGTTGTACTTCTGAGAAGGGCTGCATGCAAAGTTTCAGGTGAAAAAGTGGGAATTCGGCTAAAATACAGCTACAGCTGTGAACAGGGCTCATTATATAATAACAGCTCCCCAAATTCTTGGCCGGGTAGGCGGAGCCACCGAGTAAAAGCCCCGTCCCATCATCCGCCGCGGTTGGGAACGGAGAGTGGGACTGTTACGTAACTTTCTGCTCCTACGACGCGTCTCCGGCCGCAGGGACGACGGGGTGGGCATCGGAGGCCCTGCCCACCCAGCCTAAACTTTAGTGGTGCTGTATCTTAGCCGGATTCACATCTTTTCTCATGAAACTTCGCATGCGGCCCACGCTAGGCAAATGCAACATAAATATATGAGTAACAGAAAATTTTTATTTTTCCGTCGACGATTCCTTTAATGGCATGATACTACAAGCGATCCAATGTGTGGGTAAAAGCTAAGGTTCAGATCGGGACTGAACCTACATCAATGCGTTGAGAGTGTAGAGGATGTCCACAACTTGGCACCTTTGTAACAACTCTCGTATCGCTTCCTTCTTCTACTATTGACATCTTCAGAAAGTAAAACACTGGATATTACTGCTGTTTTACTCGAAAATCGACACACCATCGAGCAGTAGAAACCCGGTGCAACCGAAAATTCTGTTTGAAGCTCCTTGAAACGTTTGCGGCTTGTTTGGAACCAGTGGTCGCTTAAAGGAACCGGAAGGGGTCCGAAACAAGAGAAAAATACAAAGAAATGAGCATTTTGTAACGAACGCAGAAGGTTAGAAGCGATAATCGGTGAAAAAACCCGGATTTAAGAGCGCATCGCTGAGGTGTGTACTCGCGCCTCATTCGCACCATCGCACTGACTTTCCGAGTTGCCCGCTGTAGGAGACAGGCCGCGGTCCAACATTAGTTGCAGCACCTGACTCCCAGCGCAGTGGAATGGCCATTTCCAACTACATTAGCATTCATGTAAGTACATCTAGAAACAGTGTAAGAAAGAATAAAGGAGAAAGTAAAAGGAAAAAGCAAATTTGTAAAAGAAACATTTGTCTTGGCACCATGCCACGGCGTCAAATTGGGGAGTTTGTGCAATGGCGGGCATTTGAACTCGTCCACACTACGTCTGTTCTACCGTAGGCCAAAATTACCTCCTTCTGGTGTCTTTAACCACGTCCATCAAAATTCACAAAACGGCTTCTACTATTAGAAACCACGATCCTGGAACACCTCCAACAGCGCTCCATTATGTAATAAGCAAAACATGGAAGTCAATGAGCAGCACGGATTCCATTTCCTCTGCAAGATTCGCAAACTCTACCGCTTCCAAATCAACCACTACGCATGCTACCAGTCCTGACCATAAGGCAAATTTCTTGATTTCAGGATTGAAAACCTTAAGAGAAATCCGATATTGCGCTATTCAAATCAAAATGCAGCTTGAGTGGAATAACTTCATTTGAAGCGAACTTGATTAACACAAAATACGGCTGATTTCGAAATGGTTTCAGAGAAATTCGGATAACAATATCAACTTACATTGGACCTTTTCTGCAGAAACTTTGAATTGGCATTTGTTCATTTGTTATGATCTATAGGTAGCAGGAGTGCACGACGACCAAGAGAAGACTTCTTGAGTGTTGCCAAGTATTTCGATAAGAAAATGAGCAGGAAACTCGAAAAGGTCAGAATCCTGGAAATGGGTAGACAGTCACTGTCGAATTTATGTCTTGTCAATGAAAACTTGCTTTGAGGCGCGGTAAACGGTTGCAAAAACTGAGCACTTCTGGCTGGAGGCACAGCTCACGATAGTTGGAGAAGTCTACTACTACTCTCTGTGTGCAGCGGATAGCCTTGTAAGTAATACAGTAGCATCCCATACTGCAGCACGGTGTCTTGTTCTTGGGGCGCTGAGGCCACATCGACACGGACTAGGCAGAGAACGAAACACCTTCCTCCCTCTTTCCTCTCGACATTATTGCTAGAAGCGAAGGCAACTAGACTGCATCCATGTCGCTTGTCTCTCAGTCATATGACCTCCTTCCCACCTTTTTTGTCTGATTCTGTCATTGTGCGCAACAGCATACAAACGCTGCATAATAGGAGTATGCAGAATAAATGGCCAAGAATAACTGGCCATAACCTCGCTCAGACACAACTTTGTTTGTCGGAATAAAATCCATTCGAATCCACAAAAATTTGCCAACGATCCGGTAATGAAAATGTGCCATCATGATAAATTCTGGATTGCGAGAATTAATAATGTCAACATTTTGGCATGGCATTTTCAATGGCAATTTCAACCTGTATCGTATCTGCGAACTCCTTCTGATGCAGGTTTGCATCGAGAACCCGGAAAAAGTGGCCATCCGTTGGGGATAGGTCTGGGGAATAAGGGGTGAGGGAGAGTTCCGATGCCTCACTGCAGCAGTTTTTGCCGGGTGCGCAAAACAACGTGAAACCCCTCACTTCGCAAGTCACCCGGCAAAAACTGCTGCACTTAAGCATTGAGACTCTCCTTCACCCCCCCCCCCCCTTATTCCCCAGACCTATCCCCGACGAATTACCACTTTTTCCCGGTTCTCGATGCAAACCTGCGTCAGAAGGAGTTCGCTTATACCATGCAGGTTGAAAATACCATTGCTGACTTTATTAATTCTCGCAATCCAGATTTTTATCATGATTGCATATTTTCTTTACCAGATTTTTACCAGATGACAAGGTTGTGTAGAATTGAATGGTTTTTATTTCGACCAATAAACTTGAGTCTGAGCGAAGTTATGGCGTTTTGAAAAAAAAAGTGATCTCTTTTGTCCATTTATTCTGTATACCCAAATAGTAGGCTTGCATAGTCACGACGCTCCTACCTCCTAGACGAGGAACTGTAATTCAGATTATCAGGAAACGGTCCACAAAAAGCATTTCAACAAAAGTCCAATGCCAGCTCAACTCTTTCTTGCAGTTCTCGATCAAGAGTTGGCGCTGCATGCGACCGCAACGACTCATAGAACTGTGCAGCTTTGATCTACAGGTCAGTGATTTAGCACACCGTTAAACACGTTGCCGTCAGAACCAACATATAGAATGGGAGTCCAGTCTCCGGCCATTCGCTTTTTTCACTTCCATCTTTCTTCACTTGGGGCTCACCATCTAACCAGCGAAGTTTGGTGGCCTACCACATTATCATAGTTATCTACCTTCGAAAGAGGGTAGAATGGTTCCACTAACTCTGCGATTTCACGCACGCCTTTGCTAGAAGCGCACACTGCTCTGGGGCATGCTATAAAATTAAGTAAAACTTGCATAGAAAGAAGTTACATGTGTTCCCATAATTGAATTGCAACTGAAAATGAGAATGATTGATTGGATTACGATATGTTGCCGATTCGATAATCAGAAACATCTAATCAAGAAGGATTCAGGAAGAATTTTTGATGTCTAAGTTTTCAGATTGAAATAAACGCTGCCTTCGTCTGCTGGTTGTACTTTTGTTAGAGAAAAGTCCATTAGAGCGGAATAAGTCAGTCAAGAAATGCTTCGTGAAGTAGCTTGGATTCGTGATGGGATGCCAATGTTAAACGATGGCGAGGCGGACGTGATTTTCAATTCAGGAAAAGTGTTCGAAAGCAGAGGAGGAGGAAAAAACTGCTGAGAAATGCTGACAAACGGCAAGAACATTGCCTGAGTTCTAGAAGCTTCCTGAGTAGAAGCGTAGAGGCTGTCACGAACGCGAAGTGAACTCCCAAAGCAGGCAATGATGTACGAGAAAGGGAAGGTAACTAATCTCCCAGAAAAAGGGCGGCGTCCATGATGAAATAAATGAACTGAGAAACAGGGTTCCAGATTTCCGTGAATTTGAGTGGGTCGTCCCATAGAGAATACTCCAGAAAAACCCCATATTTGCTGATTTTTTTGTGATTTTCGACGACTTCTTGAAGATTGAAATGGAAACGTCAGTCACTAGTTTTGCTGGTCAGTCCCAGTTGTTGTGATATAAAGAAGTTGTGATAACTAAGCATCAGTGAAGGAGAGAATTAGAAAATGTTTGGAGCAATTAGCGTGAATGAACCACGTAAGAGTTTCTAATCAAAACTCTTGCTTTTGATGAATGGATAATTGTTGCTGATGTATGAAGCGTAAAAAAGGTAAGCAATCAACGATCTTTGTCATAAACTTTCTTTATGTGCTAATGAGAGGTATGTGATTGGAATAGGATATTCGCTGTACACGAAAACTCGCCTATATTCAATTTAGTGTAGAGGCTCACTTACTGCGCTAAATTTGATCAAATTTGACATAATCAGATTATTGAACGAGGCTAAGGAAATATTAACGAGGCTTTGAATTGACAATTTAGCTCACTTTCGCATTCAGAGCCCTGCATATCCAAAGGCATCGTCAGGGATAACGCATTAGGGGAGATTAGGGTGTTGAAGAAGTTTTATTTCGAGAAAAAGCCTGAAAGCCAAAATGTCTCTATCGTGGCGTCGCTTGCCTGTGTTTCGGATTGCGCAGTTCCCTATTTGCGAGTTTCTGCTGGAGGCGGGCAGCATGCATCTGGTTGGCTCAGCCTCTCGCCGTATGCATCTACCCTTACGCAGCTTGTGATACAGGGGAGGGGAAGGGGAAGAAATAAGTGGAAATGATGGCTTTCAAGCTCCTACTCATGGGTCTTTCACCTTCTTATCGATCTTTCTCTACTTTTGCACTAATAAGCACTTCGACTTTTAAAAATCTGACACACAATCTAATAGAATTACCCTTAACTGTGACTTCGAGAGGAGCCTGGCCGTAAAATATTGACCACTGAAATGGTAATTTTTAGAACGGGCTGATCTTACACCCAAACATTGCCAGGGAAAAAGCAGTCGCCGCATCAACCCATTTAGCCTACTGATGACAAATGTAGAGTATGAATCCTACCGCAGATGAAATACTATTTGGGAAGAACATCAAAGACATACTGGTTACCCCGATGAATGAAACTGGAAGTGATAAACAGTGCGCATGAAGGAAAATAAAATTAAATTGGCAGAAACCCAGGAAATGAATCTTCTTTTTGTTGGTATTGTTGGTTTTTGCCCGGAGACTTTCGTGGTTCACTGCTGACCTATTACCGGTGGCCCCCACTCAGATCTGGGATACTTGGCAGTCCCAATTTGCACTAAAAGATCCCACACTGAGATATCACTTCGTGGGACTGAAACCGACTTTGTGAAAAACACTGGAAGGGGCAGCTGCAATTGATTTTCTATGCAAGTCGCATAAAGTCATGTATGAAAGACCATCATGTAAAGTATGGTCATATATGTATGTATATAAAGTCGAGGGGACAAGTAGTGCAACAGCGGGGAGAGAGGAAAGGTGAAAGGGAAGAAGATTTGGGACAAACCGCCAAAAACGCAATAAAAACTCCTTTCTTATTCTCGCCCTCCCCCGCCCCCCTTCGCTCCGCTGCGTCGCTAGCTCCTGCGGGGTAGATGTAGAGGGCGAGAGACTACCTACACCGGCCAGCCGGTTGCCCAACCCTAGCCCGCAGCAACTCTGACAGCTTGAAGTGAGACTCGATGAGATTACGAGGAAGGCCTCATAGTGCATTTTTCAATGTGATTATCTTCTTATAACTGGCCTTTTCACATACATAGAGAAACTCTAGCAGTTTTGCTTCCCTTTATTTTCCCCTTGCGATGTCTTCTAGACGCGACTTTCGTGACAAAGTACACGCCACACCGTTTTTTCTGCACAGTTATTTCATCATTCGGAACATCTGCTGCCTTCGAGGGATTAGCATGTTGCAGGCAAGAGATGGATGCCCACTGTCTGATGGCACCTCACCTTATTATGGACGGATGTAAGGGGCGACTGATGTAGCATGAAGGCTCATGTGCTCTTCTTCAATCCTTTTCAAGATCATTCACTAATTGAAACATGCCGGATTCAAGTCTTGTCGTTTATCTTAATTTCTGCTTGCTGTCAGCATGGGGTCCACATAGCGATATTTATATACAAGGCAACCTAATACTTTAAGATGTGCAAGATGTGTTATTAAAATGTCGATAATGGAATCTTTAATATTAAACGCAAACATCCGATGTGCCTGCAAAGATGCATAGTTGTGAACACGGAATATTTGTTTTTGAGGGATTTGCATTGCACTGTTAGGAGGATGTTCAGTGGGGTAGTGAGAAAAACAGCACAATAGAGCCAAGACGAACAGAAAAGCATTTGTACGCAAGGGTATGTACATAAGGTTGGCGGCGACGTAAGCCCAGGCATAAAAATGGTAAAATGGGCTTGGGGCGCAGGCCGAGATTTTATCGAACCAAATGATGTCAGTGATGTCATTTTACGCAGGAACAGAAGCTTTAAGTTTAAGGAATTTCGAGGATCTACGAGCCGCCAAAGGCAGTGATGGCCTTCTACGACGAAAATGCGTACATGCCGGAAATCGTTGAAGAACCTTTTTTGCTCTTCTCAGTGGAGTATGCTTTCAATAATGGGAAGAGTTACAGAAAAATTCCAAGCCACTAGATATAACTACGATCCGAAATAGATACCTCTGTGATTCGGTTACTGAATGCGAGAAGAGCTGCGGGGGCAACTGAAAACGTTAAATTCCGAAAAAAGAATAACAAGGGAATACGCGCGTTGATGAGTAGAAATAAAATTTGAGCTGCGTTTTTTCTCCATTAAATTGATTAAAGCCACATATATTACCATCCAATTTTCGGATTTGAGTAAAAAGTTGACCCTTAATGTCTGTCCAACGTGCAAGTCTCAAAGTTCTCGAAAGTGTAGCTAAGGAGGAAGTAGTGTGGCTGATGTGCTGCCTGCCGGAGTTCCTATTTGCACGATTGACCAAAAATGACTGAGCGTATACAGTCGAATGCAATCTGAGTGTCCTGACCTCCAACTGCGTTATTCGAATCTTCGAAAAGAATTAGGCCACAAGGAAAACCTTCTTCAGACACAACTTTGCTTCAGAATATCACTGCTTTGCTCGGACCGCATCTTTTCTGGTGAAAGAGCAACGATTGATTCGTCACACTTTTGCCTACATGATGCATGCTTGCTTATTCCATTTCGATAGAAGTCTCATGATCCACATCTTGCAAAATCGTGGAAAGTCGACCAAATCACCATGCTTTCTGAACACTATGCTATGTATTGAGGGAGCTGGGCAGATACTTAGAAAAGTAGAGTATGGTTAACGCTAGTGACGATTATGATGACCAGGGAATACTTCAGCCTGCAACTCGCTCAATTTCTAAAAAACGCTATTGAAAATGCGGTCGTGCCTGGCTACTCCGAGAGAAGGATCAGGGAGCACTCTTCTTTTGAGGCTGAGCTAATCAGAACTGCCAGAGGTGGTCAACTATCTTTCGCTTTCTCCTATTCGAAGGCACTTTCAGCGATAATCGCACCAGCTATTTACCCAGTCGCAACCGATAGACCCCTGCGTAAGTGTCGAGGCTAAACCCTTGGAGCGGCGGCACGAGGCCTCCTGGCAGTGCTAAGCCCACGGCAAGCAACTGTGTAACCCCGCCCATCAACTGCGACCCCACCCGGCATTGGACGAAGCTTTTTAGTGTTTGCTCTCCTGCCTAACAGTTTTCCTATAGTTATTATGCCTGACGCCTCTGCAGGCTTGTCGGCCTTGAAGCATTTCAGAACCTCGTGAGTCTACTTATTCTTCACAATCCGGGTACACCGGAATCCTCTTTCAGGAGGGGTGGTACTGAATGGGCGCAATGGGGTAAGCGTTCTTGCAAAGGTAAGCAATGGTCCCAGACATGATGAGCAGAACGTGCCGTCAGCTGACCGGTCATATAAGAAAAATCGGTAGAATTTGAGTGTAACCCAAAAATTAAGAACTAAATTACCCACAAGGGAAGGACCCAAGGTCGAAGTGGACATTCGGAATGGGATACATATGGTCCAATGTTCGGACGCTGATCTCGAATCTGCATTCCAAATTTGCAGAACGATTCTCTGATCAGAGTTACAAGGCCGTTTTTCGACGAAAGTCTGCGCGAATACATCTAAAGCGAATGATCTGTTAGCATCCGCTTGGCGGAGAGATGAGTGTCTCGCTCCGAAGACGGGCAACTATGGTTCGGTTTGGGGAAGGCGCACTTCTGCAATTTGTTGAACTTTCTACTGATTACAGAAAACACTTTTACTTGGATATACCTAATTCTGACGGTCCACTTGGCATCAGGCATATTCAAATGGTAAGCACTTGTGGCAAATATGATGTCCGATCGGTAACTTTGAATGCATTGGTATTTTCCTTCTTGTAATCCTCTTTCATCTGGGCGTATACCCAAAAGTGTTATCATGTTCAGCGAGTGTTATATTCCTTTTCTGTGTACCTCACTATTCCTATCTTCAAAATCGCAGAAAACTGGGCGACCCTACTTTTTTGGTCGAGCAGACTCTCATAGCGTACCGATTGCGAATTTGACGTTATTTCGCAAAACGAATACGATATTCGCATTCTTGAGGGCGAATAACCCCTCTAAGCAAATTTTGGTCGAATCGAGTTTGTGACTCAACTCTGTAAAGTAAGGGGTGGCCATGTTGCAAGTGATATATTTTTGAAACCTTCTATAAAGAAGCCATCCGCCTAATAAGAGCATTTGCTCGACAGAGGTCAACAACATCTCCTTTGTTGAATGGGCTGCCACCCAATAAACCGTGAAAGTTTCCGAAATTTGGTCAAAGTCTCGAATTGGCTTTAAACATGTCCCATGCGGTAGTTTGATCCCTTGAACACGGAAATCGTCCTGGTATTGCGCAAGAAGGTCTGGCTCGCGTGCATTGGCTTTCAAACTTATCATACAATAGTACTGTTTTTTTTTCAAAAAACCTCCATAACTCCACTCAGAGCATCTTTCTGCAAATTTCGAATACAGATTTGTGATTGGAGTCTGGATAACGTTGGACCATATGTATCCCATTCCGAATGGCCACTTCGACCTGGGGTCCTTCCCTTGTCAGTGATACTAAACAATAGGCATAGATACCGTTCCCGTTGAGGTGATGTAGATGTTAAAAGAGGGGTCGTATTTGAGTATCCGTTGAGGGAGTGGGCCCTACTGAAGCGACCATGTCCCTCGATACTTGAGTGTGCTTGTGCAGAGTTCGTGATTCACTGCAACAAATTACGTGAGTGTGCACGGGATTAAAATTCCATGCATCGGACTGCTGACCTTTATTCCACCAGCGTCGAAGGCTCGCTCAAATCTGCTGATACAGTGGAGTAATGAGAACACACGGTTGCGCATTGTTGCACGAATAACATACACAATCAGATGGATGAACAGAAGTGCAGATTTCAAGAAAGACGACATCGAAAATCTCATAATGATGTTCGAGATAAATGAGAAAATCGATAAACAATAGTGGGACCTAGTAGCTATACGTGATCCCGTTAACCGCATATTCCTGGAGCCTGTGAAGCAAAACGCACTATTCAAAGCATGGTCCATGATGCATGGTATTCTGTTTTGGCAATCCACAGCAAAGAATGGAGCTCATAGTCCAGTCCATCGTGAAAAAAATACGAGATAAATATGTGGACAGATTCCGGCTTCAATTTGATTGATTGGCTTGCAATGTTAGTGTCAGGAAAATATACATTATACGCACAATGCATAGGTAAATGAATCGCCGCAGAAGTGTTGTTTCATCATATCAGGGGCCTTGATACGACATCTCGAAATTCGAATGAGTCGTGTAGTTCATTAGGCTCCCCGCTGACATACATTTTATGACATATCGTGAAGCCTGATTAGAATGTACTCTCGCTTTAAAAAACGTCCAATGTTTTCAGAAAGTTGTGGAACGACCGAAGACTCAAACGATTCAATGCATATGATTTCATGATCGTATTAGGTTGTAAGGAAAGTTTTGGCCTTTCGCAATTTCAACTTCGGGAGATTATAACTCGGCTCTGAATGCATCTTTTCTCACATGGTGAGCATCATTTGATTCGCTGCACTTTTGGCGATATCATAGATATTTGTATATCTCATTTCGATGAAGGGCTGTTGATTTATACAGCGCAAGATCAAAAAAGTCGTCTTTAAGTCATCATCCCTTCTGAACACACTGCTACTGAAGGAGCTGTCAGATGTTTGGCTAGATGGTGAACATGATGAAAGAAAACGGGCTTCAGCCTGCAACTGCTTCAGTTACTGGAAGAGGATTTGTGAAAAATGCGCTTGCGCATAATTGCCGTGAGGGGTCCCGCGGCACCCATTTTTTGGAACTTTCCAGATCAAGGCTACTTGAGGTGGTCATCTAAATTTGTTTGTTGAGGGCCAATAATTGTGGATATCTCCTGCAAATATGGACGCTCATCGCCTTCTGCCGTTTCAGTTAAAGCGATTTGATCAATTGAAAATCCAAGCAGCTCGTTCTAATGTCTGCACTTCTGAAACCAGAGACAAAGTGTTCATTCCAATGCTTCACCCCCTCCCCTTGCAGCACACACATTTGTGGTCACCTTTGCTGGGACTCGGCTAAACAAGAACTCGTGAAGTGAAGTCATCTTAAAAGTGCCATTTTCGCAGTACTTTGAAATTTCCCTAATAATTCGAAAATCTTGTGATATTTCAAATAGAACACATATTTAGAAAGAGCAACTTTCTGTCTATTCAAGGAGCACAATATGTCAGCTGATTCATGTTGACGCGCTCTGACATTTCAATTTATCCTGTGAGCGCAAAAAAGCGGCCAGAACTTTCCTTACAATCTAATAGCATACTATTCCACTCAATACATATAACTCAATAGGTGCAATCTGATCACGTCAATGACATGCCAATTTCATATCTTTAGGCTTTTTCACTTATGAAAACCTTTTTGACATGAGCAGCATGGTTCTCACTCGTGTTCATTCAAGCAGAAGTTCACGGTCGGGTAATAATAAGAGGTAAAGTGATGACGAATTCAGCGTTCACCATTCTTTCAGAATTACTCAAAAGAACGCACGAGTCAGTTACTGATTTTGATACGTTTGATTCAGTCAAAATCGAGAGTATCAGAACCAGTATCTACTCAAGCTTTCAGCTTCATGATTCGATGCCGACACTGGTCACTGCTACCGATTCTTTCCTGGCCTGAAGAATGCTTTGTGACCTAGTTATGAGTTTTGTTGTGAGGACCGCCCACTACTTCCAGGCCTCTTTCATCACATTCAGAAACTTATCTCTGACCTTAACCTATCTTTTTCCCACATTTGGGCCATATTGGAGCAATCAATAAATTACCAGTTTTCGGTCTGTAAAGGGAACATTTCAGCGACAAGAAATTATATATTCAGAACATTGTGATCAATATGTCAAAAGGATATTCACATTCATATACATATGTATTTGAAAAAGTGCATTGGAAAGGGGCCGTATAGGGACTAGAAAGCCCGTATGTAAAACCGCCTATACGCGCTAGCATGACTGGAGTGGTCAGAGTAATCACTAAATCGTGATTAGTTTTGGTTCAATGCAGAATATTCCCCAGAAGTTACTGTATTAAGCTAACACTATCGAATACCACTACAATTCTGAATGGCAGTCAAGCGCCTGGCAACCCTACAAATCATCATATGCCTCGGATCCATTCTCCTTGAGGTCACACATCCATAAAACTATTGCCATAGCTAAGATGGAAGAACACATCCAGCTAAGAAGCCTGATGCTGACGAGCAGCGGCCCACCATTACTGCATGTTGCTCTTTCACTGGTATCAGGCGACTCTGGTACCATTTCAGTAGGTAACGAGATCATCTCAGCTAACCAGAGCACTCAAACAGGGAATTTACAAGAGCAAAAAGCAAAAAACTCCGTGACGTAGAAAAAATAGGGTGGGAGAAATTTAAGCGTGAGTCTGAATTCCATGCTTTCTCAGAGTGGATCTATCAGAGTGGAAGCGCCAATCAAACTACTTTCCTCACAAATTTGAACGTAAACAAAGGAATAGGAATCTTGTGATAGGACAACCTATTTCCTGTGGTCATAGAAACTAATAACGAAATGGAATGCTTATGGCACGGTTGAGCGTATATGTTGATGGACACCGATCAGGACTCGTTGGGAAAGCGAAAACTCATTCGAAAGGGAATTCTGTGTGTGTTCTCATCAACAACTTAATTGAGCCGCATCAGCTTTTATCGAAATTTGTTAGCATGTAATAGAAATCTGTTTTTCTGGAAACCGCTACTCGCTATTATGAGTTCTTTGTTGAGAATAGTGACAACAAAATACTATATAGACACGCCAGCTTGTATTATTCGAAATAATACTGTTGACAACAACCGAAAGCATTCAGAATCCATTTGCAAAGAAACAAGAATGTAAAAACCGTAGAAGGATATTCGTATCATACAAGAGCGCAAATTTGTAATGGCTAAATCAGATGTGCATGGGCTGCAAAGCTCATTTCAATGCGACGTGCCGAAATGATGTTTTCCTTCGAAAAACAACCCAGTGTCCGGTGTCACCACCCAATTCGAGTCTGCTTTGACATGTGTTCTCCTTTCAGCACATGTGTTCTCCTTTCAGCACAACATTTCTTAGGAGAAAAGTTCACTTTCTGGAAGAGTCGGAGCCGCTCCGCACAAATATAATAGTATGTAATCGAATTCCTCATGTACCGAGAGTGCTTCCTCTACAACTCTGATGTAAGTGACTACTGCGCATTTTCTCATGAAACAAAATTAATTGCTTGAGCAAGGGGAATTTAGAGCTTACAACTGCTCCAACGTCAATATTTTCAAGTGTCGAACTTCATAATTAGTATATTTATATATTCGCTAGCTCAGCTGAATAAGTAAGTAAGATGTAAAAGGGCTTTTAAATCTTCTGAAACCTTGCACGCCTCCACTGGCAATTGCTGGACTTCATTACGCTGTAACGTGAGGCAATCTTTTGGTGCCATCACACAAGAGGGGACGAGTGCACCCCACTATGGACATTATTTTGACTAAGCCTGAAGGGAGAGGAACCCCTTCTTTCCTACACTAAGGCATAGGCAGAAGTATCCGTCTGAGTGTGTAGATTGACATTTCAAATATCCCTCCAAGATGCTTAGATGTTAAACTTTTCATAAGATGCTCCTCCTCATTGCAATAGTACCGATTTTTTCATTGAAGTCCCACATGATATTCAAAATATCGTTCAATATTAGCATAAAGGCAATAGTGTTAGAAGGCGGCACCATTTTTACTTTCAATGTGCAAAATCAGTTCTCCGATCTACGTCCGCAAGGAGTGAGCGAGCCTGTTGCCCATTTAAGAAGCCCTGTGACCTTCCGAAAGGCACAATTCATTTGTCACCACTCATTGAAGGTTTTGAAATAGCACCGGCGTGGGCGAACGGTGAACATGGCATTCATCATGCGTTCTCACGAATGTTGCAGGAGGATTCACTAACGCTTTTCACAAGACCTCTTATGAGGATCCCATTACGCGTTGTCGTTCATTCCAGAGTTACTTATAATGAACAGAGCAATGGCTGTTGCTTATTCGCCTTGAGATGCGGTTCAATTTCCATCTCAATTTTGGAAGATGGATATATGCTAGTATTCCGTAGCAATTGGTGAGTGCTGGCTCATGTTCAGTGTGCTTTACGAACAATTGCTGTAATGGTATCTAACCGGCGCTTTGGTCACTAATGGGTAACCATGTTACGTTCTGTAGGTATTGGTATGATTAGCATTGAATTACGCTATAATTATGTGGTGTTATATCAGCCAACTGAAGTAATTGACTACTAGATTCCTTATATGAATACCACATTAGCCGAGGAATAGCCGAGTTGTTAAGAGTATAGACTCACGTCTGCACATCCAAGACCACCGGGTTTGATCCCCGCCGAGGCTCGAACCATGCCTTGCAAGAAATTGCAGAAGTGGTGACGTTACCAGCGTCAGGCCCAGGTTGACAGGTTGGCTGATGGAGAAACCAAGTCACAATAAACATGTGTCAAGTTGCAAATAGAATAAGTGATAATGCTGGGATGTCACCCGGAAGTGACGCGCAGAAAACTCGCCCGAGTTCTGCGTCAGTATGCGAGGGCTACCGAGGGGTGAACGATCTCGGCTGAAGGAGTTGTTTCCAGTAGGGACTCTGGACGTAGGATCATTGACCGGGAAGTTCCGAGAATTGCCAACCTGATGAGCCGCCGAAACATCCAACTTCTATGTATCCAGGGAACACAAAGGCGCCGAGGCTAGGGAGATTGGAGAGGGAGTCAAACTCTTCTACAACAACGAGGACACTAAACGGAACGGTGTAGCCATCGCAGTAGTGGATTCCCTTAAAGATTGCTTCCGCGCCGTGAACAGGATCAACGGTCGAACCATGGCAGTAAGTTTGGATACAGAGGAAGGGCACTGGACCATAGTAAGTGTATACGCACTGCAATCCGCTTGTACCGAGCACGAAAAGGAGGAGTTCTACCTGAGCCTTGACGACGCCATCAGGTCAGTTCCGGAAGGCAATTACCTCACCGTAGCAGGTGATCTGAACGGTCACGTCGGCAGAGATAGAAGGGGCTCAAAAAGGGTGCACCGAAGCAAAGGGCTGGGCGTAAGAAGCGCTGAGGGAGAAGGGATACTGGATATGGCCACGGTCCATGGCTTAGCGGTCTGCAGCACGTACTTCGCGAAGAGAGAGAGAGTCAAAAAGTAACTTACAGCAGTGGAGGGAGACAGACGGAAGTCGACCATACAGTGCGTTTCGTAAGTATAAACACACCCTGGGAAACACCAACTAAAATTCGTGGAGGTCCTTGATTGGAAGTATTGTTTTTATCAGAATAAGCATGCTCGATAACCAGTGTAGACCAGTTTCTACGTAAATCAGGAGAACGAGATTTTTTAACGCCTTGGCGCCAAATGCATCGTTTCATAAGTACATATAGACGCACTTCAGAAATCTCGACTAAGCAGGACTTTTTGTCAAAAAAGTGCCAAGAAGGAAGTAAGCATAAGGGGCTTTTCTGCAATTCATCGGTGAATGTCACGCGGTTCACCTTCGTTCCAAGCCAAACAAACTCAAATTCGCGCCCCGCACAGGGCAGGTTTGAGCAATCGGAAAGTTTCCCAGTAAGCGCGCCCTCCAGAGCGAATTGTCGATCCTTTCTTACATGATCCAGCATCATGTTGCCAAGGGGGGATATCTGGTACATTAATAAAGTTGACATCATAGGAAGAATGCTTCATTAGGCGACTTGTATCAAACACATCAATCAACGATCTCAATGTCCGGATCAGTCTACCGGCTTATACTTTCAAAGCAGTGATCTAAAGGGCTGTCATACAAACATCAATGTTGTGCTATGCCATTCTCGTCCGGTCCCTCGACTCATCAAGTCTCACGGAGAAATTCGACTTCATTTTGAGCGGAGGAATGTGACGACATGTCGGTCGCAGTTATACGTACCCTATACGAAGCTTTTCAACTCAAAATTTCATGTTCAGATGGTATTTTCCGAAGATTATGAGCACAACCAGTTGAATGTGCTAATCATTGGAAGGATTATCACAAGCAGTAGAAGTACTCTAGCAAGCGCATTTTTGGTGGATGCAGGGTTATGGTTTGAAGGAGATTCCACCAAAGGGGAAGGTGAAGAGAGCGTGCCTATCCTGTCGAATAAACTCGCTGGACCTTCAGGAGCCGCTCAGATCGTTTGTAATCTTTTCTGACGAATGACAACAAGGGAGCGACCACTTTCCAGCAAGATACTGCCGCCACCCACAGAAACCACTCCACATGTCGTGGTCAGAGTATGCAAACGCAACTGCCATAGAATTATCTGCTTACCCATCCGATGTGAGCCCCATGAAGAACATCTAGGATGCTTCACTCCGACGAAATCAGAAGAGGAGCACTTTTGTCGCATGAAAGCAGCTATTGCTCAAGCTTGGATTCAGTTGCATCCGAAACCGCTGAAGTAGCTGCTCAGATCAGTGTCAAATTGTCTTTTAAAACCCATAATGAAACATGAAGGACCGAACGACAGTTAAGAAGTTTTTCTTATCTGGTTTTCATACCAAAATTATTGGAATTCTCACGTGCGTCTATACTTATGAAACGGGGCATGTAGCACCCAGATGTAAAAAAATGAGCGATTTCCTTCCAATTTGCATAAAAACTATTCTACCAAGGTTATTGGGCATGCTGATTTTGAGACGCAAGACTTTTTACCAAGCACCTCAACGAAGTTTAGTTATGGTGTTTTCCAGGGTGCCTCTATACTTATGAAACGCGCTGTATACTCATGAGAAGATCAGGCCTCAAAACTCTCAAGGACATCAAGATACTTCCAGGAGAAGAACTTACTACCCAACACAGACCCCTCCTAGCAGACATAGCCATAGATCTTCCTAAGGAAACGAGGCTCAAGACTGAACGGGGAATCAGATGGTGGAAGCTGCACAAACAGGAAAGAGATGACCTCAAAAGAAGCATACTGGATATCGGTCTCCCGACCCTGACGGGCCGACTCAGGAGACTTGGAACAGAGCAGCTAAGATAATTCTGAAATGCGCGAAGGAAACGGCGGGGAAACCCGAGATGGCCTCAAAGAAGAAAAAGCGCCGTGGTTCTAGAATGAGGAGGTACAGAGGGTAGTGAAACAGAAGAAAGAAGCATACAAGCGGTAGCAGAAAACGCAAGAGGCTTGCCAAGGCAGCTGCGGCCAAAGCAAAGAATACAGAAATGGATGCCTTGTACGAAAGGTTGGATGGGAAAGAGGCAGAAAAGTTCGTCTTCAGGCTGGCTAAAGCGAGACATCGAGTCACCCAAGACATCGGGATTGTCAAGGCCATGAAGAGCAGCCAGGTTACCATTCTGAGGAAACCAGCAGAGATCAAAAGGACATGGTGGGAGTACTTCAACGGGCTTCTGAACGGAGAGTTTCTTCGTAAATAAAGCCAAAAGATAGAGGCTACGGCCGGCCCTATCCTTCCTTGAGCAGCGGGAGAAGTTAGCCAGGTGCTGGAAAAATGAGGAATGGAAAAGCCGCTGTCTAGATGGAGTGTCAGTAGAGGAATGGAAGGCATTGGAAGAGTACGGAGAGTGGCTTACACGCTTCTCGAACATGGTGACGGCCGGAAGAAAAAAATTCCGGTTGCGTGGAGTTCCCATATTCAAGCAAAAAGGGGACGCAATGGAGTGCTCCAACTACCGTGGAATAAAGTTGACAGCTCTTACCATGGAGCTGTACGAGCGGCTGATTGACCTGAGGCTGAGGGAGTCAGTCACCATATCTCAGGAGCAGTTCGGGTTCATGCCTGAGCGCTCCACCACGGATGCCATCTTCATCCTTAGACAAGTGATGGAAAGTACCGTGAAAAGCGTAAGTCCTGCTACCTAGCCTTTTTTGACCTTGAAAAGGCCTTCGACCATTTGCAACGGCCAGTATTCTGGAAGTCGCTTCGAGAACGACAGATACCAGAGCACCTGGTCGCCCTTATACAGGACATGTACGATGGAGCTGAGGCTGTCTTACGCACCCCGCAGAGACTGACAGTGGAAGTAGGAGGGACCACTGAGGACCATTCTCTACACTGACGACATCGTCCTGATAGCGGATACCAAGGAAGAACTTCAAGCGAAGGTGGAGAGATGGCAAGCAAGGTTGGCAGAAAATGGCTCACGAGTAAACGTCAAGGAGACCAAATTCATAAGCTCCGAGGACTGTCCGGGGTCCATCGTGGACGGCCATGGAGCAAGCATCGAAAGAGTTCAGGACTTCCGATACCTGGGAAGTGATATAACCGAGGATGGTAAGGTAGGTCAGGCCGTATAAGCTCGATTAAATACGCCATGGCTGAAATGGAGAGAATCCACAGGAATCCTCTGCGTCGACGATGCTTCAGGACTCTAAGGGGCAAGGTGTACCGATCGGTGATGAGACCCGCAATGTTCTATGGCAGCGAGTGCTGGCCCATAGCAAAGAATCTTGAAAGCAACTACATTTCGCAGAGGTGGGGATGCTGAGATGGGCATGTGGCTGGACGCGTCTCGACAGGATCAGGAACGGGGACGTCATGGCAGTCATGCAGACGGCACCATTCCAGCTGAAGTTGAGGGAGCAGCGGCTAAGATGGTATGGGCACGTGCTGAGAAGGTCGGCAGACTACCCATTTGAGAAGGCGGTAGAGTTCGAAGTTCCCGGTAAGCGACCACGAGGAGTCCTAAAGAAAAGGTGGAGGGGCGTCATCAAAACGGACCTCACGGAAGTAAAAGCCACGGCAGAGGGTGCCTTGGATAGAAGAAAGTGGTGGCAACTGACAAGAGTAGCGGACCCCGCAATGGCGCGGGACTGATGCTAGGGAGAAGAAGAAGAAGAAGATATGGATACCACATTGTCTATTGATTCAGTTCCTGCAGGCGAATGGTGTTCCACGAGAATTATGAGAGGGAGACTGCCTCCCGAAGAATAAAGCTCAGAAGCGTAAGCAAAAAAGGAGCACCGCGATAGAATTATGGCTCCCTTGAGCGTCGTCCATTTTAGTGCTATTTGATTCGGCACATGAATTGTTACACACACTTAATGGATACCGATTTCCAGCCACCATCATACTGCCTACATCAGCCAACACTTTTTATGGGATCGAGTGAGCAAAACGCTCGGCGTATTCATCCAAAGCATGGATGGCACTTTCTAGTGACGGTGCACATGATAGCACACATGATCGACGATAATGCGAATCGTAGTTTCACAAGGAAATATCGTAAGCTACGGTGTGTTAATGCTCGCCTGTCGGTCAAAAAACTGCTAATGCATTTTGAAGCCTTTTATGGTGGAGGGTGACAACAATACGGTAACACCATTACCGTACTTGCCCTGTGTGTTGACCGAAACAATTGTATTTGGTGTCATTCGAACACATTCGGAATCCACTGTAAGCCTGAAAACGGATGGCGATTGGAAGCGGTCCAAAATTTTCCACAACTGGGTTCTTCTTTTGATTGAACACTTTCACATACGCTTTGATTTTTGTACAGCAGAGAAGGGCAAAGCAGAGAAGTTGGCTGAAGCAGTACCAACATAAAGTAGAAGTGACCTGTTTGAAATGAACGAAAAGAATTGGTTCATCATCAGAAGAAGTAGGCTTCAACGTCCACAGAAGGAAGGCATTGGTAATCGTATTCCTATGATTTTCCTTTACATATATGGGCGGAAAATGCTGGAAGTTTGGAATAGTTCTTTTCCTGGCATTGATGTGCTACAGTCACTAGAGGCTGAAATCTTCCTTCTATATTAAATCCAAGCACACAACAGATTAGCCATACACGATTGTTCCAAAAATAGAGGGATATCCAAAAATATTGGTGCCTCCCACCGCATCTACCGAAGATACGATTTTGGTACCAATAGGGTCCAAAAGAATTTGCAATATCAACAGGGTCCAAGAAAATCGTATCCCATCATCCTTCTAGACTCACACAGAGGCGTATGGAGAAGGGGTTAGAAAGGGTGTGCGCAAAGACGGTCCAAATGGGTCACCGTCCCAGTGAGCGTCACTGCAAACTCCAAGTGAACAAGTGGTCTCACTGTGAACTAGCCGCGCTTTCTAAGAAGGTGATCCAGGTGGATAGTCATTACGCACAACCGTCCAGTAGGTAATAAGCACTGAGCATTATCAAAGAACGGAAACGGATAGGCACGAGATTTCATACAGGACGATAAAGGATAATATCATGCGAGTAGTGAGTAAGAAACTGTAGTTGTAGTACTGGAATAGGTCTCAACATAAGCTTGTGCACAGCACTCAGGAAGTATCTCATTCCAGAAGTCAGAAACAGAAAGCGAAGCATATTTGGCGACACCTGCCTTCTGATGCTTCCTATCAAATGTTTTCACTTTTTAAAAGCCGTGTTAAGAAGGAATTGCTGAGCTATGTTTAACTGAGGTGTAATGTGATCATTTGATGTTGCTCTTTGTATATTTCCTACGTCTGCCTTAAGCAGCGTTACAAATAAATAAATAAATAAATAAATAAATAAATCATATTGAAGCACTTATCACTGAGGTTTCCGTCCCACTCCACAAATATACCTATGAGTATCACCGCTCCACTGTCAACCTGAGAAAGCGCACTGGATTTGGCAGCTTTTGGAAATTCGTGCCTCTTATCAATTTTATCACAGGTCATCAATTCGGATCACCCACCGTTGATATCCCCGTGCACCACATAGCACATCGGGCACCAGCGCTCCTCTGTTGAGAAGAAAGCGCAACGAATTGGTGACATTCACCCTTCGGTTCACCTCTTCCGCTCCCTATCAGCCTTTATGTGTTGGCACCACTTTCGTCCCACACCACTTGTGTCTCCATTCCACCCTCTACATCACTTATAAAACTCAGTATTCCATCTTTGTTGATGCAATATATGAATTTCGTGACCGACAGACACGCACATAGTACACGCACAGACATACTAGGCTAAGTGAATATGTAGTATATAGTGCTAGGATAATATTGCCGTATTAGGTTTGTTGTAATCACTAGGTTTACACTTTTACTGTTCACGAAATCTCTAAGTTGTTGTTAGTTCCCATGATGGTTTGGAAACGGAAACGTGTGAACCACTGTGTAATTTAAATTATAAAATGCTACATGTGGTGTAATGAATTATTAAATGCGACACGTGGTTGTTCGAAAACGACTGGTAATAATGCACACACTGAGAAAAAGTCCCCATTCCTAAGAGCCCCCACTGCATTGAGGTCCTGTTGGTACGAGGAAGATGAATAAATGGCTAGGGATCGGCAGCTGATACTGCACGCCGTCTTACATGCTGTTATTGAATGCGGCCTTAATATTCAATCAAAATTGGGAGCATAGCGCTTTAACCCATAAGGCCGCTTCCATACTTTGCGCACCGACGCCGTCACGCGCGTGCCTGCGTCACGCGCGTGACGCCGGCACGCGCGTGACGGCGTCGGTGCGCAAAGTATGGAAGCGGCCTAAGGACGGGTGCGCCACATGGTTACTCCCGACATTTAAAATTATTTCTCTTCTAGTTTTGTAATATTTGCAAATAACCAATTATACACGCATACACTACAAGTTTTGAGGAATAACATATGCTTCCAGGACCGGTACAGCGTAAATTTTCAACAAACATTATGCGAGTAACTTCAAATGCGATCCTTTCTAGTTGTGCAAACAAATGACAACAATTGTTTTTAGTTACAATCAACAATTCATTAGAATCCATAGGCTCCGATTTTGTTCCCGAGGTACACTTCTTTCCCATCTGAAAACCTCGCGCTCATCTTATTACTCGAAATGCATGACTTTTCTGCAGTAGTTTGTAGGTAGAGAGAAGTACCGCGTACAACAGCATGAGGCGGTATCACAACACAGCGATGACCTTTTTATCAGTAGCAACTGCACAAAAAGTCACAAAAATGGCTAAATTGATAAGAATCGAAAAAAGATTTGATAAAAACGCGCTCGCCCACCGACAACCCCGTCAAAAACGCCGCCGTCCGTTATGGGTTGCGTGATCATGTGGCGCACCCGTCCGTTATGGGTTAATGATTGATTAGCGCTAACCACTTCCTTCTTGCAATTATCTAAACTGTTACATATCAGCTAATGTGAGAGATACAATGAATAAGACCTGAGAAATGAGCAACCGCTCGACCTCAACGACGCAACCGAGCAGCTGCCCCTTTTTAGTATGTCAGCGCCCTCCCCTATTTGTTATAATTAGCCGCCCTTTCCTTGGGGACGGGACATTTGACTGGGTACAAATTGACAAACGGCAACGCTTTCAGCATACGCAAGCCAATGTGGAAACAGCTCTTGTAGTTGACTGAATAGCACATGAATAAGCGCCTTACTGCTATTCCGTGTTCAGCGCTTTCCATTCAGGGTTTTTTGTACTTTTCGCAGAACTCAATTTCAGAACTCTGGAATTGAATCAAGCGCATTGGTTTTTAGGAAATGTATTACTGGTTATGCACAGCCCCCAAGAATTTCCCTACTGCTTCAGATGTCAAAAAAAGCTTCACATTGGAGGAGAAACTCTCTAGCTACAAGATTCTCTTCTTAAAACCTCGGCATGTTGTTCACATTACATATGCTGCTTTGAAAAACGAGGTTTTTGGATGGATCAGTTTTATTGATGGCCGGACGTACAATTCGACCCTTTCGTCGTCTTCAGAGGCCTAAAAAGTCTGATGATGTCGCGA
The DNA here is from genome assembly GCA_963978905.1 of Trichostrongylus colubriformis. Classification (NCBI taxonomy): domain Eukaryota; kingdom Metazoa; phylum Nematoda; class Chromadorea; order Rhabditida; family Trichostrongylidae; genus Trichostrongylus; species Trichostrongylus colubriformis. The sequence continues at coordinate 36,917,446 of OZ022257.1, read as the reverse complement.
CTGACAATTTCTATGTAAAGCAGTGCCTAACAATCATTCACTCGAGAAGATGTTCGAAATGAGTTCCTTTGGCAGCAGTACAGGCCTTCAGTTTCTCCTCCACCGACATCACTGTGGGCCGCAGGAAGGTGACGTCGTCCCACTGCTTCTGAAGTGAAGCCTTGCGAGCGTTCAAACTTTGGTGCCTTTTCGAGGAGACCTTCTGCTGCAGGTAGCCCCACACAGCGAAATCCATCGGATTCAGATCAGGCGATTTAGGCGGCCAGAAGTATTCCGTCCAGTAGTCAGGTGAGTGACTCTCGCAGGATGCCAGTGTGGATCTCGCAGGATGAGCAGGTGCCCAGTCCTGTTAGAGCAAGCATTGAACACTGACAAAATTTTCAGCAACCCAGGGGAGCCTTTGACTGTTATCTTCGAACAAGATTTTATCGGGCTGTTAGGAGCGTTTAAGCCGGTTTTCGCTATTTCAAATTCGGGCATAACTCGACACAGACTGCATCTTTTCTCACAAAACAAGCACCATCTGATTCGCTACACTTCTGGCAATATCATGGATACTTGCATGTGTCATTTTGATGAAGGGCTGATGATTTATTGTGGGACGATTTCGACACACCTTCCTGCAGCCCACAGTGATGTCGCACGATGAGAGTGGAGTAGAGATTGAAGGTCTGTATTACTGCAAGAGGAGCTCATTTCGAACATCTTCCCGAATGAATGATTATTATGCACTGCTCTATATAGAAGTTGTATCAGATTGTGTAATCGTTGTTTTTTGTTGAAGTTATTAGTAATAGACTACGCTAGACTACGCGCAAATAATTAGGAGCCACCCTGTAGTAATTCCCATCGTTCGTCATACTGACAGGCATGGATTGGATGGATAAGTTCGAAATGCTAGGGGCTCTCGGCGCTTGATCGGGTAAGTCAAAGGTCAGGGAACTTCGAGTCACTTTTTAGGACGTTAATAAAACTGATCCACCTTGATATCTCGTTTGGCAAAGCAGCACTCGGATAATGTCTTTAGCTAAACTCACTGGCAGAAATAGAACTTCAAGGAAACCAAGAAAAGAGGTATTGAATCCTGCTGAAATCTTAAAGCAGAAACCCAAGTAAAACAGCCGCATGAAAGATTTTTTTTGATTATCATACCCCATTGCCTCCTATTAACCTGTTGCCCTTTATACGACTTTCATGAAGGGAAACGTCCATTATCAATATAGAAGGTGATTTCATAGCTAGGTTCGTAGAGCTAAGTGGTTCGCATTTCTTCCTCTGCACTCGGTAGTTACGAGAATAAACTCCCGTAAGGCAAACTAATAGGTAGGTGAAAAAGTACAGGTTTCTCATTATGGGCAACCTAATTTTGGGGCATCATAACTTTGCTCGTTCACAGTTGTAAGTAAGCGAACATGAACCATGCATTCAGCACACTTCTCTCAACAATCGTTGAGCAAATCTCATTTTTTCACATGACAATTTAGTTTGTAATACATAAGTTGTTGAAAGACGATTTTGACACCTCCGCATCTGAGTACCATATCATCAAAGTGCCAGGAAGTGCGCTGTCTTGTTCAGTTTTTATAATACTCTAGATGATGTCCTCTTGTTACCTACAGAATTGAGAGCCTTTTTTCTTATACAATTTACATTTGTGAGCTACATATTTCACAGGGGCAGCAGTTTTCATGAGCGTTTTTACAGTATCATGTTGGAGACTATTGCTGAGGAAGTTACACTGTTCAGGAGTACCATGTACACATTGACGCGGACCCCTACAAGGCTGCTGTGAGATTGCAATTGGTCTGCTATGTTCCCCATCTCTCAATCTCAGTTATTTCTGAAATATGTTAAGGAGTCCCGGTTTCAAGGCTGTCTAGCGATTTTCGACCATTAGTGTTATTGGCTGAAGATAGACCATTAGCGTGGGTCCATGTCGAAAACAACACGTCTCGTGGTCATTACCCGGCACCACTTCACTTGAATGATGGAATTTCGTATGCACACATAGGCTCGCGAACATGGAAATAAAATGCCTCGATTTGTCAAATTGCCATTTGTAGCGCCTTTTTGTTCATGCAATCTCTTTTCGCAGATTTTCGCAGATACCAATGGTATTACGGGCTTTACCAGTAATGAGCGATCGCGCACCTAAGGAGTGTGAAAAACATACAGGTTCATAAACTCGTAAAAGAAATTACCAATAAAATTTGAAAAGAAAAGATGCGAACTTCTTTTTACAGCAGGGGATTGGTAGGTTGGCGTGATACTGAATTGTGGACGGCTTTGACATGAAAAAATTTAAATTTGAAAGCGCGCCATCTCAAAAACCAGCTTACCGTGCCCCTTAGATAGATAAAAAGTCAGTCGGATAGGCAAAGTTTGAACCAAAAGTCCAGTTAATGCACATAATATCCTCGAAGATAAAGGCTTTAAAAAAAACAGCCCTAAAGTGAAAGTGAAAGTATTGGGTCATTCCATAAGTAGTGTCTTTTTTTTCAAGCATAAATTTTTCCTATGAAATTACAATTTTTCGCAGCAAGTCATATATCGTTCGAAAGAGGTTTCCCTGCTCTACAAAGCAACATGTTCAGTTTCTGAGTTAATAGAATGGCGCCGACATTTAGGCTGGCGAATAGGTAGGACCAGCAGACAAAAATTGGCCAAACCGGCAACCAATTGAAACACTATATTTTACTTGAGGAAAACTAACCAATCATATGTTCCGCACTTGGCCCCAACCTCTTCTGCAAGTTCCACCAACTAGTTTCTTGGAAAGTCAGGTGGCTCTTTTTTCACATTTAGTTTTCCCGCCACAACTCGATGATTATAGGCAATTTCTTCGAACCAAGGCAAGAAAATTTTCCCAAGCAATCAGCGGTAAGAGTGGTGAAATGTTAAGATTAGGTGGTGGGTAGGAAGAGGGAAATACCACTGACCGGATTCCTTAACTTTCTCATTGAAAAAATAAATTGTGAAAAATGTCAACTGGACTCCTATCGCATGGTATTTAAACTCAATCTGAATCGCAGCCAAAACAAACTAAAAAGGTGTTATCGATATGGCAGAATAAGTTCTTCAAAGTGGTTCATAGAACAACTCTAAGCAAGGAGTTTAAAGGAAAAAATTTCATTTCGAATAAGTGTGGGTGCTTTCGAAAAAAGGATTTCAGAAAAAGAACAACACGACTTCTTGATCAACTAAATATTGGTAATTGTAGAAGAGGTCAGAACTAAGTACGAAACACATAAGTGGTCAAATCCCCTCAAGTAAAATATAGTGTTTCAATTGATTGCCGGTTTGGCCAATTTTTGTCAGCTGCACCTACCTCTTCGTCAGCCTAAATGTCGGCCCCATTGCAACAAACTCAGAAACTAAACTTGACATTTTGTAGAGCAGGAAAACTACTTCCGAATGATATATGACATGCTGCAAAAACTTGTAGATCAATAGGAAAAACTTAAGCTTGAAAAAAAACGGCATCACTTATGGAATGACCCAATATTATGCAAAATGTGTCTCATGAATTTTCATAAGGTTTGTATTGAAGATTAGTGCAATTGTCTCGTGACGAACTCTTGCAAATGAAATTTTGCAGCACTAATTTGTTGATACTATTAGGAGTACGGTATATGCAAATTGTTCCGAAGTTGGTGTATCAGAATCTTTCAAGTATATTCCATATTCACTCATTAAAGTAGGTAAGATCACGTTACTAATGTACTCGCTTACAAGGGAAGGATCCGAGGTCGAAGTGGCCTTTCGGGATGGGATACATATGATCCGACGTATTTTCAAACGATGATTTCGAACCTGCATTCTAAATTTGGAGAGCGATTCTCAGAGCGAAGTTATGGAGGTTTTTTTTTTTGAAAAAACAATACTAAAGTCGAGAATATGACTGAATTTCGGGAGAATTCTCGGCCTATTTGGGTAAGCCAAGAATTTTCACGAAATTTGGTTAAAGTGAACTTATCTTTTTCGGATTCTATTGGCTGCATTGAATAAATTGTGCTGTCAGGGTTATAGACATATAGTTCGACGCAGACTGAAAATCGAAAAGGTAAGAAGGACAAAAGGGAACACATAGGCGAACACCTACTGAGACACGGATATCGAGAGTTTCTTATGATAACAAACTAGAGTCCGTTCCGAAGTCACCTGTTGTGACGCGTGGCCACAGGACTAAGCGTTAGGGGCAGCTTTGCAAATGAAAAAGGATATACTATTCGGAAAGCTTTGGAAGGCCGCCTCACCTCCTACCAACTCACCTTAAGTATTCTGGGGTTCTCTGCACTTTCCCAACAGATTTGAGGAATTTTTAGTCTTCGTGTATAGGAGTAGCGTTTCAGGATCTATGTAAACGCTAGCTCACGTTTTAAGGTGGTATACATAAGACAGAATCTCTATTTAATTATTTATTTATTCATTTATTTACTTGCTCATTTGATTATGTCAGACGTGCCATTACCCAAGACAATTTCATTGGTGCAAAACAAACAGAATAACATCAGAAGAGAAAGGATGAAAACACAGTACTCAGGTCATTCCCTTGGCTGACTACTAGCTAATAACATCTCAAGACCTAAATTTCTAATACGACGCGCAATAATTGAAACTGACTCAAATCAATGAGTGAAGCAAGGTTTTGATGACAACAGGCTTTCAAACTGAGAGGTATACAATAGAGAATAATTAGTTGATAATAAGGTATTTGGTAGTCCGTATAGCGAGATACAAGTGTTGTTTACTTTAAACTACTGCAGATATTCCTTCAAAAGAAGCTCCTCTACTACCTTGAAAGCTGTAATGCGTGACCTGACAAGCGTCATATCAGTCGGCTAAAATGCCCTTCACCACACCAGGGTTCATAGGCGCTCACCAAAACTCCGAGACACGGGTCTACCGTCCACCCACGTGATATTGGCAAGTGAGTAGAATGTTAAGGTATTTTCAAGCTCTAAGAGCAGGAAGATAATGGGCTCGATTTCAAAAGTAAGAATGTCATTACATTACATACAATTAGAAAAGAATCACTACCTTGCATACCTCACATGTCGAATTTGACCTGTAAGTATGGGTAAAGCTCCTAATCCAGAAGCACAATCGTATGAGCACCCAATGAAGATAGCAAGCGTAAAGACTGAACTAGACCGTCAGTGCAAAGAATAATCCAAGATGAATTATATGCTGTGCTTAGATATTCAGCTGTTTAGTACGACCACTTAACCACTTAACAAGTTTTCACACAATCGTAATTATTTAACAATAAGACAATAATTCCTTCTCTCAGGAATGATACTGAATTTGGATGATACTGAACTGAATGCATTGCATGGTTGCTATATGTGGCTGTAAGATAGGTGTATGAATATACACCTGTAGTTAAAAAAAGTCTCGGTTTTCATCTCAACATATCTTTAAGCTTTTTCACGGCATGCACTAGTAAACATCCTCGATGTTTAAAACGTCGAAGATGTATAATATTTGTAACTACGATCGAAACTTGATGATTCGTTACACAAGAAAGGATTATGTGGTAGCAATTGTAACCACCTAGCGACGCCAGAAAATAAGGAGTAGAAGGTTGTGCTGATGTGCTGAAATAATATCGGCACATTTTCTGTAACGAAGAACATACCATTTTCGGTCTTCTATATGGCCAGATTATGTAGTATTTACTGCCTTTTGATTAATTTCTTTCTTGATCATGCGGAAGGCAAAGGTCATATCACTTAATATACTTCTATATTGCGCTCTTCATGTTCAGGATGGTCGATCTCTGTAGGTTGGTATGACCTGGGATATCTCGGGTTCGAAATGATCGATACAAACAATCCTCGTGAAAATCCTTTGGGCTTTTTGAGCATTTGGTGTGTTTGCTCAGATGGCGATTGCATACTGTAGAACCGCATTCCAAATGTGTTCGAACATAGGTTTTATATAGTCTGACCAGTAGGGTGGGGCCACTGCAATGAATATTTTTCATTGTCGTAATAAGGAATAGTGCACTGAGAGCTTCCTTTACGACCATTGATATATGACCATCAATGCAGAGTGAGCTATCAAAAAGAATCCCAAGATCATTCATCGAATTTTCTAGCCTTACTGAAATGTCATAGACTTGCGTGACATCGGTGGGCATGAGCCCAGTGCAAAAGTACTGTTTCGTCAAGCCAAGAGGGATGCTGCTGTTACGGTATCAGGTCACGCCTTCTGAGCCATGCGGTCCGTTTTTCACTGAATAGCTTCTCAAGGATCTTACCAGCACAAGACATATGTTCAAGTCTAAATTCATTGATTCTTGATGCATTTGGACCCTATGGAATAGGATTCATAAGAATTTCCTTCCAAATAGATGATACATCATTTAAAAGGAGTAAACATTGTGTATTAACGCCATTCACAGCACTCTCGAAGTACGACCTGAGGTATGCCATCATAGGTAACAGAGTAGCTTTTCTTAAGTTTTTTCATGATTCTTAAGATGTCATATGGCTGAATAAGAGGGAATTAGCGTTTGGTTTTTCCAGAACTTTGGCTGGCCGCATGGTACATTTCGGCCAAGATTCCGTCTATATTGTGAGAATACGCAAAAAACGTATTGCTCAAGAGCTATTGCTAGTTCCTTTGTCAGAGTCCAGAGAATGAAGATGTTCATCAACAACAAGTGCAGGCTTCGAAGAGGTGTTAATTTTTTTCCTAAAGTAATCCTAGAATGGGTAGTCATTGCGATTCAGTAAATAGTGCTTCTATTCGATAGGTATTTTTTTGGTGTGGACACAGAACACACTTTTTTAGAGCGCATCAGACAAAGGATTGTGTAGTCATTGGAGAAGTCAAGCATTTTGCTCAATCAATTCTCAATATGAGTGAGGTATTGACGGTTTCTCTCACAAGTGTAGCGAAAAGAAAGAATTTTGAGAAAAATCTATATAAAACCAAGCACAATCTGTAGTAAAGCTCAGAAAGCGATGTATAGTCGCGGAATAGCTGACTCCAGTCCATCGCGTTCAAGCAGTTACTGAGCATAACATAATCAACACGAGCAAACCCTTTTGCATTTGAGCTCCTCTTCAATCTTCCAAGAAAAGGTTTCAATGAATTTTTCTTGTGAGACTAAAATCATACCGTTTATGAGCGGACTCGCGTTTTGTTCTTGCATGGCGCTCAAAATTTTCTGACCGAGCAAGTGCGGTAGCCAAAAGTGCAAACCACAGAAGTTTAATTAGGCAACTGTGTCGTCGAGCAACTAGAATTATTCGCAGCAAAAACAAGTTTTCGGATTGACAAGAGCTGTTCAGGCAACTTTACAACCACCCTTTAAGGAATAAGAAGGTCACTGAGTAAGTCCACTTTCAAGAAAAAAAGTTTAGGTTACTTACGGCAAAACCAGGAACGGTAGTTAGTAGCCGAAACAGACAGTTATGAAGATTTACTTTCTCCCATGTAAACCGTAGATTTCGTTTTAACGAATTGAACCGGCCTAGTAAGCTTTCCTACTAAATGAGAGTGAATATATAAGCAAGCTAGAAGTTACCACATCAACATAGTGGTGAGCAAAAAAACTTAGTTATTCGCGAGGGCTTTTCTGGCGGTAACTATGGTAGTCTGCGTCTCTGCATTCATATCACCTTTCCATCTCTCTATCTACCTCCCGGTAAGCTTTTGGATTAGCAGTAAACTAGTAGTTGTAAGAGGTTTCCGGTAGCCTTTGGAAAGATGGCCACATGGAATAAGTGAAACCCTGCAGCGGTAAACTAGAGAAGGGAGAGAGGCTGAGCAACAGAGAAGAGGAAAGAGGGTATAATGATGCGGCGTTGACAGATTCTCCACACGTCGATTACGTTAGGAAATGTTGACCCATGTTGACGCAAGGTGAGCAGCATCTTATCCTACTCTAACGGAGGAGATTCACATTATCTACATAAGTGGTACGAGGTGTAGAGACAGCGGTGCTGACAATCGAGGGCAAGGGTTCGGCATCGGTCCACACTGCAAGTTTCGCCCAAACCGAGAAAAGTTTCGTGACCGGTAACCTCCCAGTTCCAACCACTATCTCAACACCACCGACACCTGACCATTGCTCTTAATTGACGGTGTCGGGTAGATTACTACCGTTCCAGATACCAATAGCCATGGAAACCACGCTTTATCTCACCGCTCGCTGACTTGCCGACGCTGAGAATGAGAATCCAGATTTTCGCTTGACAGCTCAGGATATTTACAGGTTTATGTACGACAGAAAATGATTGCGAATCAAATTTCTGCTCCAATAAACAGGTTCCTGGCCCTTTGTCCTTTCCTACAATTTAGGCCCATACTTCTTTTTCTTTTCTCATTACTAGCCAGCTAGATATGGATTCGAACCATACTCATGACAGCTATTAGTATTATTGATATTAGGTTGTTGCAAAATTAAAAATTTTTTGGCACCTGTGTGTGTGTAACATCTGCTTCTTTTGAGATTCTTATTCTCGTATACATAGGTCTAATGTTTTATGTGGTGGTTAGATGTGCGTGAAGACTACTTTCAAAACGCAGCTACTGGTATGCTCATTAATGTGGAAATATTAGGTGATTAACTGAAAGCAATCATCAACGGAAGTATAAGTTCTGTTTCCCTCATATTTATGCTACTATTGAGTTACTAAGGGCCGCATGCAATGTTTCACGCCATATACAAAAATCCAATTCCGACAGATCTCCCTGCAGTAGAGAACGACAGGATCGAGCGCTCGAGGCGTTTGAATGCCAGAGAGCCAAGGAGCGGAAGCGACGGTCACGTGTTCAGAGACGCAGGTGTTGACGACTGTTCATGTTGTAGCGGAATAGAACGAGTTGCTCTTCTTCTAGTTTTTCGATTTCTGCTTTGAGATAAAATAAAATTCGGTTCTTTTCGTATCTGTGTCCATGTACTGTATCTAACAGAGTGATTTTGAGCGCAACTGGGATCATGGAATTTCCGTGAAGGATTTCAAGGAAAATTATTTGTGCTGAGAATTGGCAAAAAAATCCCCACCGTATTTTTTCTTGTAAATTTTTGCATCTTTTTTCCATATTCTTAACACCTTGATGATATCGTCGTAAGAAAAGCTTTTTCTTTGTCGAAGAAATAAAGTCATCAACCTGTTTTCACTGGAACATCAAATTTTTTTCAAAAGTAGTCATCACTAGTTTTTGGACGTGTCGCGAGAACTGGGAAGGAGTAGAGGTTTATCGAGAGCATATGGGGTGTCAGTGGCAGTGGCAGGTAGCTCGCTGATGAATTTATGACACGATGTTAGGTGGCTTCAGTGATAAGAAGAGCCTAACACTCTTCTAATCGTGGGACAGAATCCCTACTCCGGGCATTCTGATACTTCATCGCTTGAAATTTGCATTGCTTCCGCATGCCATCCTTTACATTTCAACAAGATTCATCTAAATGACGTTCTCTGCTCTTCATCAGTTCAAAGCAATCACTAGTTCGGAAGAAGACTTTTCTTCCCTGTCTTTTCACATTTTTATATAATTCTTATGCGTAGAGAAAACTCATATTCCAGTTCGGAAGACGGATTCCATTCATATATTAGGTTGTTGCAAAATTAATTTCGGTTTCAAGGTATGTATAAATAAGTAGATTTTTTACCCTGAACTATTCCATCCCAAGGAACGCCAGGCATACCATTTGGTGGGTTTTTTCTGCTCTTTCAGAAACTTCTATGAATGTCGCTCTAAGTTTTTCAGCCGGCCTTTTCCAGGGCTGCGTATAATCATGAACCGACGCGACTATCGAGTCATCATGCTTTATGAGTTTAAATTGGAACACTCCGCAGCGGAGGCAGCTCGTAATCTCAGCAGTGTTTTTGGGACGAATTGTCCTTGCGAACGAACAGTGGAGCTCTGGTTTAAAAAATTTGCTTCTGGCGATTTTGATCTCGAAGAGAAGTCGGGTCGCGGCCGCAGGTCATCGCTTAATGATCAAGATTTAAGTAGAGCCGTCGAAGCAAATCCGGAGACGAATACTCGTACGTTAGCAGAAGACCTAGGCGTACATTATTCTGCAGTGGCCAGACATTTGCTGACAATCGGCAAGGTGAAGAAGATGTCGAAGTGGGTGCCTCATGACCTGACCGATGAGCAGCGTCTGGCACGTTTCGACACCTGCTTTAATCTCCTAGTTCGCCATAAAAATGAGCCATTTGTAAACCGTATTATAACTGTAGATGAAAAATTGGGTTCTTTATGATAACAGGAAGCGGGGATTAGTCTGGGTAGATAAGGATGCTCCTCCAAAAACTTTCCTAAGCCCGACCTTCACCCTAAAAAGGTCATGATTACTGTGTGGTGGTGTTGTAAAGGTGAAATCCATTACAGTTTCTTGCAACCTGGTCAGCCAGTCATAGCAGAGTCTTACTGTTGTGATCTGGAGCAAATGTATAGAAAGTTGCAAAAATTGTGGCCGGCGGTGGTGAATAGAGGAGGGCCGATCCTGTGCAGGACAACGCAAGGCCACACACCTCACAAATCACTCGGCAAAAATTGACCCACTTGGGTATAAAAGTTCTCCCTCACCCAGCGTATTCTCCCGACCTTTCCCCAACAGACTATCACTTTTTTCGAGCCCTCAATTCTCATCTGCGTCAGAAACAATTTACTAATTTAGGCGATGTTGAATGTGCCTTCCTTGACTTTGTTGATTCTCGTGATAGTAGTTTTTATAGTGAAGGCTTAGATTTATTGCCTGTTCGTTGGCAAAAGTGTGTAGATTCTGATGGTTTTTACTTCGATTAATAAACTTGTGTTCAAGCTGAGTTATAGTAGTTTGAAGTATGCGGTCCATTTCCGAAATTAATTTTGCAACAACCTAATACATTGTGTGCCTCGCGCGTCACATAGCAGGGTTGAGCTGCGAATTACCATGATAATCTGGACAGGAGTAACTCAGCGATATGATGCAGCAAAAATAGGGCCTAGAGTTGACTGAATGCACACTTTTGAGAGTGAAGTCATCTATTGCTATCATCCATTAGTCTTAGTTATCGGAGTCTTGCGACTGCACCCCATGGTGGCAATATCCATCTCCATATACTCAACTATCCACTTCTGAAACGGCACTGCCCCCATCAACCCAACATACCTGCATGCCATCGCAGTGTGCTGACACCTGGTGCAACCTTAATACACTGCGAAAGGTTGCGGTGTACGTTGTAGATGTTCCTATAAGTAGGAAGTGCTCGATAATGCGGCCTTAGACTGATAGTCCAGCACCAACTAGTATCCCATACACTGAGTGGTCGAATTTTCCTATCATCCTCTATCACAACCACTCACTTGCCGACGGACAGAGACAGATATACAGACCAAGAGTGTCGCTAAACGGAAATGTGCAGAGGGAAAACCTACCGCGACGCATGAGCTCGCGCGTCGCGGCCATCATCATAGGGCACATTGGCATGCTTATAAGCATGCCAACGGGGTTTTCTTATTTCATCGGGCAAGGCACTTGGTGAACCACATAAGATCTTCACCAACCACGGAGTAAAAGGGCGAGTCTTAACTCCTTGTTGAAGCGGGGAGCCATGAATCGCGTTCATCGCAAGGAAAGCAGGCCCCGACGTGAAGGGTAATATGGGGTATCGCCCAATATCGTTGTCTAGCTTGTATAATCGGCGCGAAAAAGCGACTTCTGACCCGCCGCTGAAGCCGTGAGCCTAACGTGAATCAAAGAGGAGAGCCCACCTGACCACAACCCCAGCCGCAACTAAATCCACGATTTGGAACCCCAATCGCGAAAAGAACCGCCGAACCTGCTCCTCCTCTACTTCACTGCTGCCCCACACGGTCCTCCGTTTTTGTCAAACTGACAATGCGATCAACGTTGACTTCCCCACCAATCATGCGTACTACAATCTGCGGGTAGATGCCACATGCTCCCTCTTGAGTAGAGTGTGCAGACGGAGCAACGGAACGGAAGAAAGTCTGTGCGCAATGACGGCGAACCGTGACGCGAGCTCACGCGTCGCGGTAGGTCTTCCCTCTGCACATTTGTGCGTTAACCATTCCCCTACAGAGCGACATACAAACCGACGCACAAAGTTACCTGGTGATTTAGTTATTAAGAGGGTACTGACCTATTGAGTGCCTTGACTAAATTCAGTGGGCACGCAATGCCTCTATTTGACAGCACTGCATTACAAACCCACCTATTAGTGTACACATTTCCCAAGGAGCCAACCGACACAAAAAATTTCAGGCCATTCGAGTAATACGGAGAATCCATGCTCTCGAGATTGAATCAAGAAATGCATTTCGTTTTCGTAGACAAGTCCACATGACATTCTCACTATTGACTTTTCCACATGCGAGCAAAGATTAAGCAGTAACAAGGAGTACTATCGCTAGAAGTCCCGAGTTAGCATCCTCAATCAAATCACCTCCAAACCGGTCAGGCCTTTAAAACTTCATAGTCGATGTGAATGTCTGCAAAGTACTGGTCTGCGAGGAGAAGGAGCATTGGCAAACCCGCAGCATTGCTCAGCTCACGTTACAAGACGATTGGGAAAATCTCGGAAAGAGAATAGTTGACCAGCGGTTGGTTAGAATTAGTAATCAGACAGTAGGTCACTAGTCGGGAGCTCTCTTCTCCAGGGTCCGAAAAGCTTGCACGAAAGACTGGAATCGAGGGAGCTGAGTGCTCAACTTCATGGTATCAGAGCGACGATGCTGTGTTTTACTCATTTTATTTGCTGTTTCTGTATTAGCCGATAACAGTCGACACACATCCCACTTTTGCAAAAATAGAGATAAAATGCAATTAATCTGAAGGCAGCTTACTGGCAACATGCTGGCATGGCAAGGAATAACAATATGGCAACCTTACAGCCCATGTCGAAGCGCTTGATAGGGCGTGGCCTACGGACATGGATGACAGTGTATCAAACCCTCTCACGCCGCTACACACTCTCACTCTGGCCACTCAGGCCACACCTTATCTAGCGCTGTGAAATGGACTTTACATGCCGAGCATACTCATCATAAGCGTCATCACGGCTAATACAAGAAGCCGTTCTAAGAACTAGCTCTTGAAAAAAGCTAAGAACTACTCGAAAGGCAGGCAGGAAATGCTTGACTCCCGCGCAATGAGGCTTTGTGCGACAGTACTATATCGCCCAGGTATTTTTTTCCTTACGACCTGCTCTAATTCTGATAATTCTGCTAAAAGTGAATGAGATGGGAAGGAAAAAGTGGTATTAGCTCCAACTTTGTGTGTCGATCGAATATGGTAAACTTCCCCGCACTTTCAGTCAAGTCACAGCAAAAATCTATATTCGTACGGAAGACAAATGAGTACTACAGGAGTTCTCTGCATAGGACTCATATGTACGTAACTCAATGGCGCATGGAGGCAATTCTATACTATCCGTTTTTTCCATCTAACCCACTTTGAACGAAGTCATATCAATGCGACGGTCTGCGTCGTGTTATCAAAAAAGAAAGTGGTAATGTGTGTACATAACTCTCATCATCCACGATATAGCAATGTTGTGGCTGGGAGCATTGTAAGTGAAAACAGGTCTTCAGTAAGTACTCGTTATCAGCCTAGCAATGACGAGACGAGAATAAGCCGTGACGAGCAATGACGAGACGAGAATAAGAACCACAATGTAAGCTCTCATTTTCTGTCATTCTTGATATACCATAAAGTGGAAGCATCGGGCTTCGGGGAGTCTTGGCTGTTACATACCACTCTCAAGGGAGTAGAAATGACGGAGACCGAGCGGTGCAGTACTCTGGAAAAAACGGATGTAGCGCTTTTTCGTTTCCGTGATAACAAATGAGTGACCAAACGGTATTCCATCGAATAGCAATGACAGAAGGTTTAGCCAAATTATGATATCTTCAAACAGAAGTTACGAGGAAAACATGGATTTTTGATGAAGTTGATAGTTCAGCTTCCGTCTTTGAAGGGGGGGGGGGGGGGTGAGGGGAGGGGGGTGGGCGGAGGGTAGGGTAGGGTATACTACAGCAACTGCAGGAGATGACAGTACTAGTGGTGGACACATATCGCCATTATGGGGCTTAGGAATGGCTACCTTTGCAGTTTCAAATTATCAGAGTATTATATTAGGTCTGTGCAGAATAAATGGCCAAAGCATAACTGGCCATAACTTCGCTCAGACACAAGTTTACTTGTTGAAATAAAAACCATTCGAATCTACAAAATTTCGCCAATGATCTGTTGAAGAAAATATGTCACCATGATCAAATTCTGGATTGCTAGAATCAATAAAGTCAAGAATGGCATTTTTACCGTGCATAATTTTTCTGCCGCAGGTTTGCATCGGGAACCCGGAAAAAGTGGTAATCCGTCAGGGATATGTCTGGGGAATAAGGGGGGTGAGGGAGAGGCTCGATGCCTAACTGCATCATTTTTTTACTGGGTGCGCAAAACAACGCAAAACCCCACAGTTCGCAAGTCACCCGGCAGAAACTGATCGAGACTCTCCCTCACCCCCCTTCTTCCTCAGACCTATCTCTGACGAATTACCACTTTTTCCCGGTTCTCGATGCAAACCTGGGTCAGAAGGAGTTCGGCGAAACGATGCATGTTGAAAATGCCATCGTTGACTTCATTAATTTTCGCAATCCTGAATTTGATCATGATGGCATATTTTCTTTACCAGATCGTTGGCAAGGTTGTGTAGATTCGAATGGTTTTTATTTCGACAAACAAAGTTGTGTCTGAGCGAAGTTATGGCGTTTTGAAAAAAGTGTTCCGTTTTGGCCATTTATTCTGCACAGACCTAATAGTACAATACAGCCCAGGCTTAGGTGCTGATATATGTATAAATCAACAGGAATCTTCATCTACAAGATTCCTTAGTAGTCTTTCGACACCTTATGAACACTGTATCGCGAAGCGTCAATTGAGGCACGCAAGCTGAAGGATAGGAGCTTGTAGTGGATTTTAGAGACATCTGAGGAAGAGCTTATACTCAGCAACAGATAGCGCAACCTACTGACAGTGCAACACATGGCAACCTGGCTACGGGGTGTGCTATAGGACGGAATTTCGAAAAGTGGCGTCTGCGTGCTAGACCATCAGCGCGAGCAACCACAACTCATTGGGATTTTCTTAAGACATCAGAAGCCTTAGCCATGAGAATCGCTTTAAAAACTGAATAGAGGGAGAATGAGTCTATCATTTCTTTCATTCCTACCTCATTAGGGATAGTAGTGGATCACACAGTGCGACAATCACGTAAAATCAGAGTTTTTCGAAAATACTTGCTTCTGATCACATGGTCTCCCGCGTGATCATGACGGAAGTTTCGCGAAATCTTCCAGGACAAAATGGTACATATCTTTCAGAATCGGCGTCTTCGCAGCCTTTCAACCTTTTGGCAGGGTTTGCAACGAGGAATGGAAGTTCATACTAGCAGCCACTGAAAGCACCTTATGAAATAAGTGGAGGGTATGAAGTGATAGGAAGAGAGAGAAGGAGTTACACGATAGAAGTTGTGAAATTGGAGGGCTCATAATCATAACTAGATTGAGAAGCAGCGCTCTTCCACTAGCAGTAGCTACTGATCTATTACAGCGTAGCATCAACAGAAGTCATAACCATTGGATAGGAGTATTGCAGAAGATCAGGTATAAACATATATGTCTACTGTCAAACGTATGAGAGGTCCTCATTACACATTGCAGCAAAACGAATTCTCTGCGGGATGCCATTACGAATGTTCAGTACGGTCAAAAATATACATATGCGGTTTTGAGTTGCAAAAATATTGTTGGTCGACGTTTACATTTCTCATTCATTTTTGTGTTTGAAGGCAACTGGTACTCAATGAACCAAAGTATCTCAGCTGCTTAGGGCGCAGGGTGAGGACTGAAAAATTCAATTATCTGAAGACTTCGAAAATGCCCAAACCTTTCAAAAAATTCAATCAGCAATAGAAAGCCTATAACTTATAGAGACGAGCAGGTATGCAGAAAGTGACACGGAATAAAACTAGGACTTTGTTAAATGTTCTCCGGAATCATGACAGCATTCATAGCACAGAGGCACGTATTTGGTCGTTCTCGGAGTTTCAGTCAAATAAATTTTTACCCCTCACCATGCACCCCACTCTACTGATATGCTTTGCTCCATTGAGTACCAGCTGCCTTCAAAACCCGGAGAAATACTGAATGAGAAATGTAAACGTGGACCAACCGAATATATTTCTGACCGCTTCCGTGTATGGCCCGTTTAGGGAGGAGAAACCCCCTGATAGCACAAATTATGCGACAAAAATATGCACAATTGCCTGCCATTACACAAAATGCAGAATCACTTTAGTGGGCCCTGAAAATAATGGAAAACATGGGAGCGGAAAGATCACCCAGTCAATAAACCAGTTACGAATAAGGAATCGTGCACGGAAAATGAATTTCTCTATTATCCATATATTTACGATGTATTCTCTTAACAAGGACCGTGTGCAAAAATTTACGCGAAAAAGTGAGAATCCGACTAAGATATAGCTCATCAAAGTGGTGGCCGTGGAGGCGGGACCTTAGAGTAAATGTCCGCCCCGCCTTGCGAGGAGTGGGACTGTTTACGTAACTTTCTGTTCTCAATATGCGTCTCCGGCCGCGGCGGACAACGGGACGGACATTTACCCTGGGCCCCGCCTCCCCTGCCACTTTGAGGAGCTGTAGCCTGGCCGGATTCAAATTTTTCCGCGTGGAGTTTTGCATGCGGTCCTTATTAAGCAAATGCATCATAAATATATGGGTGACAGAAGAACTCATACTCCTTTGAATCTATGATACGCCAAACTTTTTTTTACCAATATTACTTAAGTAAAGTAAAAACAATTACAACAAAGTTCGAATTTCGAGCCTCAGATGACAATCTACTATCATCGTGACGATTCATTGGAGTGGAAGCATGCAACGCCTAGATTTTCCAGTGATGACGACTTGCCCCATGTTAGGCAGAGATGTTCTAAAGATGTTCCAGACGAAAGACCTGTCAGAAGGGCATAAGACGCAGACGAATCCGCCTATCTCCATGCAATGAGTACCGGCTCGGTGAGGCAGCAGTCATCCGAATTAGATGCAGCCTCAGGTTGCCTGCGAACAGCGAAAGACCTATTTCAAGGCATATACTTCCGTCTTTTCTGCAGTGTTTTTCCTCATCGTGCCATCTGAGTCGAATTCAGCTCGATAAACGCAAGCATATGGACAGAGAGCCTTTAGGTTTTTACACAGTGCTTCGAATTCATTACATGGCGTTATCAGGAAAGGATTCGTTGTACAACTAGAGGCGAATGTGACCGAAGACACGACGGATTTGAATGTTTGAAGCATTTTCTGTGTTTATAAACTGCGGGCTATAATGGGCGGGGCTTGCAGACAATCCCCATTCGAAGATCGACAGCTGATGGACAGTTTATGGTTTCAACCCCTTCTTGTTAGTTGACGACAAGTGCAAAAGTCGTACAGGTATGTAGGATAAGGGATTCTAGTGAAATTCGATGCTTCAAATAAAAGCCTTTTTGTACGAAAAAAAATTTCAAAAAAAAAAAAAAACCTCCAAACCCAGTTCGATTTTCTACTATATGAGTTCATATTCAGCAGAAAGTTTGTCGAATACGAAATACTTACGAATTATGGCAACAATTCAGAGGTTAGTCCGAAGTCTAGGAGTGTGCGCACTTATGAGAAATTTGATGTCGCACTCACGGCGCCGTCAGCACAGCTTGCGGCGGTTATTTGGAATTCCGCTCAGGACGCAAGGGTCTGGTACCATGAAGGTTCTTGAAAAAAAAGCTGTTCATCTCATCATTATCTTGGAAACTATAACTTTCCTCTCCAAAAAAAAAACAAAATGGTGACATAAAAAAGAAGCGATAGCATTACATGATAACAGTTCTTATTATGAAATAATTAATTCGGGCGTAAAACTCTAGAAAGAGTGCAATGTACGCAACCACACGCGAAGAATCCGCGGCGCCCCTCGCCACGCGCGCCCGTGCAAAGATTTGTCGTAAGTGTACACACCTGAAGTCTACTATTGCAGTAAATACCATGAAATCGAAAAACATGAGTGACATCTGTCTGAAAGTGTCGCACCTCGAAATAACAGAAAGTAAAGGGCGTTTGCAACTGTACTTCTTTCAAAAACCTGAACGGGCTAGCAAGTGGATTGCATGGAATTACACTACGTGAGCAGCTAGACAAGGAATTGTCCTATAAACCATCCTTGGGTTCTAAACCTAGCCTTTGGTGAAGTAGTCAATAGTTAAGGTTGCAAAAAGCTTTCGGTTTGCAAAAAGCTGGTAAAGTTGTCAAGCGACTACATATATAGACATGTCTCGCACAAGGGTCTCTGGTCAGCAGTCTCGAAAATCATTTATTTGTTTACTTATTTATTTATTCATTAGAGGTGTCGCCACTCTGATAATACGTGACATAATGCGCACATTCAAAAGAAAAGAAATATTCTAAAGGCACATTCCAGGATTACCCTGAGTGGGTTAAAGGCATATTCCACGATTATTGGGATATCACATCCCGCCGTGGATGGATAGTTCGATCCAAGCTACGTAAGCTGTACCTTTACCGAGGTGTGGGGGTCAGTTCCTGGAGCGTGCAGAGCCAAAGAATCTAGCGCAACAGCTCGGCCACGCCCACCCCAGCCGGGGGTCTGCCTTTACTCTTCGACTCTTATCTTTGACATAGGTAGACTAGCTACGTAGCCAAGATCTTGAAACTGGTAGTAAAGCAATCGTCTCGTGATGTAAACCAACTACTGAGTGACCTGACCCCACACTAAGCACCGGAATACTTGCAACACACCCCCGGCTGGGGTGGGCGGGGCGAGCTGTTGCGCTAGATTCTTTGGCTCTGCACGCTCCAGGAACTGACCCCCACGCCTCGGTAAAGGTACAGCTTACATGGCTTGGGTCGAACTATCCATCCACGGCAGATGATGTGATATCACCATAATCCTGGAATATGCCTTTAAAGCGCTAATTTATGGAATCCGAGATGCTGAGGAATACACCGACAAGAAAAATCCGAAAAAAGTCCTCGAATAGAGCAAAAATAAGGCCTCCTGTCATCTGGCCTTCGACGAGATTACCGCGTGAAAACGAGCCTTTGAATCAGTTCCCGCTGGCTGGTATAAAAAGGGACTCTAGGATATCACCTGTTCCCTCATGTCAACGTCTCCTTTATCATTGGCATCTCTTCCTTATCTTATATTATCACAGAAATCGTAGGCCTCATTTGCCACGTTGTTGCCATCATTGCCACCGTCATTGCCAGCAATCACGTCTGAAATGGGCGCGCGCGAGCTCCAGGGTGCGGCCGAGTTGGCTTCAAGAGCTTCGCGCGCTGCGATGACTCATCATGGCGCTTCGATATGTGCACAGCCTCCCTGCCCGTTTGGGGAACTATTAGGTCAGAAAGGACTGCAATGTTTCCCTGATCCTGGAATGTGCCTTTAAGGCGAAAACGAGAAGCAATAAACAACAGTAAATGAGAAGAGGGGTGATCGGGTGCAGAGGGTATACCGGAGTCGGACTTGTAACCAACACATTCATGTAATAGTGGAAGAAGGATGCACTCCCACAGGAAATAAGGGAAAATTTTCCGCGTCTGATTGAAGGTTCTTGCCATGTTGCGCATCGAGTATTTCTTCGCACAAGTTCGATTATCGCCCCGTGTTTGCTCAGATGAACTGAGTACTAACTCGTGGAGAGGAATCTTTCTTTTCCTTTCACACGCAGAACTTGAAGGAGCTCCCCACCTGTGCTTGCTCTCATACTTTGCGAAGCCGTCTTGTCTTGAGTCTACACCACGTCCTATTTATAACTTGCGACTCTATAATGAGAGTACAGGGGAGGTCGAGGATTCCCCACGGGGGGATGGGGGGGGGTCGTATCTGACCGGACAGGAGGGAGCTCATACCTGCAAAGGTCAGCGACAAACACTGGAATTTAAAGTTTCAATGGGCAACTTTTAACAGTAGACTTTTAGCGTTTATACCTGATCTTCTGCAATACTCCTATCCAGTAGTTATGACTTTTGTTGATGCTGAACAAAGGGCATGTATTTCACATCGAACCCATGTGAGGAAATGTAAAATAAATATCTTCTCGCTTCACGTAAGAATACGAATACATAGCAATGAAATACATTGCAACTGTACAATCCATCAACAACTATTGGTATTGTGGAGGTCAAAAAAAGGAGAGGGTCGTATTCTGTTTCTGCAGAGTGAGGTGGGGGTCGTACTGAGCGGATAATTTCCTCGACACCAAGTAATGCTCTGTCTATAGTGTATCTTTCATTTTGTTGAATATTTCATACAGCAATAGAAATAGCTAGTGATAGAAGCCTGGAGGTTCGTAAGTACAAAAGAGCGTGGGTTGAGAAGGTTGGAAAAAAGAGAGAAAAGGAAGAGGAGGAAGGCATCATCATCAAATGACGCGATTGGGTCACAACTTATAAATAGACGCATCGTAGCGGAAGTCGTAAACGGCGTTACAAACTATTGGAATGGTGTTGTTAGTTTTCGGAAGTACCAAACTCGACATACTGAACGGTTTGAAGTTAAGTATTTGTTTTTAATTTTGTGAGCTTTCAACTCAGAATAAATAATTAAACAAATTGATATTTCTGGGGGAGGGAGGTTGTAACAGAGTTAGTTTGGTTGCAGCTTCGCACGCCAAAAGCTGATTCTGAACACTAGGACAAAACCAAAACAATGATGAATGTCCACCCTCTGCAGTATTGTGAGCGTGTTCACTTATGCGAAAAACATGTCCAATCGGTAACTATGGATTTTAGCTTGGCATATCCATTTTTAATAGAAAATGGCATGCTCTTCAGACCGAAAAAAGCGCCTACCATTATTGAGCAGTTTTTTGAGAGTAGCTTTAAAAAACGGTGTTTTCTGACCGATCGCACTGTACGACTTCCAATTTGAGAGAATTGCGTCAGAAAGGGCTAGGAGTATACATTCTATACTGGAATGGCTCCCCAGAGAAAGGGCAGCACATGTCTCACCAGCTTTTAGATCTAAAGGACAACGTTCTCAAAAGGTCAACCAGCGCAGGAAACCATCATTTGAACGCCAGAAGCTCAATTCAAACGATTCCATGATACCCCGAAGAATTAAGAGGAGAAAATGAAGGCCTGAAGAGATGGAGAAGCTCGATAACGAGTTCCACCACTCGACAATCTGGATCTTAGTGCTACATAGAGATTAGCTATGTTCTCCTGCGCTGTAATTGAGGAGGAATACAGCTTCCATTCGAGGTCGTATTTCACTCAAAATTTCATGAACCACAACAGCCTGGCAAATGTTCTACTATGGAAAGTGGCCGTGACTTTGGAGTTCTCCTACATTTTCTGTGTAACTAGAGATGTCCATACGACCGCGTTCATACTCTGCGATGCCGACGGCAAGGCGTGGCTCTGGCTCTCGCTCAGTAGGAATACGGCCCAATCGTCCGCCTTTTTTTGCATTCTGACAATCGTGAGAAAAGATATCGTTTCATTTTATGTAGGTCTTCCTCATTCTCAACGTCTTCCGGTTGCTTCATTTCCTTTGTGCAAACTTAAATACTCACATGAACAGCTCTAGTTCAATGTTTTTATGTCTCCTTCATTTGCCTTGAGGTTATGAAGTGGAATAATTTAGTGATCTTCAAACGTTATAAAAGACCTTACGCTACCTGAAAGGCACTTTCTAGGATTACCATGGATGGGGTCAAGCGTTGCATCAGGGAAATAGAAGTGCTGAGGAATACGACGACAAAGAAGAATCTTAAAAAAATTCCCCAAAAATCGCAAAAATGAGGCCTCCTGCCCTCTGGTATCAAACGTGATCACCACGTGGAAGTAAGCCATTAGGTCAGCTCTCGTTGGAAGGCATCATGAGGATTCCTGAGGTATAACCCGTTTCCCCTGTCAACGTTTCCTATCACTGAATTTGTGTTAGACAATGTGAGACTTCCAAAGTTTATTCCAAATGACTCAAAACAGCTTTCACAATGCCGGTCGCAAAAAATTGTTGCGAAAGAAATTCGAGCCTTACAGGCAAGCTTTCGGCGCCTAGTGCCTTCACCAAGCCTGAAAATGTACAAATTAGATGTTATTTTAGACTCTGTTGAGGGTCTACAGTCGTATTTGTACTGAAGCAACTTACTGCTGCCACAGGACCACTGTACTTACCGCCACAATGGGTGTCCCTCTGGAGCAGAAATGGTTGACCCACCCTGACTTAACCCTTATAAAGCGCAGATGTGCTATGACTATCAGGGTGGACTATGATGATATTTGATATCACACTCATTCCACAGTGCATAACACTGTAGTCATGTGATAAGCTCAAGAGAGTCACGTAGCTCATCTCTGCTATTTGTTTCTGGGAATAACCGTCTTATTTCCAGCGCTTCGAGGATTTTTCTTTCCCCAGTATTTTCAATGGAGCGGTGCAGTACTTTAATGATAAGGGTGAGGGGTGCTTCGCGGGCATGCTTTTGGGTCCTTTTGGGTCCTGCTTGGAGAAACTGTTACTTGAATATGATGTTGGATTTTGCAAAGCCCTGCGACATTCGTCCAGTCGCTTGAAAAGGGGCCTTTTTGTTTCTCCCACGTACTGTGGAATGAGTGTGATATCAAATATCATCACAGTCATAGCACGTCTACGCTATTTGAGGGTTAAGTCAGGGTAGGTCAACCATTTCTGCTCCAGTACCAGGAACACGCATTGTGGCAGTGAGTACAGGGGTTCTGTGGCAGCAGCAAGTTGCTTAAGTACAAATACGACTGTAAAACCTCAAACAGACTCTATAATTAACATCTAATTTGTACATTTTCATTCAGAAAGGCGCTAAGCGCCGAAAGCTTGCCTATGAGGCTCGAATTTCTTTTGCACCATTTTTTGCGACCGGTATTGTGAAAGCTGTTTTGAGTCTTTTGGAATAAACTTTGGAAGCTCACATTGTCTTACACACAGTCAGATCACATGAGGCTTCTGGACAAGACAATGCCCAAGTTTCCTATCACTACTGAAATTTCCTTTACGTTATCTTATCGCATAAATCACAGGCTTTATTTGCCGTGCCGTCTCCACCGTTGCCAGCGTAATTACCAGATCACGTCTAAAGTGGGCGCCTGGGCTGTATGGTGGGATCGCACTGTCTTCTTTGGCTCTTACAGGCTCCAGGAACTCACATTCACGCCTCGGTAAAGGTACAGCCAACGTGGCTTGGGTCGATCTATCTGACAAAGGAGTGGTCTGCAGTACCACAATAATCCTTGAATGTGCCTTCAAAATTCAGATTCAAAAGAACTCGCTACGTCATCAAACGCTTGTCTTTATCTCTGGAGATTATGCTAATTCCTCAGTGTGCGAGTTTGAAAGAAAATCTGTTTGGTCCACAGGAAGTATTAGAAGAGCCAGGTGATGCGCTTAAAATCTAATACGTACAGGTAATCGCAGGTAGGTTAAGTGGATACGAAGTAAATTTGATGTCGCTCTTCGAGTAACTTTAACAAGGAAGGCCCATCAGGTCATGGTGAGCTTTTTCAAAACGGTTTTTTGCATTTTATAGGGTCCCATACATGAAGCAAAAAACCGGTCTCAAATTTGGCTAAATGGTTTTGGGGGGCCCAGAAAATGAGTGACAAAAGTTGCTCAGAAAGGAACAATTTTGACCGATTTGCTGCAATGCTTTCCAGCTGCGGCGTTCAGTATATGCATATCAGAAGACTGTCTTCAAACCTATGCCGAAACCACTGCGATCTCGTTCAAAAATGTAGAATCACATATGGTAACTGCTAAACGAAGCAAATAAAGCTGATAGGGGATGCACAGGCTATCGTGCTTGCAGCGGTTGGATGGTCGAACGGATAGTGGGAGAGATTGGCATTGGCACGGTGGTGGGGGTGTTTGTGGTTCAAGTCCTCTCGACGTTTTCGATTTTGCATTTTCTTAATTTTCTTTGTGCAGCGCTATACTATTTGCGCACATGCAAAATGGCCCCAATTTTCGTCGCTGGTGCACGAAAGTGACCTCATTTGCAAGCTTTCAGTGGTTACGCTGGTGCACGAAAGTGACCTCATTTGCAAGCTTTCAGTGGTTAAAGTGTTTGGACCCTTCGGCGCCCCTAGCACGCGTGCCAAGCGTTTTCCTGCGAAACTAGTAAGATATTCGTGCTCAGGAGACTCGACTAGCCCGATATACAAAATACTATCCAAATTGAGATTTTGACCCAAACTCGAGACAGTAGGGTGGACATGGGCATACAACCACTGCACTACTTGTACAGACGAGCAACTTACAGCCTCGATTAAATCCAATCGAGCATGTGCAGAAACAACGCATTCCAAGTGAACTGCACTTAGCAACACCATGCGAAGGCAAAAGATAGCAAAGATTTCCTTATATCGGCTAGGGAGCTCCTTTCGTTGAGTGCTCTTTACTATGGCACTAGCAGTACTATCGGTCGTGCAATTTTCCGAGTTTGGGTCCAAACAGCGATTAGGCTGAAAACTTGTCATCAAGGGTAGTTCGACCCCCTGAGCATGAATATCACACGTAATTTGCGGGAAAACGCCTAGTTCCCCTGTTATTAGCGTTGGCAGGTCCAAACCAATCATTCGCTTAGTACGCAAAAATACTGGAGATAAAGGTTCCCTGGTAGAATAAAAATTGATTTTGCACATATTTTGCACGTATGGTCTTAAATGAGCACAAATGGATGAAAACTAGAAAAATGCAAAAATTTGTCCTCAGTGGGGACCGAACCATCAACTATTTTCTGGGCCCCCCAAAACCATTTAGCCAAATTTGAGACCGGTTTTTTGCTTCATGTATGTGACCCTATAAAATGCAAGAAACCGTTTTGAGAAAGCTCACCATGACCTGATGGGCCTTCCGTGTAAGAGAAAAGCGATTAAAAAAATGGTGAAGGATAGTACGAGTGGAAGCCGGCTCACTGAATTCATTCGAGAGATGAAGAGGTGGGCGTCGTGTTGTTGCCCCTCTACAACCCACTTGTTTTTCAGACACGTTTGTGCTCTGCATAGGAATGGCCATCCAGCCGTTCACATAAAACAGCTTGTCAAGCTTGTCAAGGATATCCTCGGTCAAATTGGGTGGAGCTCATTCCATCGCCACTATGCGTTTGCAGCTCTCTGAGAGACTCTCTCGTTCTTTCTGAGAGAGAAAATATGAAGGTGGTAAGAATAAATCTGCTTTTACTCATTAATCTGTACCCTTTACGTGGCATTCGTCATTGAAGCATTGACTCTCAACGGTCTGGATGCTTGAGAGCATTATATTAGCATTATATGTAAGGGACCAAAGCATCGGAAGGAGTAAATTTTGCAGATTGTGGAAAAATTGTAAAATATGAAGGAAAGCAAGCAGCGGAAAGCTGAGAAATGAGTTTTCCGCTGTACACGCTTCACCCTTTGAGAACTGCTTAATTCATGAAAGTAGTACTCCCAAACTACTCTCGCAACGGATGAACGGCAGCACGACTTGAAGTGCTGCGGGATCGTGATAAGATCAATGCTGCGCTCTTTCAGTGCGATTTTCACTAGACATCACCTCTTCTAACCGTTTTTTATTCCTCGTGTTTTCGAACATGCTCTGCATTTTTCTACAAAATTCGTGTATGTACTTGATGAAACGTCTTCTGATCTACAGAATTGCTTATTTTCGGGGTCCTTCGATTATAATATTCATGAGGTTCAGAAACTGAGTAATTTGCAGGCAAATGACTGCACTTTTGTCTAATCGAGGTCCAAAAAAGCTGACCTTTCCGCGCCCCCGAGTCATAGAATAATAGGGGGAATTATGCATCGTTGGTCAATTTACTGTTATAATTGAGAGTTCTTGTTCCAATAGAATTGCTTGGTGAAATTCCGATTTTTAGCCGGGAAGGGCAAATGTCAAAAATTGCCTTTATTTGTTGAGTACCCCATTCCTGAGTCTCAGAAGTATTAAACTATGAAAGAATCCGAAAAAACGATTGGTCATAATTGTGGAGCAGACAAAGTTTCATCAAATGCATACATGGATCTTTTTGAGGCCTCGATGTAGGCGAAGAAGAAAAGATGCCAAAAGTGCTTACTTGTTGTGCACACCATTTCTAAGCCTAAAAAACAATAAATAATCAATTTGTTCATTAAACAAATGAAGGACTCAAAAAACAAGCAGTACCATGTTGTGGAGCGGAAGAGGCTCTATAGAATACATGCATAAACTTTGTCTAAAGAAAGAGAGACTTGCGATACACAGAGGAGACATGAGCTTATTGCACTACCTTATACTTCTGAAGGCTCCCATTTTGTTGACCCGATCCAGGAGCCAACATACTTCTTTCCTTGCTCTTGAGTTGATTCGTATGTATCTTCATCATGAAAAAAGCTTTCAATGCCCACGATAGAGGCAGTACGCAGGATCAAGCATTTCATTGAATTGACAAAAACGACCTTGGAAGATACGACCTCTTTAAAGTTTCCGCAACCCTTGATCCAACCTGGCAGCATGCACACAGTTGAGGACAAGGGAGGAGAAGCGATGCTCACATTTTACATTTTGGAAGGGAAACTTATGCTTCAGGTACAAATCGATCAGTGCCTCTCAGAGTGTGAAAAGAGGAAGAACTGTTCCTGCAAGCGATACTTCTGACGAAGCTATAAACAAGCCGCGAGGGAACTGCTCTTAGGCCAGGTAAGCGTGCTGACATTAATAAGTGGCTTGTATGTTCAGTTATTACTCGTACTCATGACATGAAACTTGCCACGCCAAAATCAGAGTTCTAGCAGAACATCTCGAAAGAAAGTAAAAAACGACTTGAAAGTACAGTAATGTTGAGTTGGTAACGGTTGGCCACTATGTACCCAAGTGAGCTGAGCTGCGTTCTCGAGAATTTAGGAAAATAAGCTGCATAACTTTTATCCTCTGAGTACTGATCTATAAAGCGATCATGCACGGAAAATAACTTTCTCTATTGTCCGTATATCTATGTTCTGTTTGCCTAATGAGGTTCACATAAAGTTTCACGCGAAAAAGTGAGAGTCTGACTAAACTTCTCAAGGTGGCAGACGATGGAGCGGTACTCTAACAATAAGTGGGTGCCCCCATCGTCATCCGCTGCGGTCGGAGAGGTGTGGTGTAGCCTTATGTTGAATTTCCGAGCGGGGATTTTCTTCGCGTGTCATTGCGTACATTGCGTACACTCCCTCTGAAGTTTTACGCCGAAGTAATTATTTCTTGATTCGGATTATTATCATGTAATGTTACAGATACAAATTAGCAAGATAAACAGTGTTTCTTTCACTGTTTATCTTGCTAATTTGTCTTATCAGGGCACAAACGCTATTATTTTAGATAAAGATGAGATAACCAGCTATTTCTTTCAAGGACCTCCATGACCACAAAGCGAAAATTCGGCACAGGGCTACAAACCCCGGTCAGAGACGTAAAGTGAAACTGATTACGTAAGTTTCTATTCCCTTTTTGCTTTTCTGACCGTGGTCGACGACGGGGCGGGCACCCACTCGGAGGTCACGTTCCGTCGCCCTGCACTTTGAGGAGGTTAGCCAGGCCCGCTTTTTCGCAAAAGTTTGCATGTGGCCCTTATAAAGCAAATGCAACATAAATGTATGGGTAAGAGAAACCCATTTTCCCGCCAGTGATTACTTCGAGTAGTAGTTCCTCGCCTTAGTTGGTGTGGTTGTCGCGAAACGTTCTGCGAACATAAACTAAACTTTAAGCAGACTAGTGACCGTCAGCGATCTTCAACATCGAATACCGCCCCAAAACATGATCCCACAAAATGTGGCAGCGCTAGACGGAACATCATATGATCCACAACAATAGATCATGGTGGCCAAAATAACATCATCCTGGGTAATGATTTACTGAGCAAACTCCCCTCGTGGTCCATTGATTACAGCAACCGTACCTTTACCATGGCGGACACTGACCATGCTCCGCTAATGCTCGTGTCCCAGCCCGAGCAACTCCATCATAAGTCCCTCATGGTCACACCCGCAGTAATTAAGGGTGATACTCCACTTCTTCTAGTAGCAATCCATCCGCCAAACCAGAGGTACTCTATAAAGGTCAGCACTTCTAGTAGCTAATCCATCCGCCAAACCAGAGGTACTCTATAAAGGTCAGCACGTTTCATCCGCCGTTCCTCTCCTCCAGGATGAAGATTCAACCCTTGCGGTTTCAGGATCACCCCCATTTGTGGGCAAGGTCTCCCCTAGGGCGGAGCGCCCAAGCATCGAGAACCGTTTCGAGTCGTGCCCTATCGATCTTTCCCATGTGGAGGTCTTCGAGGACTAATGGAACAGTTAGCTGAATTATTCTATGAATTCCGAGATAGGATCTCTTCAGGGTCCTACGACATCGGCAATTATGAAGATTCTGAAATTGTTATAAGAACGACCACCGAGTGTCTCACAAGATCTCGGCCTCCCCGCATCCCCGTAAAATTTCCGAAAGAACTTGATGACCATATCAACAAGTTGCTCCAAGCCGGTCGTATAGTTAAGAGTGACACCCTCTGGGTCCATAATACGGTCTTGGTAAAGAAAAAGGATGGGTCCCTCCATGTATGCTCGGACTTCCGTCCCCTTAATGACGTGACAATTCCAGCCCACTACTCTACCACGGACTGAAGACTTGCTCGCAAAAATTTCTGGCCACAAATTTTGCACGACCTTAGACCTAGCATCCAGTTACATGCAGCTCTTGCTTTCCACGAAAAGTCAGGAAAAATGCGGTTGGGCCACCCAGCGCGGTATCTACTAATTTGTTTATCTTCCGTTTGGTCTTAAAAAGGCGGGGGCGTAATTTTCAAGAGCTGTGACCCGAATTCCAGCCGGTTCAGAGTCTAACTGTCTGGCGTGCTTAGGCGATACTGTCGCCTTTGACAAAGTCTTTCCTACCTCACAGGGAATCTTTACGCAAAGTATTTTATAGATCTCGTCTGCATAATATTGAAGCTTCAGGCAAAAACTTGCAGAAATTGCACGCTCACGTATTAACTTTTTAGGACACAAAATCTCTGGTGATCTCTATCCGCCAGCTCAAAGAAATATTCAATAAGAAGGAGAAGACTAGTATCCGTAAATTCTGGATCTTCTACATTAGAAGAGTGGTTCGTTTCGCCTCAATCTCAGACGAACCACTGTATTTCGTCAACCCTTGAGGCTCTTCAGTGAGAAGAGGGTTGACGAAATAGGAGAGTTATGATAAGTAAGTGTAAATAAGGAACATACCAAAGTAAAATGGGAAAGAAAAAAACAGTTTGAGTCCATGTTTGTAAAAGGGTAGTATTATGAGATGTATGAATAAGGGACTTGGGAAAGATAACGCACTAATACAAACACATATAATACTCAGCGCAGTTAAATTAAAGCACTGTATTTAGCGGGTAAGGGTCATGGAGACACAACGTGGTAATTGGAGCACTTTTGTTGAAAAATGTATCTGAGCATGCAGACAAGGCTGCTATGTAAACTTGTGAATACTTAAGATGTACCCACTAAGGACGCTATTGACTAAATCACTCAATTTTTTATAGCTACTATCAACCCCATATTTATAGGAAATGAACTTATTTTTATATAAACATTTAAGTATATTTGTAACAATGAAACTATTTTCATATTCATTTCCAATAAGAGTGTTGATCATTTCTTTAAGCTTCTTTAGGAAGACATCAAATTTAGTACAAGTATTGGCAATTCTAAGGGTTTCAGTGTATATAACAGCTCCCTTGATTGACTTAGAAATGTTAGAATTACTATGGGGGAACCTTAGAAGTTTGAAATTGAAGTCATCCGTTTTATTGTATAATTCAGTATAGATTCTATTATCTTCTATATAGATAGTCATGTCCAGATAATTACTATGAAAATCCGTGTTATTTGTCTTTTTAAGTTCTAACCTGTTATGATATACTTCAACTAACCGGGTGTCTATGTCAGACTCGTTTTGATTATGAATTACTAACAGGTCATCCATGTATCTGTAAGGTATAAAGAGCTTTGCTTCATCGAATTTAGTAAGTCTAGCATAACTGTACTCCATGTAGGATAGGGTGAGATCAGCTAATAGTGGGCTAAAATTACCTCCTTGTGGTACTCCTTTATTTTGTTTGTATATATGTTCAGTAAAGATACAGTAACTGTTTTTTAAAAGAAATTCCGTGAAGTATATTAGGTCACTAATATGGTAGTATCTATAGTTATCCTTAATATTTTCACAGTTACTGTAAAAGACATGATATCCGTTTGTTGCTACATATTTTTTAATGGCGTTCTTAAAACACAGAATTAAAATTTCTTTAATATTGTTTAAAATGATGTTGTGTTCCATTAGTAAACATGTCAGTGAAATCAGCTGTGTATAACTTCAAATTTTCATAAGAAATATTTGTAAGTTCTGTACCAAAGGAAAGAGAGAATAAAGGGATTGAAATAAAAAGCAACATAATGTTGAAGTGTAAGTTTTTAGGCTCGTTTCGCCTCCTTAACTCAGACGAGCCATGTGTTTTCATCAACACCCGGAGGCTGATCAGTGAGTAAGGCGTCGATGAAAACAAAGGAATTGTTAAAAAGGTGAAAAAAGGTAAAAAATAAAATTAAAATTAAAATTAAAATTAAAAGAAATAGTGTTAAGATAAACAAAATCAAAAAAGGAAGAAACAAAGGAAATATATAACAGTACACAAAAAAGTACAAAAAAATGTAAAAACAAATGAAAAACCCATAAAGAAATTTTAAAAGCACAGAAAAAGCGTACCTGTGTGCTTGTAATAATTTTCCACAATAATCATACCATATAATAAATTCCATAACAAAAATTCAATATAGCGAGTAAGTCCCTGAAAGGCAATCAAGGTTGCATCAGCACAACGGAGAAAAGATCGATCGCAACGAGACACAATAAACATAGGAGAAAAAAACGATCGTCACGATACAAATAAACTTATACATATATAAAGACGATAACAATCGTTATGCACGTAAGAGAAGTAGAGAAATAGGATCGAATAGAGGGCAATAGGTGCCCGAGGTTGGAACAGAAGTAAAAATGAAATAAAAGCCACGAAGGAACGTCATAATATATTGGGTTTGATACTCAGGCTAATTATCATCCACCTATAAATAGATTGATTGGGGCGCGCTACCACCCTGTCCTCCGTTGCTATATAAGAGTCTATGTTTATGATAGGAAAATATGTGTTCAAGTGGGAAAGGTGCAATAGAAGTGTTGACTGACTCCAAAAAGGAAGTAAACGAAGTAGTGCAATGATGAAGAAAGGGGAGGCAGAACGTGATAAGGTAAGAAAAACTTTTAAATTGAATAATGACCTAAAGTCCCATTGACTAATATATTAATCTTTTTAAAATCATCTACTATGCCGTACTTATAGCTAATGAATTTGTTGTTATATATACATTTAATAATATTAGCTGTTATAAATTCACTATGATATCCATTACATAAAAGAACTGCAAACATATCTTGTATCCTACTTATAAACGTTTGCATTTCCGTGCAAGTATTAGCTATTCTGAGAGTTTCAGTGTAAATCACAGAAGCCTTGGTGTTTTTAGAGATGTTAGTAGCATGATGTGGAAACCTAATAACCTTGAAATCAAAATCATCTGTTTTGTTATATAATCTAGTTTTTACCCTATTCACATCTATTTCAATAGTCATGTCCAAGTAATTACCATAAATTTCAGAGCAGTGAGTCTTCTTAACCTCTATAGTACTTTTACAAACTTCTTTAATACATTCATCTATAACTGCTTCGCTTTCATTGTGTAGAACTAATAAATCATCCATATATCTATATGGTATGAACAATTTATTGCTATTAAATTTCTTGATTTTAGAATAATTATATTCCATAACAGAAAGAGTGAGATCGGCCAATAAAGGACTAAAGTTACCTCCTTGAGGAACTCCCTTGATTTGCTTGAACACACTGCCTCCAAAAATGCAGTAGCTATTTTTTAACAAGTAGTCTATCAAGAAAATGAGGTCAGTACTATTATAATATCTAAAATTATTTTTGACCACCTTGCCGTCAGTATAAAAAACAGTATACCCATTAGTAGCTATTAGTGGTTTACCAGAATTATTGAAACATAATTGCAATAATTGTTGCATATTATTAATGATTAAATTAGGATCCAAGTTAGTGAACATATCTGTAAAATCTGCCGTATATAACTTAATATTGTCCTGCTTAATGGCACAGAGTTCTCGACTAATATTAATATTGTTAATAGCCCAATATGTTTTAATAGTTCTGTTTCTATCTTGTATTACTCGTAAGTAATTGATAAAGTGACGTTTTATGTGAGAAAAAATTGCATGAAGCTCCATAGCTAAGGGTTTAATGCTACTTTTATGAGCTCCTGTAATAAATCGGAACTTGACCGGGTCTTTATGTAACTTAGGAAGAGCATAAATTGAAGGAAGGTCGGTTTCCGTGTTATTATGTAGATAATTACGAGTGCAAAAGAGTCTATGGCTAGTGATAATAGAATGCTTACTAGAATTGGGAACAAGCTCATATGTGTTTCTTGTGAGCCTATTTATAAAGGATCCAAAATTTGGATCGTATTCGATACCCATTTCTTCCATAAGCGTTGTAACATAAAATTTTTTGCAGATAAGACCATAATTATTACTGGCTTTGTCAAGAGGACAAAAAACAAATCTCTCTTGATAATGTTTGATATGATTGAAGGATACCTTTATTTTCGTACTGCTAATATTGTCAAGCGTGAGTAAGGGTTTTATCTTCTTATGGAAGCATGTGGAAAAATACTTATTGAGAATATTAACCTTATTACCATCAAGTTTATACCTGTTCCGGAAGAACGTAGTAATTTGCTTGACTGCATTGAAGTATGTATTTTTAACCTGCAACCTTGTTATCCCTGTATCAATTCTATACTTTGTACCTTTGAGCAGTATTTCTCTGAAGTTTTCATCTTCGATAATTCCCAGATCTCCGGTTACAACATGACCATGATGCATGTTAATATATTTTTTAACTTTTTCGTGATTACAAATACAGTCTCCCTTGATAATTTCTTCCAACGTAGCGGTGTCTAAATTAGTTAATAATTTATTATAAGTGAAAATTTTACTTGAAATGGGATTATTATACTTGAAAATCACCCTAATGGGCGTAAGTACAGAATTAGAATCATATCTATTGATCAACAGTCGTTTAACAAACCCAGAGTTGAAAATCCTATTAAATGGAATTTCATTAAAGATTCTACTTTTGTAATGTATAGTGACATTATGGCACAAACATTTAGGTTTCTTGACCTCGTTTGTATGATAATGTAAGTGTGCTAATATACACAAAATCAAAAACCTTGTTTTGTTGGCCACATTCGACAAAAAATGGTCGCTGTGAGAGGCTCTAATCAATTTATTGATTTCTGACTTACTCAATGTTTTAATTAGTCTGTAGTACTGCATGGGTTCAATAGTTCCTTCCAGGTTACATATTTCATCTATAATTTGTTCAGCGGTTTTATTACTTCCATTTCTGTTACTCTTTGAGCCTCTATTGATTCTTTCTTTAACAATTCTTAAACTGAAAAAAGGAGGGTTGCATTGGAATGAGATAGGATTGTCCACGTTTGTGATGTTACCGTATCCTTTAATGTTATCATTCAAACCGAACGGGAAAGGTGTCATTAAAAGTTTAATCCAGAACAATTCTTTATCAAGTAGTGTTTTTTTATCATTAGTTTTGATGGAATCTAAAACGGTTACAGTGATTCCATTTTTACAATTATAGAAGTGGTTGTATAGCGGCGAGTTAAGTTTGTGAGAGGATATGTTTGAAAGGTGTTCTTTGATTCTATCTTTAAGTTTCCTAGTTGTAATTCCTACATATTGCATACCACATTCAATACAGGTGATACAATAGACTACGTTTTTAGTGTCACAATTAGTGCCATTTTCTTTGTAGGTATAAGCTTTGAGTCCTGTAACATGAGATATTATATTATTGTCATTGTTGGTTACATCACATACTCTACAGGCCTTATTACACTTACAGCCATCATTGTTATAACCAAAATCTTTGATGCAGTAACGGTTGGTCCTGTCCCTTATTTTGGTGAACACCAAGCAATTGAAGTAGTTATTAGCGTTGACTTTTTTTGTTTTTGACCTGTTGTGAGGGTGGTCAAACCCAAGAGCAATGAGGAGTCTTCCTTGGAGGTTTGGCAGGGCTGCTGCCAGGGGGTGACACTCCCTGCTTGTTCCAGAAGGAACGACTAGTACCGGAGGCGCCAAAAATAGACCCCTCATACTTGCCAATTTTTGACTTGCTTAACCCCATCGGCACTAATCCCTATTTTTAGTAAGAGGTATGGCCCTCTTGAAGTTGATGAAAAAGTGGAACTGGATCGTGTCGCAATCCAAATCCTATTTTTAGTAAGAGGTATGGCCCTCTTGAAGTGGATTGAGGAAATGGTTATGGATTGTGTCTATATCCACAAAAAAAGGGGGGGGGGGGGAAAGAAAAATAGCGCGCAGGCCAACCGACTGTAATGGCTGTATTATAATAGTTATGTTGTGATAATTATCGAATAAGGTAATTATTGATAGGAAGGGTAAAGGTTTGGCACATTACCAACTTTCAAATTCAAAAAATGACCTAATACCGTAGTCCATAGGCGGTCCTGTGAAGAATTGTCGTCTGTGGTAAGTAGCTATACTCCAAATTAATATAATCGTAAATAATCCATTCCTAAGAATACTGTTATTGGTTTTCAGAAGCCTGGTTTCGATGTAGAGAACGGTAATCAAGCCCAACGTAAGGAAAAGCAGCAGGAGCACATTAACAGAAGCATAATGTCTAAAACCCTAAAGGTTTTGTTCATTCCAAATAGTGATAGGTTGCCGTTGAAGGAAGTAGTTTCAATGTTCTTGAGAGACGTGGTGCGGTAAGTTACCAAAAAAATTGTTTAGTCTCCAATGTATGCTATAATTATTTTAAGGTACAACAACGTAAATGATCCGGTCCCACTAGGATGGGTAAAGGGAGCCGGCAGCACTGACGACACAATAAACTTTCGTGTAAGTGTACAATGACCGCAGAAGAAAGGTTAGAATGCGTCAAAGTATTTAGGCCGATATGAGCTCCTCCTTTTGGGAGCACTTCGTCGAACATGGTAAAAAGAGTCTGAATGAATTTAATAGGAAGAACGGCGCAAAAGTGAAAGTGGTAAGAGGGCAAACGTTACAAGTGGCCGACATTGACAATTTGGGGTGCGCATTAAAAAATATATTAAAACTATAAAAATGAAGCTACCATATTATGGAATTTCAGGTTGTACCTAAGAAAGAAAATTAGAGAGTATTGTACGGAAAAAAATATTAAACAGTATTGTACGGAAAAAAATATTAAACGGCCGGAAATAATTTTAAAAAATGGGTATTTAACCTTCCGCAACAACAGTGTAACGGATGGTGCGGTGAGAACCATGTATCACTTAATGGAATATTTGAGTTTCTTGCAGTACATATTTGAGAAATTTTTAAGTGATCTGTCATGAACAACATTTAGAAATATAAAGCAACCACGTTGGCAGTGCTATTAGGATGGGATTATGCAGATTGGAACGGGCTACCCATAAAAGGGTTGATGACAGAGCATGAGGTAAAAGAGTTTGAGGTAAGTGAAAAGTAAAGTAATGTTATGATATATGATTAAACTAAATACTTCCCAGGAAGGAAAGTTAATGTGGGGATCCAAGACGTTGGAATCTATTTTACATGAAAACGAAACCACATCCAGTAGTAATATAAGCACGGTAATTCCTTCTCAATCTTACAAATGACTTTATAACTATTGAGTTGCAGGGGAAAATAAAAGTCCACCTAATTGCAGGATCGTCGAAGTAATAGAAAAAGGGAAGCTGCCGAATGCCACAAGGGAGCTCAGAAACTTCCACGAAAAGACTAGAACGGAAATGGAATTAAAATTTTGTGTACTTTTAAACTATGAATAGTTTTATCAACATATGTTTCGTTGGGTAGAAAAAAGTTTTAAGAAAAGGAAGACTATGAAGAAATCGATTGTTAATAAAAAACATAACCAATTACTGGTTCAGATAGTTGTATCTAATAGCTACTGAGCTTTTTAAAATTATTTCCGGCTGTTTAATATTTTTTTCCGTACAATACTGTTTAATATTTTTTTCCGTACAATACTCTCTAATTTTCTTTCTTAGGTACAACCTGAAATTCCATAATATGGTAGCTTCATTTTTATAGTTTTAATATATTTTTTAATGCGCACCCCAAATTGTCAATGTCGGCCACTTGTAACGTTTGCCCTCGCACTGAGGGTCGACGTGAGCGGAAAAGGATGCGAACCATCCTTTTGAGCGTGAGCGAAACGGATTGTTCCGCTACCTCATATTCGGCCTTGTCGTCGAACATCGGGCACCATTTGGGAATGCTCGAGGTAGTCCTCGGGAAGCTGGCGGCACGACTTGAACCGTGCACAAACCTCCTGGTCAGCCTCATCCAATTCATCGCCCAACACGTCGCCAAGGGTCTTGAGGACCTTATTGAAGTCGATGGCCATGTGGGTCAGATTGCCGGCCGCCGCTGTGTCGGAGATATGCCGCACTACTTGCAGCTGAGGGAAATCATCCGGCGAGATGAGGGTCTCGGTGAAATGCGCCACAGCAGCATTTGTCGCCGTCGTGACTATAACAGTGGAATTCGGCTCGACCGAGGAGAGTGCTGCAATAAGGGCCCCGGCAAGTGTTTTTCCGGTGCCGAAGGCGGCCTGAACGTCTACAACTTTGAGGCGGATCAAACGGCTGGCGCCAGGGATCCATAGGACGGCCTGGCGACCGGCGGACCACCCCGCTTCCAAAGTCATATCCGACAGGATAACTCGCAAGCGCATAGGGAACCATTCCGGTGTGACGACCGTAGCCTCACCTCGGTGCAATCGCCGATCATCGTCTGCGGAATTGACGGCCTAGCGCAGAACAAACGACGTTGCAGATCTTACCAAGCCGTTTCCTGGCGAGGTCTTTATCTGTCTGGTAGCTGGTAAGTTATTGAGGCGGTCTGTGGGCCAGTCCCGCTCCTCCTGCGAGATGCGATTCACGGAGAGGGGCAAAATGCCCTCATCGGGGTGCATTGGGAAAAAACAGCGACGATGTTGGCCAGATGGTCCCTCGTCCAAAGGAAACGGGAGGTCCCGAGAAGCGCATTGCCGGCGAGGCGTTTGCGCGCGAACACACAGACACGTCCTCGTATAGGACGAGCTGGTCCATCGGAAAGGTGCAGAGAAAAGGGGTGATGATGACGGCTTTGGGGCAGCCTTCAAAAGCAGCCCGAGATGAGATAACGCGGCCACGACGGGCACCCAAGGAAAGGATGATACCGTAGATGGGCTCGTCGCGTTTAGTGGGTGTCGCGAAAGCGAAGTGCGATGCCTTGAAAAAATACACAGAGGAGATGTCGAAAGCCGTCGTGCGGGGTATGCGCGATTGAGCGCTTTGAGCGCTTGCCGCGTGGGCTTACAAGATCTCAAGGCCATGCTGATCGAGGGTGATGCAATGGAGATCGCGTCGGTCAGGCCCGATAGCAAAGAATTCCTTTACTTCAGAAATGACGCCAGTGCCTCACCCGGTCGACACGATATGATACAAAACGGAAGGATACCGTTCCACTCAGTGGGAGCGGTGGCGTACGGATGCTCTGTAGCTGACGTCAGTGGATGATCCGCAACGTCAACGTTGTCGCAGGTACCTGCGAGAAGATCGTTGATAACCTGCAATGATCGCTCACAAAACGCGAGCGAGTCGTCCAGATGGGGGACCTCAGTGAAAGGGATCTCAATGGGAGGGCGATCCTACCGTAGTGTTACCTGCGGAAAAAGAGATTTATTAAAACGAATGGAGAGATAGCCCGTGTCGGGTGAATGACGAAAAACGTAGATGCTCAACGTGGTGACCACCGTGGAGAGTTGTTCCAGTAGCATACGAATGGCGCGAATTAATAAAGCGCGTCCAAGGGTGGCGCTGGGCCAGATAATTGGTGTAAGCCAGGAGGTCTGCCGGCGCAATTGGCTGATATTTACCGTGGCAGCGAATAAGGAGAAAGCGGCCGCGGACGTTTGGCGCCTCGTACGCCTGCTAGAGAACCGCGACGTGTGTTGCCGCGTACTGAACCTGTTCCTGAAATGGAGGCCGATCCGACCAGAGGTTGTGTTGCAGTACCTCGCGTAGTGGGGCGCGCCACAGAGGCTCGACGTGTTGTTGGACCGCAAATGGCGCGGAGGGAGGTTGGTCAGCAAGCTCCTGCTGGGAGACGCTGAGCTGCTCCATGGACGTGGTTATGAGGGACAACGGCTGTAGGTCGTAGTGCGATGGGAGCGCCTCAACGCTGGTGGCGACGACATCAGTGGTTGCAGAGAGCCGCGGGCGCGAGAGGAGACGCTGCTAGTACGTGGGCGCTTCGAGTTGGACGGGGGTGGCACTTTACTACAATAGGGGCCCTTGCGTATGGGTCCACAGCCAAAATGGCAGGAGAACCCGGCGCAGCCGAGGTGTCCATGGCTTCCACAGAGAGCTCGGCGGGGCCACCCACAGGGGCTTGGGCCATTGGGGTATCAGCTGAAGAAGCGTTAACTGAGGAAGGAGTCGAGGACGAATTTTCCTCTTTAATTCCGATGACCTGTGGCATCGCGACGTTCAACCGAATGATCCGAAATGGAAGAATGCCTGTGTGTACCTTCCGGTGAGACGGAGCGCTCCGGTGACGGTGAAGGACGGTCCATCGAGCATCAAAAACATTTTCAGCAAAATACATCAAAAATAACAGGAGACTTGAATATAATACAGGAAAACAACTTCAGGAATTTATTACAAAAAGGTGCAAAATTCAGAATTGACCAAGGGATAAAAAGAGATATCTTCAAAAAGATATTCGATAATCTAATTAGCAATAGCATTGCCTTTTGTATCAAAAATTATAAGATAAAAGAACCAAAAATCAGTGCAATTAGACAACACTTATATTCCATTTACCATAAAAAATAAAACCACTTTTATTATACAACAATATTAAAGGTTCACGAGAAGTACTACCCCGTGATTTTATTAACTGCTACCATAATAACTATGTATTCTGTCCATTAGATAAAGCAAGCAACAATTATAGCATAATTTGCAAAAAGTTTTATCTGATTACAATTATGAAGGAAATGGGCATAACTTATAATAATGTATTATGTAATTTTGTATACGAAGATACAGATAATACTTATGAAGGTACACCTAATAGCAATAAAGCTTCATTGATTCTCAAACATAAGATCTTTTGCATTCGTAATAAAAATTAACTTTAATGCTAATTCCAACTTACCAATTATATACGCTATACCAAAATTACATAAAAATCCTTTCAAGTTTAGATTTATCAGTGGAGCTCACAATAGCAGTGTAAAGGGTATAGTTTTAGAACTACACACTATATTCACACATATTAAATC
Organism: Trichostrongylus colubriformis; assembly: GCA_963978905.1. Lineage (NCBI taxonomy): Eukaryota > Metazoa > Nematoda > Chromadorea > Rhabditida > Trichostrongylidae > Trichostrongylus > Trichostrongylus colubriformis. Next base: position 36,877,838 of record OZ022257.1, on the reverse strand, counting down.
ACATTTTGTCAATTACTGTAAAGTTGTGCAAGAACGTAATAAAACTATAAAAACATATTGGTCATTTAGCAACATAAACATTGGTACAGAACTTACAAATATTTCTCATGAAAATTTGAAGTTATACACAGCTGATTTCACTGACATGTTTACTAATGGAACACAACATCATTTTAAACAATATTAAAGAAATTTTAATTCTGTGTTTCAAGAACGCCAGTAAAAAATATGAAGCAACAAACGGATATCATGTCTTTTACAGTAACTGTGAAAATATTAAGGATAACTATAGATACTACCATATTAGTGACCTAATATACTTCACGGAATTTCTTTTAAAAAACAGTTACTGTATCTTTAGTGAACATATATACAAACAAAATAAAGGAGTACCACAAGGAGGTAATTTTAGCCCACTATTAGCTGATCTCACCCTATCCTACATGGAGTACAGTTATGCTAGACTTACTAAATTCGATGAAGCAAAGCTCTTTATACCTTACAGATACATGGATGACCTGTTAGTAATTCATAATCAAAACGAGTCTGACATAGACACCCGGTTAGTTGAAGTATATCATAACAGGTTAGAACTTAAAAAGACAAATAACACGGATTTTCATAGTAATTATCTGGACATGACTATCTATATAGAAGATAATAGAATCTATACTGAATTATACAATAAAACGGACGACTTCAATTTCAAACTTCTAAGGTTCCCCCATAGTAATTCTAACATTTCTAAGTCAATCAAGGGAGCTGTTATATACACTGAAACCCTTAGAATTGCCAATACTTGTACTAAATTTGATGTCTTCCTAAAGAAGCTTAAAGAAATGATCAACACTCTTATTGGAAATGAATATGAAAATAGTTTCATTGTTACAAATATACTTAAATGTTTATATAAAAATAAGTTCATTTCCTATAAATATTGGGTTGATAGTAGCTATAAAAAATTGAGTGATTTAGTCAATAGCGTCCTTAGTGGGTACATCTTAAGTATTCACAAGTTTACATAGCAGCCTTGTCTGTATGCTCAGATACATTTTTCAACAAAGTTGCTCCAATTACCACGTTGTGTCTCCATGACCCTTACCCGCTAAATACGGTGCTTTAATTTAACTGCGCTGAGTATTATATGTGTTTGTATTAATGCGTTATCTTTCCCAAGTCCCTTATTCATACATCTCATAATACTACCCTTTTACAAACATGGACTCAAACTGTTTTTTTCTTTCCCATTTTACTTTGGTATGTTCCTTATTTACACTTACTTATCATAACTCTCCTATTTCGTCAACCCTCTTCTCACTGAAGAGCCTCAAGGGTTGACGAAATACAGTGGTTCGTCTGAGATTGAGGCGAAACGAACCACTCTTCTAATGTAGAAGATCCAGAATTTACGGATACTGATCTTCTCCTTCTTATTATACCACACTGGTTTCATTGATCTTCGAGGGTAACCCGTTGACAATGAAATACCAGTTCCTTCTATCGGGTCTTGTATCTTTTTACCTTCTACTATTCTTTGAGGCGATTGCCTTTCTGTCACCGGTGGTGAAATCTTGGGACCGGTGGTCCATAATGACTCGACCGACGTTCTCTTGTTTTTAATACTCAGCCAAATTCCTATTAAATATGCTACATTTTCCTTTCATTTATTCCGTACTTTTATTCAACTAAACATCGACTCAACAAACATTAGCATTAACAACATACTTAAACATATGCCTATTTCAAAACATTGCAAACCTAATAACATTTTATTCCTACCTAGTTCATAATAACACATCTTAATTCTCTACATCATCATGTCCATATCGTTATCACAACGCGGTAACTTGGACGTGATTCTCCTACGTCTTTTACATTCTTCTCGTATACCCCTCTTTTTCGTTTCGGATTTCTCTCCTTAAATTAATTTTTAGTTCATGTATACTTATGTCTATTTCTCTATAGCTACCTCATTACTAGAGTGGCACTTCTCGTTATGTTCCAGTCCTCGTAGGGTGCTTGAATTCATAAATTCATCCAGGTTGAAGCTTCTCCATTTTAATCTTCCTGACTGTATATTAATTACATCCCAACTATCGATCCTTAATTTGCTTATTTTATACCTCCATAGCCTTTAACTCAGTTGCTGTCATTAATTTCTGTATTGGAGTGCCATGCCATTCCTTTCATTAAGTCCAAAAGGATGAGCTGTAACCAACATTTTTATCCAGAACAACTCTTTTTCCACTAAAATCGACTTATCATTAGAGTTGATGGAGTCCAGAACCGTAACTTGTATACCTTTCTTACAATCATAGAAATGTTATACAGAGTTGTGTGAATTTTATGAGTATTGATGTTATTAATGTGTTCTCTGATTCTATGCTTAAGTTTCCTTGTAGTGATGCCCACATATTGTATTCCACATCCGTTGCAGGTCAGACAATAAACAACATTTTCTGTATTACAATCGGTGTTAATATCCTTGTATGTATTCACACGCAGTCCTGTTACTTTTGAAACCACATAATTTTTAGTATCAGTAATATTACAAATTCTGCATGTTGTACCACACATACAACCCTCTTTGTTATTTCCAAAGTCTGAAATAACGTAGCCATTGGACTCTCCCCTTACCTTTATGAACGTTTTGGAATAATAACCCTGGGTGCTTGTTTTTTGATTGTTTTTTGGCCCTAAATCTGAGCGCATGAGCGACCAAACCCATACGCTAAGAGGAGTCTCCCGAAGGTTTGGCTGGGCCGCAGCCCAGGGTTGGCGATCCCTGTTTCTTCCCAAGGGGAACGACTAGCGCTGGAGGCACCAAAAGTTGACCCCTCTTTGCCACTTTCGACTTGCATAACCCCATCAGCGCCAATCCCTATTTTTATAAAGAGGTATGGCCCTCTTTGAAGGGAGTGAAATAAATGGGTAATAAGTTGTTTTATGTTAAAGATATATAGAAGCATGATATAAGGTTTATAAAAGTGTTTATAAAAAGTAAGATGGAAAGTATTATTATTTCAAAAATGGTATGTAAGGGATTGTTTAAGTAAATAGAAAAAAAGAAAAGAAAAAAGAAAAGGAAATTAAAATAAGGAGAGACCAATTATGTGTAAGTTTTACGAACGAGAGTTGTATGTGTGGTTAAAAACTTATTATATTATAGTGGCGCAACGTGAATAAATCAAGTAGCTACTTTAGGTAAAAGGAAGGTAATTTATACTATAGTTAGCAGAAAAAGGCGTACCTGTGGTTGATATAATTTCCACAACAGTTGTGAATAATGTATAAAAAATCAGTAAGTCCAGTGTCACTGTAGCATTATAATCCGGCATAGTTAGGGGCCACATGTATCCTGTAAAATAGATTAAGCAATTAGTAGGAGTTATAATATATAAGTATCTGCGGAAAGTGTCAAAGGAATAACACTAGAGGTGAAAAAAAGGGGGAAGAAGCATGTATTGATTACGGTTGAGTACAAGGAGGAGTTGTTCAGAAAAGGAAAAACACAAAACGCTAGGTTACATTCCTGCAACAAAAACTAATTAGTGGTCAAATGGAGTTACTAAAGCTGAAAAAGCTGAAATGAATTTAGTTTCATTAATTGACTTGTCTATTCTATGGATTTTGAATCAAACTTATCTTGTATTGTATGTTTGTTGTGAGATGAATATATTACTTGGTATCGTGTACCTGTTCTGTGGTCATACACCAGACGGATAAGCATCCGCTTTCTTGAATATCTTACCCGTATAGATATAGGTAGAATGAAGAGAGCGCAGATAGTTAGACGGATGATATATATTATTGCGCTTCAGGTAGTCTAACATAACACAGTTAGACTCCAGACAGACAGGCAAGCGAGCAATGATAATCTTTTTTGAGGAAACATGTGCAGAACCTTGAGAGCACAGGCACATTATAAAGGACTGTTTTGCACCGCATCGTAATCCGACTGTTATAAATTAAAATTTTAGGACATTGGTAGTGTGTTTCTTGTGTGTTACCTTGATTTGTTTAATGTGTCCTTTCACATGCTCCGTATGCTGTATAAGTTTATACGTTTTTACCATCTCAATGATCTTCACTCAGATTACAAATTGATTTGTACAACTAGACTATTTCAGAGTACCTTGCCTGTTCATAAGAGAATAGTGGCGATTATATAAGCTGGAAGTGTTGATCGACGTGAATACAAAAGGTAGGCTTGAATGTTATTTGAAAACTTAATATTTAGTGATGTTTGTGTGTTATATTAATGGTATTAGTACAACAGTTGTTGTTGTTATGCAACGACCTTAAACAAAAGTATGACTTAGCGCGTTGCCTTAACATCTTGTGTCCAAAGGTATCTAGAACTCTGGAAGTGGCAACCCGTCTGAAACTGTATCAAAAACAAAGGTTAACATTTAACAAGGTATGAAAAAGGGTAAGCCTTCGATGTACATCATTAATTAATTTATGAAAGATAATGGTACATAGATGTTATTATGCACTATATGCATTGCCATATACCGAAGTTCCGTTGTATATTTATATAGTGAATATAATTACCTTATTAAGTGCATGACTTATCATTCTCAATTAAATCGTTGCAGGCTATCTTTGTGTGAAAGGTATGCAAAGTTCTGTAAAAAGGAACTAGCTCGAAAACGTTATACAAACAAGGGTAAGTTTTTGATAGTGGTAAAAACTAAGTTTTAAATAAAACAAAATGTATAATTCATAAGAACATGTACTTATAGATGCTATTATGTATTGTATGTGTTGTTTTTTGTATGAAGGTTTTGGTGTTTAAATAAGCAGTATTTAAACAAGTGCCTGATAGCAATTTGACTAATATCGCAGTATCATATTGGTTTTTAGGAGTAGACAATATTTGGCAAGCGTGAAATTGGTTTGTTCCGTTAAGAATAGGAAAGGTAAGTAATGTTGTATTTATCAATCTACCTTGACTTAACTTGCTAGGCTGAATGCCCAAGAACTTGTAGTTAGAGATGTTTTAACATTTTAGTAAGTACATGATAGCGTGTTAACTAGATATAGCAGATTAATGTTCGTGTTTAGAAGTATCAGTATTTTGGTTATGAACCTAGTGTATTTATTACTGTAACTAATATAGTAAGTATTTTAGTACAAGTATTAGGTTTCGTTGAAAATTAGTTTTAAAAATTGTTAGGACTATTTTACTATCTTTCTAAGTGTATGACTTAGCTTGTTAAATTAATCATTGCAGACTATTGTCGTTTCTAAAAGTATAAGTGTTTTGGTATAAGGGCCTATTCTGCTACACCAATAAAGGTAAGTAATTAATAAGGATAAAAAATAAGTTTTAGATAAATCGTATTCAATGATTCCAATAATTTGCAGTTATAGATGTTATTATGTATTGCATGTAATGTTTTTGTTTTGTTAGGAATATATGTCGCTTATATGTTCAGTAATCTTATTACATTTGAACAAATGCATGATAGATGTTTAACTAAATAAGGTAGTCTCATATTGGTTTTTAGGAGTACACAGCATTTTGACAAGCATGGAATTGGTTTGATCCGTAACAAAGAAGAGGTAAGTAATGTTGTATTTATCAATCTATCTATATAGTTATATTATATTACCAATAATACGTTTTATTGAAAAATTCTTTGTTTATTTGTTTGAACTATTATATAACTTTTATAATTGTGTGACTTAGCTTGCTAGGTTTGAATGATCCCTAAGAGTTTGTTATAGTTGTTATTATGTATTGTATGTATTGTTTTTTGTCTAAAGGTTTGGTTGTTTATTTGTTCAGAATATCATTACCTACAAACCTTGTTATTATGTATTTTATGTATTGTTTTTTGTAAAGGATTGGTTGTTTATTTGTTCAGTAATATTACTACCTACAAACAAGTGCTTGATAGCTGTTAAACTAAATGTAGCAGTCTAATTTTCTGTTTTTAGAAGTATACAGCACTTTGGCAAGCGTGTATTTGGCTTGATCCGTTACGAAGAGGAGGTAAGTAACTTTATGTTTATCAATCTATCTAATATACTATCATATTTCAAATGTTAAGCTTTAAGAAATTCGTTGTTTTTTGTTTAGACTGTTATATAACTTTTATGAGTTTGTGACTTAGCTTGTTCAAATAATCGTTGCAGACTATTTTCGTCTTTAAAAGTGTCCGGTATTCTAGCAAAAGGGACCTAGCCGGAAACAGCTGCAAAACCGAAGGTAAGTAAGCACCAAGATTAAAATCTGGGTTTCAATGGATATAATGAATGATTACAAAGAGCTTGAACTTATAGATGGTATTATATATCGCATGTTTTGTTTTTGCATGTAAGTTATTGTTGTTTATTTGTTAAGCCATTCTTATTACTTTTCCATAAGTGCCTGATTACGTATTTAATTAGATATAGCAGACCTTAATTCATGTTTAGGAGTATCCAGCATTTTGACAAGTGGGATTACGCCTAATCTGTTACAAAGAGAGGTAGGTAATGCTGTATATATCAGTTTATCGATCTACGTAATATGGTAATGTTATATTGCATATACTATGTTTTGAAGAGAATTAGTTGTTTACTTATTCAAACTTTTATATTACCTATCTAAGTACATGACTTAGTTTGTTTAATTAATCTTTGCAGACATTCTTCGTCTCTAAAGGTACCTAGTGTTCTGACAACTGGGAGCTGGTCTAAAAACCTTATATAAACAAGAGTAAGTAATTAATAAGGATGAAAACTAAGTTTTTATTGAACTGTATAAGTTAATTTTTAAGAACACTTATAGTCGTTCTTATTTGTTATTTGTATTGTTTCTAGTTTGAAAGTTTATGTCCTTTATCTGTTAGGGCTATCTTATGTTTTAATGAAAGCATAATACTGTGTTTAACTAAGTATAGTCCATGTTCTTGTTGAGAGTATCCAGCACTTTTGCAAGTGGGAGTAGGCTTGTGCTGCTACTAAGAGGAGGTGAGTAATTAAGATGATGTGAAACCTGACTATTCACGAACATGGTGTGTTTATTAAACTACATAATGTAGTCAGTATTATATTACAAATATTGAGTTTTATGATTTAGGTTTTGACATGGTTCAATCTTGAATGTGTCAAAGGGGATTGTTATGCTTATTCATTCAGAAATACGTATTTATTTTTAACTGTATGTAACGTATAACTGATTGTTACAGATCGAATACCAGAAGGATAGTTTATTGACTGTTGTGAAGTTGTGAAGTGGTGTGAACCACTGAAAAAGGTTAGGGTGAGCATTTAATAAATTTAAAGAGACATAGGTCCTTAATGTACTTATGAATTGTTGTCATTAAATAGATTAACAAAGTTGGAATATAAGTGTAACTTTTTGATCCATCTCCTGTTAGATGTCAATTGTATTAATCAAATGATATAATTAAATAGAACTTATATTATATTTTGGTTATAACGATATAATGTAATCAGTGTAAAAACTTGTTTCAGTGGATTAAAATATTGGTGTTACTCCTACTGTTCAAATAATTGTGGTATGGCGGATATGGAGACATCAGAGGAGGTAACACCAAGTTTTTATTTTTACATCAATATTAATATGTCATGATAATCTTAACCTGGTACTAGAATTTTAACAGGTATTATAATGTTGTTATAATTAGGTGTATATTGAAGAGTTATTATGTACTGTATGTAGTATATATTATTATAGTGACGTGTTTTAAGGTGCCAGGTTTTCATTATGCGAACACCGACCAGCACAAAAGGGGTTTGAATCAACAAGAAACTATAAACAGACAAGTCATGTCAAAAACAATAAGGATAATTAATATACCTAATCATGAAAAATTGTCAGTGCGGGAAATATTGAAAGGTTTTCTGGAAAAAATAGTGAAGTAAGTATTGAGTAGATTGTAATTCTAACTTAAGAAAAGGAGTGTTTTGAATTAAGATATGATGTAACAAGTGATGCGAACCCTTTAAGTTGGGGTAAGACCGCTGGAACGAATGACGATGGAATTACTATAAAGGTAAATTGCATAACCATAATGTTTAGAAGTGACTAAATTGTATTAATTCAGGCTGAAATGTCCAATTCATTCTGGGAACATTTTCTGGAGAGGGGGAAGCACAATCTGTTAGATTACAATAAACAAAATAACACAAAAATAAGAGTAATTCGATGTCAAACAATACAAGTCAGTGATTTGGAGAATTTGAGGTAAATATGGTGGTGTTTGGATTAGACGATGCTCTGATAAATGTCACTATTTTACTTTATTCTTGCGTAGAATGATAAGAGAGCACTGTAAAGGAAGAAAGATTAATACGCCCGAAATGAGCGTTCGAAACGCTTACATTACTTTGAAGAACGATAGAGGCGATACAGAAGTACGTAATCATCAGTAGCTTGATACTGGCAAAAATGAATTAATATGTTTAAAAGAATTTTAGAGATTCAAATCAACCGAATTAGCTGTTGCATTGGGGTGGTCTCTGAAGGAATGGCATGGCACTCCAATACAGAAATTAATGACAGCAACTGAGTTAAAGGCTATGGAGGTATAAAATAAGCAAATTAAGGATCGATAGTTGGGATGTAATTAATATACAGTCAGGGAGATTAAAATGGAGAAGCTTCAACCTGGATGAATTTATGAATTCAAGCACCCTACGAGGACTGGAACATAACGAGAAGTGCCACTCTAGTAATGAGGTAGCTATAGAGAAATAGACATAAGTATACATGAACTAAAAATTAATTTAAGGAGAGAAATCCGAAACGAAAAAGAGGGGTATACGAGAAGAATGTAAAAGATGTAGGAGAATCACGTCCAAGTTACCGCGTTGTGATAACGATATGGACATGACGATGTAGAGAATTAAGATGTGTTATTATGAACTAGGTAGGAATAAAATGTTATTAGGTTTGCAATGTTTTGAAATAGGCATATGTTTAAGTATGTTGTTAATGCTAATGTTTGTTGAGTCGATGTTTAGTTGAATAAAAGTACGGAATAAATGAAAGGAAAATGTAGCATATTTAATAGGAATTTGGCTGAGTATTAAAAACAAGAGAACGTCGGTCGAGTCATTATGGATCACCGGTCCCAAGATTTCACCACCGGTGACAGAAAGGCAATCGCCTCAAAGAATAGTAGAAGGTAAAAAGATACAAGACCCGATAGAAGGAACTGGTATTTCATTGTCAACGGGTTACCCTCGAAGATCAATGAAACCAGTGTGGTATAATAAGAAGGAGAAGATCAGTATCCGTAAATTCTGGATCTTCTACATTAGAAGAGTGGTTCGTTTCGCCTCAATCTCAGACGAACCACTGTATTTCGTCAACCCTTGAGGCTCTTCAGTGAGAAGAGGGTTGACGAAATAGGAGAGTTATGATAAGTAAGTGTAAATAAGGAACATACCAAAGTAAAATGGGAAAGAAAAAAACAGTTTGAGTCCATGTTTGTAAAAGGGTAGTATTATGAGATGTATGAATAAGGGACTTGGGAAAGATAACGCATTAATACAAACACATATAATACTCAGCGCAGTTAAATTAAAGCACCGTATTTAGCGGGTAAGGGTCATGGAGACACAACGTGGTAATTGGAGCAACTTTGTTGAAAAATGTATCTGAGCATACAGACAAGGCTGCTATGTAAACTTGTGAATACTTAAGATGTACCCACTAAGGACGCTATTGACTAAATCACTCAATTTTTTATAGCTACTATCAACCCAATATTTATAGGAAATGAACTTATTTTTATATAAACATTTAAGTATATTTGTAACAATGAAACTATTTTCATATTCATTTCCAATAAGAGTGTTGATCATTTCTTTAAGCTTCTTTAGGAAGACATCAAATTTAGTACAAGTATTGGCAATTCTAAGGGTTTCAGTGTATATAACAGCTCCCTTGATTGACTTAGAAATGTTAGAATTACTATGGGGGAACCTTAGAAGTTTGAAATTGAAGTCGTCCGTTTTATTGTATAATTCAGTATAGATTCTATTATCTTCTATATAGATAGTCATGTCCAGATAATTACTATGAAAATCCGTGTTATTTGTCTTTTTAAGTTCTAACCTGTTATGATATACTTCAACTAACCGGGTGTCTATGTCAGACTCGTTTTGATTATGAATTACCAACAGGTCATCCATGTATCTGTAAGGTATAAAGAGCTTTGCTTCATCGAATTTAGTAAGTCTAGCATAACTGTACTCCATGTAGGATAGGGTGAGATCAGCTAATAGTGGGCTAAAATTACCTCCTTGTGGTACTCCTTTATTTTGTTTGTATATATGTTCACTAAAGATACAGTAACTGTTTTTTAAAAGAAATTCCGTGAAGTATATTAGGTCACTAATATGGTAGTATCTATAGTTATCCTTAATATTTTCACAGTTACTGTAAAAGACATGATATCCGTTTGTTGCTTCATATTTTTTACTGGCGTTCTTGAAACACAGAATTAAAATTTCTTTAATATTGTTTAAAATGATGTTGTGTTCCATTAGTAAACATGTCAGTGAAATCAGCTGTGTATAACTTCAAATTCTCATGAGAAATATTTGTAAGTTCTGTACCAATGTTTATGTTGCTAAATGACCAATATGTTTTTATAGTTTTATTACGTTCTTGCACAACTTTACAGTAATTGACAAAATGTGATTTAATATGTGTGAATATAGTGTGTAGTTCTAAAACTATACCCTTTACACTGCTATTGTGAGCTCCACTGATAAATCTAAACTTGAAAGGATTTTTATGTAATTTTGGTATAGCGTATATAATTGGTAAGTTGGAATTAGCATTAAAGTTAATTTTTATTACGAATGCAAAAGATCTTATGTTTGAGAATCAATGAAGCTTTATTGCTATTAGGTGTACCTTCATAAGTATTATCTGTATCTTCGTATACAAAATTACATAATACATTATTATAAGTTATGCCCATTTCCTTCATAATTGTAATCAGATAAAACTTTTTGCAAATTATGCTATAATTGTTGCTTGCTTTATCTAATGGACAGAATACATAGTTATTATGGTAGCAGTTAATAAAATCACGGGGTAGTACTTCTCGTGAACCTTTAATATTGTTGTATAATAAAAGTGGTTTTATTTTTTATGGTAAATGGAATAGAAGAGTTGTCTAATTGCACTGATTTTTGGTTCTTTTATCTTATAATTTTTGATACAAAAGGCAATGCTATTGCTAATTAGATTATCGAATATCTTTTTGAAGATATCTCTTTTTATCCCTTGGTCAATTCTGAATTTTGCACCTTTTTGTAATAAATTCCTGAAGTTGTTTTCCTGTATTATATTCAAGTCTCCTGTTATTTTTGATGTATTTTGCTGAAAATGTTTTTGATGCTCGATGGACCGTCCTTCACCGTCACCGGAGCGCTCCGTCTCACCGGAAGGTACACACAGGCATTCTTCCATTTCGGATCATTCGGTTGAACGTCGCGATGCCACAGGTCATCGGAATTAAAGAGGAAAATTCGTCCTCGACTCCTTCCTCAGTTAACGCTTCTTCAGCTGATACCCCAATGGCCCAAGCCCCTGTGGGTGGCCCCGCCGAGCTCTCTGTGGAAGCCATGGACACCTCGGCTGCGCCGGGTTCTCCTGCCATTTTGGCTGTGGACCCATACGCAAGGGCCCCTATTGTAGTAAAGTGCCACCCCCGTCCAACTCGAAGCGCCCACGTACTAGCAGCGTCTCCTCTCGCGCCCGCGGCTCTCTGCAACCACTGATGTCGTCGCCACCAGCGTTGAGGCGCTCCCATCGCACTACGACCTACAGCCGTTGTCCCTCATAACCACGTCCATGGAGCAGCTCAGCGTCTCCCAGCAGGAGCTTGCTGACCAACCTCCCTCCGCGCCATTTGCGGTCCAACAACACGTCGAGCCTCTGTGGCGCGCCCCACTACGCGAGGTACTGCAACACAACCTCTGGTCGGATCGGCCTCCATTTCAGGAACAGGTTCAGTACGCGGCAACACACGTCGCGGTTCTCTAGCAGGCGTACGAGGCGCCAAACGTCCGCGGCCGCTTTCTCCTTATTCGCTGCCACGGTAAATATCAGCCAATTGCGCCGGCAGACCTCCTGGCTTACACCAATTATCTGGCCCAGCGCCACCCTTGGACGCGCTTTATTAATTCGCGCCATTCGTATGCTACTGGAACAACTCTCCACGGTGGTCACCACGTTGAGCATCTACGTTTTTCGTCATTCACCCGACACGGGCTATCTCTCCATTCGTTTTAATAAATCTCTTTTTCCGCAGGTAACACTACGGTAGGATCGCCCTCCCATTGAGATCCCTTTCACTGAGGTCCCCCATCTGGACGACTCGCTCGCGTTTTGTGAGCGATCATTGCAGGTTATCAACGATCTTCTCGCAGGTACCTGCGACAACGTTGACGTTGCGGATCATCCACTGACGTCAGCTACAGAGCATCCGTACGCCACCGCTCCCACTGAGTGGAACGGTATCCTTCCGTTTTGTATCATATCGTGTCGACCGGGTGAGGCACTGGCGTCATTTTTGAAGTAAAGGAATTCTTTGCTATCGGGCCTGACCGACGCGATCTCCATTGCATCACCCTCGATCAGCATGGCCTTGAGATCTTGTAAGCCCACGCGGCAAGCGCTCAAAGCGCTCAATCGCGCATACCCCGCACGACGGCTTTCGACATCTCCTCTGTGTATTTTTTCAAGGCATCGCACTTCGCTTTCGCGACACCCACTAAACGCGACGAGCCCATCTACGGTATCATCCTTTCCTTGGGTGCCCGTCGTGGCCGCGTTATCTCATCTCGGGCTGCTTTTGAAGGCTGCCCCAAAGCCGTCATCATCACCCCTTTTCTCTGCACCTTTCCGATGGACCAGCTCGTCCTATACGAGGACGTGTCTGTGTGTTCGCGCGCAAACGCCTCGCCGGCAATGCGCTTCTCGGGACCTCCCGTTTCCTTTGGACGAGGGACCATCTGGCCAACATCGTCGCTGTTTTTTCCCAATGCACCCCGATGAGGGCATTTTGCCCCTCTCCGTGAATCGCATCTCGCAGGAGGAGCGGGACTGGCCCACAGACCGCCTCAATAACTTACCAGCTACCAGACAGATAAAGACCTCGCCAGGAAACGGCTTGGTAAGATCTGCAACGTCGTTTGTTCTGCGCTAGGCCGTCAATTCCGCAGACGATGATCGGCGATTGCACCGAGGTGAGGCTACGGTCGTCACACCGGAATGGTTCCCTATGCGCTTGCGAGTTATCCTGTCGGATATGACTTTGGAAGCGGGGTGGTCCGCCGGTCGCCAGGCCGTCCTATGGATCCCTGGCGCCAGCCGTTTGATCCGCCTCAAAGTTGTAGACGTTCAGGCCGCCTTCGGCACCGGAAAAACACTTGCCGGGGCCCTTATTGCAGCACTCTCCTCGGTCGAGCCGAATTCCACTGTTATAGTCACGACGGCGACAAATGCTGCTGTGGCGCATTTCACCGAGACCCTCATCTCGCCGGATGATTTCCCTCAGCTGCAAGTAGTGCGGCATATCTCCGACACAGCGGCGGCCGGCAATCTGACCCACATGGCCATCGACTTCAATAAGGTCCTCAAGACCCTTGGCGACGTGTTGGGCGATGAATTGGATGAGGCTGACCAGGAGGTTTGTGCACGGTTCAAGTCGTGCCGCCAGCTTCCCGAGGACTACCTCGAGCATTCCCAAATGGTGCCCGATGTTCGACGACAAGGCCGAATATGAGGTAGCGGAACAATCCGTTTCGCTCACGCTCAAAAGGATGGTTCGCATCCTTTTCCGCTCACGTCGACCCTCAGTGCTGTGCGTGACAACCTCATCGCTACTCAACTCAACGGCGACCGATGGCATCTTCAAACCATATATTCCATCTTTTCGGGTAATCATAGGGGACGATGCGTCCCAAATCCTTGAGCCGGCTCTGTTGGCCATCGGTCCGGTTACAGGGCGCCCGTCACGACTATATTGGGGAGGTACATCAGTTGCCACACTCCAAGTGCCCCCTCCCCCCAGACTCTAACCCGGTTTTACACGGCGCTCGGGGCGTGATGACCCTTCTCCTTCGCGCACCCGCTATTCCGGTCGCCCCACTCGTCACCACTTTCAGGTGGTGACGCTTCACCCTTCCCTCATCCAGCTACCCAACCAGCTCGCCTACAATGGGGCGCTTTGAGCGGGACGCGCCCGGAAGCGCGCCGCTTATTACTCAACATCACGGATTACTCCACGGCGGGCATACCGTTCCTTTTCGTCGATTTATTCGACGAATCGGTGCGCGCCGCAAATCGGTCCCACTATAATTCGTGCGAGGCCGAGTTGGCGACACTTTTATAGAGCACCTGCTCAACAAGGGCCTTCCGCGGACCAGCATGTGCGTCAAAACTTTCTACAAGGAGCAACACCGGCTGATGGCGGCGCATCTGGACACCCTTGGAGTTGAGGTGACGACAGTCGACTCAGTCCAGGGCCGCGAAAAGGGGGTAGTGTTTTTGTTATCCATTAAAACCGAAATGTCTCCAGATACCTCCGATTTCCTGGACGACTATCGGTCACGTCGCCGTCACGCGCTGCCGACACGTCCAATTTGTGTTTGGCTACGCACATAACCTCAGGAAAATGCAATCTTGGGGACGCGTATACAGTGGGCGCAATCTATCAATGCCATAGTCCCCGCTTCGGATCTACCCCGCTATTGCGGCTTCCCCAACCTTAAACTCGGTGAGCCCCTTCCTTTTTTCTCCCTTTTTTTCTTTGAAAGTCCGGGACGGACTTTGGATAATGGAGGGAGCTGTGAGCGGGCACGGCGCAATCTTTCAGCGCCGGGTCGCATGTCTTTATGATGACTCATCTACATGCGTTCATAAGGAGGAGCGCCGTCAAGCTGCTTCGAGGTGTCGGTTTCTGAGGCGTCCCGAGGACGCTCGTTTTCCATCTCTCCCGTCACTCTTCAGGGCGATGCGCTCAGTTACAGGAGCCGATGGTGATTTGTTCTCGTCATGTATTGCTTCCTTGTATGGTTTCATATGTCTGTATAAATCGTGGTTTCTCTCGTATACCTCCTTGACATATTCTTCCTGTTTCATGATCTTTAGGATAAAGTTTAGTAAATAACTCTATCCAACACAGAAGCATGACTGACTCCCCTTTCACTGCGCAGCGCTAGTTACTATGACAGTGATTTCTGGGACTCCTTTGCAATGGAATACGTGAAGCGATTTGCAGTTTCTTTCACGTAGAGGGAGTGGATGTGGATGCTAGCCCGTCGGGGCTCCTTTATTCTCCGCCTCGAATTGATATGTTGGATCCTTTTTTGGATTACTGGGTCATAAAAGATAGAGGAAATGAGTAAACTAAATTTTCCAAAAATTAGTTGCAGTTCCATACAAGTTATGAAACCGGTTCTTATACATAAAGAGTGATCAAACATCTTGGTGCTCGGTTTCACAATTCGAAATACTCTTGCGCAGGGTCCAGCCCTCGTGGAATCCTCATCACAAGACGCATTCCGCAGGCCGTAAAATTGTCTCCACCGTAATCCTGTTTTACGGACGCAACGCGTCCACTAGCGCGGTCCTTCAAACACGATGAAAGTTGGAGTTATCGAAGACTCGAGGTTTTTGAGGCAATTGTTGCTGGTGATAATCTGACTTCTCGTTAATGGATGGGTGTGGGCAGGGTTGGTGGAAGATACTTTCGTGAGGCAATAAGATACCATTCAAGTAATTCGAACTGTTAAACAATAACTTGATTAGAACCTAAGCCTTTTTATAAGAGGGCAAGGTGGGGTAAGAGTTTTTCCATCATCTAAGGCTCAGGGAAAGGCCTAGACAGAACCACGCTGTCACCTTAACAGTTTGCCGAGGCATTATGCGCTCCCCCCTACTATAGTGGCAATGAGACAAGGGCACTCTCATTGGAACGCAATGGTATTATGTACAGGGGGTGCCAAAAAAGAAAAAGTTTTTCTACTCCATTTTCAACCCTACTTCAATCGAACTTCAGCAAATTCTGACATGGTATTTCCATCCCCAAATTCGAGAGCACACTTCATACTACCATTAAACTCCGTAACAGCCCTTTGCACGAACAAGATCGCGAGATTATTCCAAGTAAACATGATGTGTCACCTCAACACGGCAAAATCGGAGATTTCGTCACCCTCGTTCACAACTTTGCTAAGGTCCGTTAACTCTGGGTACCTGAGGAGATTCATATTGGGAGGTGCCCTGATGTATTCCGTTTTTCCAGGCTCCCAGCGCATTTACTTTCCAAGAGCCAGAACGTACCACTGAAACCCCTTCGGAGGCAGGTTTGATGCAGAAATGATACTTCGGATCTCAGCAGCGTTGTCCCAGCAGCAAGGGCTCTGTGACTCCCACGAACCGAAGGGCAGGTCCTCGACAGCTTCCCACATAAGACCTACCACGGAACGTGGCTCCACTGTTTTAAGTGGGCCTTGATACGGTAGTGCCCTGAAACCCGACTGCGCCGACCAAAGGCTCCATATTATTATGAAGGTAAACATAGGAAGTCACAGCTTGTTCCTGCTTTCAGAGAAACATTTCAAGAGCATTTTGCCCTCATACTTTTATCTCTTTCGTTTCTCTATGTTTTGTGTAATTGGCGGATGTGAGCCGTGGGCAAAATCAATTTTTTGGCACCCTCTGTAGCAGCACAGGAAACACTCTTCTCACATGGTGCGGTGGTTGTGACGTCATTCAGCACGCAGCATACCCGCGCCGGTGAGTTTATCCGTGGGGCCAGTTGGTGCGCTGCCTCATCCTTCTCTGCGCTCTAACCCTACCGTTAGCGGCACCTTATATTTTTTTTATTCGAGACTGAAATTTGGAGCATATACATGTGTATGAACGCACAGCCGTTGCTGCGATTCGCAGCAAAACTGCTCATAAGTTTTCATCAATGTATGTGTTAATCCGAGTTCAACGATTAGAAGATTTACATCTTACATGAATCTGCCAAATTCAGTCAGCAATCAGCTACGAAACAATATACACGCTTAGCGTCTGATCCAGGTTCACTGTATCACTGACAATTTCATGACCACCATTAGATTAATAACGGCAAATGAATGTAAAAACAAATACCATCATATCACTTGTGAAAGTACCTTCCTGGTGCACAAGAAGTTGCGTAGAAGGGTCGCATAACCAGGCACGTTTGGGCCGCGGTC
The DNA here is from genome assembly GCA_963978905.1 of Trichostrongylus colubriformis. Classification (NCBI taxonomy): domain Eukaryota; kingdom Metazoa; phylum Nematoda; class Chromadorea; order Rhabditida; family Trichostrongylidae; genus Trichostrongylus; species Trichostrongylus colubriformis. The sequence continues at coordinate 36,860,600 of OZ022257.1, read as the reverse complement.
CCACTCTGCGGTGTCGGCGGCAGGGTGGGCGTGGCTGCGTATCTCTGCGTCTCCGCCTATGCCACCCTCCCTCGTTGCATGCGTCATCTCTGCACATCCCCCGTCCCACTCGCACTCGCTGCCTGTGAACGCAACCACGCCCTGCCGGTTAAATTAGTTGAACCAATACTGTATTGTAATCAAACTATTTAGGGAAAAGAAAGTATTGGTACAAGCTCTGTTCGCAGTGCTTTTAGACGAAGGCTGAGTATAAGGAATAACTTCCCTCTGTACTAAAATGCTTTCAAAGAATATTTTGCGGAAAAGAATCAGCCAGAGATTGAGTAAAATGGCATGCATTTTCTCAGAAACTGATGTGTTGATAATGTCGAAAACCATCGAGCAAGCTCAATTGCGAAGCACGTATGACGGTCCAGAAGGTGCTACTGCTTTTAAAATATAACTAAAACCACAAAAGGACTTCGAAAAATTTGCGAACAAAATATCGAAGAGCACTGAATCGAGTGGATCTTCATATTTCAACTGAGACTCTGTCATAGAAGGTACATCAAGGTACTGTTCTCTTCTGTCCATTTCGAGAAGGCATCATTCCAGGACGCGTTGGCATCTCATGATCATCGTTGCAGTGGTTTTCGTTCCATGTCTTAGCGACAGCATAAAGCTGGTAGCACAGTGGAGTCGAAAAGATGGGCTCGGATCTTGGGATCGTCGATCAAATGGGATGCTTCTCTAATGTTCCCCATGGGTGCTCACGCAGCTTTTCTTCTTCTGCCAATCTCAACGGTTAGCCCATTCGTCATCGTGACGTCTGGGCCTAGGTAGACGTAGTGATCCACGTCTGGTAGGTCTGCGTCGTCGACGAGGACTGGCTTCATGTCAGCCCATTGGTTTCACATCACTTCGGTCTTGCTGCGGTTCACCTCGAGTCCTATGGCTTTGTCGGCCTCGTTAAGTTCGTCGAGCATCTGTTGGAGCTCGGCGGTGTCGTTGCTGATCAGCACGATGTCGTCGCAAATCGCAGATTGGAGAGTTTCTTGACGTCAATACGGACGCCTTTGTTGGACCAGTACAGATTTGTCAGGGCATGTTGGAGGGCAGCAGTGAACAGCTTTGAAGAAATGGTTCCTACCTCACTCTTTTGCCGAACGGAATCACCAGTTCCTTGTGGAACATGGTGATGCTGTCATCTTCCCTCGACGTTGATAACGGATATCGTGGTGATCGCGACGATCCTTATTCTGAGCATGGCAAGTCGGGAGAGATGATGCTTTGAGAATCGACAAGGTGTTCGATGCTTCTATGCACTATGAATCCCATTCCTCCAACGTTCTTCTTGTCGTATTTCTCACCCATCACGATGAGATCTCCCTGATCGTCTGGTGGTCGTGGAGGGGGACTGTCTCTTGGAGCGATCATGTCGACACGGACGTTCCGTAATGCGTGTGCGGATGTTTCAAGACTAGTTTCCGAGTTGACCATCCCGGCGTTGTATGTGCAAATTTGCAAGCATTGGTCATGTCTCTTTGGCATGTCTTTGGCGGGTGCACTCCTGTGGTATCGGCTGTTTTTCTCTGCAGGTCCGTTCGGGTCGTCCTTTCCTCCAGTGCACTTAGAGTGGAGCTTTCCGTCTATGCCGTGTGGGACACTCTTTGATGGACGTATAGGGGCATATAATTGCCGAGTTTCCGAGTTGCCAGCTCCAGGAAGTCGGGCCTCTCTGGAGTGGCCGGCGGGCGTGATCCGCCGTTTCACCCTTCGCAGCGTTTAGGCTGGAGTCGGGCAGGATGAAGGATACATTACCCGAGTAGAAACAGCTGAATATGTAGGAAAAACAGCTGAATAACGGTCGCATCGATCCCAACACAAAACTTGGCACATGGCCGTGTTTTGGAATACTCGTCCAAACACCTGTTTAATACGATAATCTCGTCCAATTTCAAGGCCAATAAGGCATTTTTTAGGGTTCTCAAGAAATTCATTCCTTTTTCCCCCTCTTTTGTGTTCTTTAACACCCTTGGCATCATACTTGAGCGGGACATCCCACCATTGTAAACCTGGAATGTGCCTTCAAAGGAACATTCCGCGATAATCAGATGGGTGAATTCACCTTCTCGGAACAGTAGATCCCTGGCTAACTAGTCAAGCTGCACCTTTTTCGCGTCGCCACGCTGCGCTATCACGGCGCTACACCTCATCGAACCTACTGCAACGCCACCCACTTGAGCTCCCCTATTGGTCAACTGAGCAAAATGGGTGGCGTCGCAGCGTGTTCTATCGAATTAGCGCCATGATAGCGCACCGTGGCGACGCGAAAAAGGTGCAGCCGACTAGACACCCGAGAGTCTACTGCTCTAAGAATAAATCGACCCATATAACTATCGCGGAATATGCCTTCAAGGGACCAACGCATCTTTTGAAGATATAGACCTAGCGCGGTCTTTTAAACACGGTGAAAGTCGATAATCTACACAGCCGTAAGTTTAGGATGAGAGTGTCTATGCTCAAAATTCCTTTAGATGTGGAAAGTGGTCCAAACACCGATAGACAGTAATTTAGATATCGGCGCCATTTGACGCTGTGACTTTTCCTTCAGGTTCTTCTGACTTATAATCAGCGGCGAAAGCGGGTGCAATGTTGCTTTGGGGAAGGAGCACACCTATCTGCTTGGTTTGGCGTTACTTTTGCTCAGGTTTTAGGAGGGGAAGGAAGCTTCGAACGTTAAAGCTCAGCAAAAACATAGGTGTTATTGTGAGGCACCATCCACTTTTGCGCAATCGCCTTTTCACATGATACCATCCTACAATCATCTGATTTGGAATCATTTGAACACTTAAGTGTATATTTTCCCCCGAACTCAACTATGGCTCAGGCAAAAGACATGGACAATAATAGTAACAAACGCCGAGCACATGAAGTGTTCTCCCTCTTTCCTACAGTGGCACCGAAATCTTCACTTGCATCTACAAATTAGTGGACAGGATGGAATCCGGTGAGAGAATACAGCGCAAAAATGAGTGTCTCCCCAACTGCATACCTCCGCCTCGAAACTGCTACCTCAAGACTGCTACGGCGTGCCATGAATGAATCTGATTCCAGCCACTTTAGTTGGTGGACAGGGACAGGATGGTCGACCTCCGTCGAGGAAGCTTCGTCAGGAGCTGGTGGACAGGGTCGACCTCCGTCGAGGATGCTTCGACAAGAGGGGTCGTATCTGGTGGGCTGGGAGGGGAGGGGGATCGTAATCGTTGAGGTAGGCAGTGATCAACGGAATTTCTCAGGATGAAGGTCCAAAGTGTAAAGGGGGAGATGTGATAAAACTGACTAACTGGGTTCGAACCCGAAACTAATTTAACTTAATCATCATGGAAACCTCATGCATGGCACGATCCACGCCACGCAATGTCAATAACCCTTTCATTGGTCCGCTGGCACCGAAACCACGCACAAAGACACCTCCGAAATTCACCGATTACCCGTGGAAAGCGATATCTATCCACGGGTACCGCAGTGGATGAATACTGCAGGAACTATGAGATGGAAATGAAACATTAGCTGATATGGAATTCTTTCATATCTTGCTACGATTGCAGTTACTTGATCTGGTGCTAGCGAGCCACTGCGCGGACCGTAAAAGCGTTTGTATTCACTGAGAATGGGAAAGAAGTCCTCATGCATAGCGCAACCCACAACGAGGCCAACCGAGGTCAACCACCATATCGTTGGTCTCCTGGGAGCAGAAAATGCGTGCTGAGGCGTAACAGACACGATGGATCATCTTTCAAAGATTCATGGGGAGATCTCTTGACTTCGACAAAAAAATCTTTCTCGACTGCCGAGGATATTGTATAGTTTAGAGGCACACCTCGCGAAGAAGTGTGAGAGCTATCGCACGTTTTACAGGGAGCAGAGGCCCTGGTTCACTTGCCAGTGATGAAAAATAAACAAAACCCATCACAGCTACCTATAATAAATCTCCATGCCATAGGTCCTCGTATGAGTATGGGAGATTAGAAATGAGTTTCTGCTAGATGTATCGCGCAAAATGCCACGATATCACCTGTTCTTCCCTGTTGAAGCTACCTTCGCTATTGAAATCGCTTCCTTATCTTGCCTTATCGCAAGTTTCCGTCTCCAGGTGAGAGCCACGTTGGAAATTTGTTCGCCTGAGAGCAGGTGTGATTCGGCTCGGTGGGCTCAACCCCATATCGAAAACTACGCAATCATTAGGGAAACCAAGCGACAAACAGATTGGTCTAACGAAGACATCAAGAAATTAGTTTACATTAAATGGAAAGGTGGAGTCTAAGTAAAGCTTTATGTGTTCAAAAAATGTCCAAATTTAGTATGGGGAAGAAACCATGTCCCATGCTATCGCCGAGTCGCTACCGCAACAGCGACACAGCGTTCAGATGAGGCGCAGTGGAGCACGTTACGCGGCTCTTATTTAGTCTCTAACTTTTCTATTCTTATTTTTTCATCCTTTATCCCTGACGCATAACTTGCACGAATTTTAGGCCTTCTCCTTTGTCATTAGAGGACGGGCGCATTACCCATGGTAAGTAACGCTTTCGCTTCGAAATATGTCTTGAATTTTGTTAGGTCATTACATGTATTCTCTTAGACGCACTTGTTTCGAAACATAAGTACTGAGTTTCTTCAGGATCTCAAAGGCACATTCCAGAATTATTGGGATATCACATCTCCTGCCGTGGATGGATAGTTCGACCCAAGCCACGTAGGCTGTACCTTTACGTGGATGTCAGTTCCTGGAGCGTGCAGAGCCAAAGAATCTAGCGCTACAGCTCGGCCCGGCCAGCCGGCGATGTGCTGCAAGTGTCCCGGTGCCTTGTGTGGGGTCAGGTCACTCAGTGGTGGGCTTACTTCACGAGGCGATTAGTTTACTGCCAATTTCAAGATCATCTCGGCTGGTGTGGGCGGGGCCGAGCTGTTGCGCTAGATTCTTCGGCTCTGCACGCTACAGGAACTGACACTCATGCCTCGGTAAAGGTGCAGTCTACGTGGCTTGGATCGAACTATCCATCCATGGCAGGAGATGTAATATCCTGATACTCCTGGAACGTGCCTTTAATTCTCTTATTTTGTAAGAGGTTGGCCTCGGCGTTTCTTTTTCGAACATACCCCTCTTGATTTCCTTGATGCATGGGCTTGCACTGGCTGGGTAAAGCCACAGAAATAGCGGAACCTGAAGAAGGAGGGAGGTCGTATGCAGGCCCCCTTTCTGGGGGAGAGGGTCGTATTTTTTGGAAATTTTCCTCAACGTCACGCTCGATCCTGTTGATGGATCCCAACTGCGCTTCGTCCAGCGTGGTTCTGTCTAGGCCTTTCCCTGAGCCTTAGATGATGGAAAAACTCTTACCCCACCTTGCCCTCTTATAAAAAGGCTTAGGTTCTAATCAAGTTATTGTTTAACAGTTCGAATTACTTGAATGGTATCTTATTGCCTCACGAAAGTATCTTCCACCAACCCTGCCCACACCCATCCATTAACGAGAAGTCAGATTATCACCAGCAACAATTGCCTCAAAAACCTCGAGTCTTCGATAACTCCAACTTTCATCGTGTTTGAAGGACCGCGCTAGTGGACGCGTTGCGTCCGTAAAACAGGATTACGGTGGAGACAATTTTACGGCCTGCGGAATGCGTCTTGTGATGAGGATTCCACGAGGGCTGGACCCTGCGCAAGAGTATTTCGAATTGTGAAACCGAGCACCAAGATGTTTGATCACTCTTTATGTATAAGAACCGGTTTCATAACTTGTATGGAACTGCAACTAATTTTTGGAAAATTTAGTTTACTCATTTCCTCTATCTTTTATGACCCAGTAATCCAAAAAAGGATCCAACATATCAATTCGAGGCGGAGAATAAAGGAGCCCCGACGGGCTAGCATCCACATCCACTCCCTCTACGTGAAAGAAACTGCAAATCGCTTCACGTATTCCATTGCAAAGGAGTCCCAGAAATCACTGTCATAGTAACTAGCGCTGCGCAGTGAAAGGGGAGTCAGTCATGCTTCTGTGTTGGATAGAGTTATTTACTAAACTTTATCCTAAAGATCATGAAACAGGAAGAATATGTCAAGGAGGTATACGAGAGAAACCACGATTTATACAGACATATGAAACCATACAAGGAAGCAATACATGACGAGAACAAATCACCATCGGCTCCTGTAACTGAGCGCATCGCCCTGAAGAGTGACGGGAGAGATGGAAAACGAGCGTCCTCGGGACGCCTCAGAAACCGACACCTCGAAGCAGCTTGACGGCGCTCCTCCTTATGAACGCATGTAGATGAGTCATCATAAAGACATGCGACCCGGCGCTGAAAGATTGCGCCGTGCCCGCTCACAGCTCCCTCCATTATCCAAAGTCCGTCCCGGACTTTCAAAGAAAAAAAGGGAGAAAAAAGGAAGGGGCTCACCGAGTTTAAGGTTGGGGAAGCCGCAATAGCGGGGTAGATCCGAAGCGGGGACTATGGCATTGATAGATTGCGCCCACTGTATACGCGTCCCCAAGATTGCATTTTCCTGAGGTTATGTGCGTAGCCAAACACAAATTGGACGTGTCGGCAGCGCGTGACGGCGACGTGACCGATAGTCGTCCAGGAAATCGGAGGTATCTGGAGACATTTCGGTTTTAATGGATAACAAAAACACTACCCCCTTTTCGCGGCCCTGGACTGAGTCGACTGTCGTCACCTCAACTCCAAGGGTGTCCAGATGCGCCGCCATCAGCCGGTGTTGCTCCTTGTAGAAAGTTTTGACGCACATGCTGGTCCGCGGAAGGCCCTTGTTGAGCAGGTGCTCTATAAAAGTGTCGCCAACTCGGCCTCGCACGAATTATAGTGGGACCGATTTGCGGCGCGCACCGATTCGTCGAATAAATCGACGAAAAGGAACGGTATGCCCGCCGTGGAGTAATCCGTGATGTTGAGTAATAAGCGGCGCGCTTCCGGGCGCGTCCCGCTCAAAGCGCCCCATTGTAGGCGAGCTGGTTGGGTAGCTGGATGAGGGAAGGGTGAAGCGTCACCACCTGAAAGTGGTGACGAGTGGGGCGACCGGAATAGCGGGTGCGCGAAGGAGAAGGGTCATCACGCCCCGAGCGCCGTGTAAAACCGGGTTAGAGTCTGGGGGGAGGGGGCACTTGGAGTGTGGCAACTGATGTACCTCCCCAATATAGTCGTGACGGGCGCCCTGTAACCGGACCGATGGCCAACAGAGCCGGCTCAAGGATTTGGGACGCATCGTCCCCTATGATTACCCGAAAAGATGGAATATATGGTTTGAAGATGCCATCGGTCGCCGTTGAGTTGAGTAGCGATGAGGTTGTCACGCACAGCACTGAGGGTCGACGTGAGCGGAAAAGGATGCGAACCATCCTTTTGAGCGTGAGCGAAACGGATTGTTCCGCTACCTCATATTCGGCCTTGTCGTCGAACATCGGGCACCATTTGGGAATGCTCGAGGTAGTCCTCGGGAAGCTGGCGGCACGACTTGAACCGTGCACAAACCTCCTGGTCAGCCTCATCCAATTCATCGCCCAACACGTCGCCAAGGGTCTTGAGGACCTTATTGAAGTCGATGGCCATGTGGGTCAGATTGCCGGCCGCCGCTGTGTCGGAGATATGCCGCACTACTTGCAGCTGAGGGAAATCATCCGGCGAGATGAGGGTCTCGGTGAAATGCGCCACAGCAGCATTTGTCGCCGTCGTGACTATAACAGTGGAATTCGGCTCGACCGAGGAGAGTGCTGCAATAAGGGCCCCGGCAAGTGTTTTTCCGGTGCCGAAGGCGGCCTGAACGTCTACAACTTTGAGGCGGATCAAACGGCTGGCGCCAGGGATCCATAGGACGGCCTGGCGACCGGCGGACCACCCCGCTTCCAAAGTCATATCCGACAGGATAACTCGCAAGCGCATAGGGAACCATTCCGGTGTGACGACCGTAGCCTCACCTCGGTGCAATCGCCGATCATCGTCTGCGGAATTGACGGCCTAGCGCAGAACAAACGACGTTGCAGATCTTACCAAGCCGTTTCCTGGCGAGGTCTTTATCTGTCTGGTAGCTGGTAAGTTATTGAGGCGGTCTGTGGGCCAGTCCCGCTCCTCCTGCGAGATGCGATTCACGGAGAGGGGCAAAATGCCCTCATCGGGGTGCATTGGGAAAAAACAGCGACGATGTTGGCCAGATGGTCCCTCGTCCAAAGGAAACGGGAGGTCCCGAGAAGCGCATTGCCGGCGAGGCGTTTGCGCGCGAACACACAGACACGTCCTCGTATAGGACGAGCTGGTCCATCGGAAAGGTGCAGAGAAAAGGGGTGATGATGACGGCTTTGGGGCAGCCTTCAAAAGCAGCCCGAGATGAGATAACGCGGCCACGACGGGCACCCAAGGAAAGGATGATACCGTAGATGGGCTCGTCGCGTTTAGTGGGTGTCGCGAAAGCGAAGTGCGATGCCTTGAAAAAATACACAGAGGAGATGTCGAAAGCCGTCGTGCGGGGTATGCGCGATTGAGCGCTTTGAGCGCTTGCCGCGTGGGCTTACAAGATCTCAAGGCCATGCTGATCGAGGGTGATGCAATGGAGATCGCGTCGGTCAGGCCCGATAGCAAAGAATTCCTTTACTTCAAAAATGACGCCAGTGCCTCACCCGGTCGACACGATATGATACAAAACGGAAGGATACCGTTCCACTCAGTGGGAGCGGTGGCGTACGGATGCTCTGTAGCTGACGTCAGTGGATGATCCGCAACGTCAACGTTGTCGCAGGTACCTGCGAGAAGATCGTTGATAACCTGCAATGATCGCTCACAAAACGCGAGCGAGTCGTCCAGATGGGGGACCTCAGTGAAAGGGATCTCAATGGGAGGGCGATCCTACCGTAGTGTTACCTGCGGAAAAAGAGATTTATTAAAACGAATGGAGAGATAGCCCGTGTCGGGTGAATGACGACAAACGTAGATGCTCAACGTGGTGACCACCGTGGAGAGTTGTTCCAGTAGCATACGAATGGCGCGAATTAATAAAGCGCGTCCAAGGGTGGCGCTGGGCCAGATAATTGGTGTAAGCCAGGAGGTCTGCCGGCGCAATTGGCTGATATTTACCGTGGCAGCGAATAAGGAGAAAGCGGCCGCGGACGTTTGGCGCCTCGTACGCCTGCTAGAGAACCGCGACGTGTGTTGCCGCGTACTGAACCTGTTCCTGAAATGGAGGCCGATCCGACCAGAGGTTGTGTTGCAGTACCTCGCGTAGTGGGGCGCGCCACAGAGGCTCTACGTGTTGTTGGACCGCAAATGGCGCGGAGGGAGGTTGGTCAGCAAGCTCCTGCTGGGAGACGCTGAGCTGCTCCATGGACGTGGTTATGAGGGACAACGGCTGTAGGTCGTAGTGCGATGGGAGCGCCTCAACGCTGGTGGCGACGACATCAGTGGTTGCAGAGAGCCGCGGGCGTGAGAGGAGACGCTGCTAGTAGGCGCTTCGAGTTGGACGGGGGTGGCACTTTACTACAATAGGGGCCCTTGCGTATGGGTCCACAGCCAAAATGGCAGGAGAACCCGGCGCAGCCGAGGTATCCATGGCTTCCACAGAGAGCTCGGCGGGGCCACCCACGGGGGCTTGGGCCATTGGGGTATCAGCTGAAGAAGCGTTAACTGAGGAAGGAGTCGAGGACGAATTTTCCTCTTTAATTCCGATGACCTGTCGCATCGCGACGTTCAACCGAATGATCCGAAATGGAAGAATGCCTGTGTGTACCTTCCGGTGAGACGGAGCGCTCCGGTGACGGTGATGGACGGTCCATCGAGCATCAAAAACATTTTGAGGAAAATACATCAAAAATATCAAAAATAAAAAAACGGGTCCAAGTGTGTACGGTCGTACTGTTTTTTATAGGCTTCACGCCGGCGTGGTTGAAGTGAGCGGCTGCACGCTAGGCGGCGTAAATCGTGGAGACAAGATTTTGGACGTTGAGTGCAGAGACTTCGAAGGAGGAAATTCGGCGTTCCGCATCATGACGGATAAGAAGGTCTACGTTAAAAACCGTGGGGTCACGGCCTAACATTAAAAAGAAAGGTGTATTATTAGTGCTAAAGTGGACGGAGGTATTATACATAAATGCGCAAGCTGAAACAAACTTGTCCCAGTGGAGTTGGTTGTTGCTGATATAGGTTCGCAACATGGGGTGGAATGTAGCAAAAACTCGTTCACATGCTCCAATCCCTTCATGGTGATATGGGGTACAAAAATACCGGTGAATTCGTAAAACGTCCGATTTCCGACATGACTTCTCCTTTAAAGTAGGAAGCGTTATCTGAAACAAGCTTCATGACTCCGAACTTCAAGATACATTCTAATACTATCGCGTGTGCTACAGTAATTACGGTTTAATCAGGAAGCGGGACGGCGATGACATACCTGGGATGATAATCGATCGTAGCCAGAATGTATTTGTTGCCGGCTTCTGACGTGTGAAGGGGACCCTGAGGTCCACGAAAACTTTATCGAATATGGCACCGCTAACCGCCGGAATCAGCTGTTCCTGATTTCGCTGATTGGGCCGCTTGCGCTGACAGGGTTCGCATGCCCGCACCAGTGCGAAAATGTCCTCGGACATATGCGGCCAGAAATACTTACGTGTCATTTTGGAGAGCGTCTTACGCCAGTTGAAGTGACCCCCGGAGGAGGGGCTGAAATGAAAGGCAAGAAATATGGGTTCTTTAAATTTTTCAGAAACAACTAGACGCTTCGACGTGAAAGGTGGTCCGGCGCTAGACGATCGTTGTAGTATAGGCACCCGTTTCTTCGTAAGACACATTTCTCGGCGATACGCAACCAGGCTGCTTTCTGTTGTTCGCTTAGGTCGTCTGGGAAGCGCTGAGTTTCAATGAAATGCGTAAGTGCTGCGCAAAAGCGTCTTGTTTTTGTTCCTGGAGCGCGTCATATGGACGGATGCCACGGATGGGACCGAGAGAAAGGATGGTCGGGCGTATAGAATAAGATGATGGTTGGACGGCATTGATACTTACCGGGAACTCCACGATGTCCTCTGCTTCCGGCTTCCCGTCTTGGAAGCGCACCTTGTGATTTGGGGCTCTAGTGAGACATTGGACGAACCTTTTAGGTATTCGATGGTGACGTCATAACTCTGCAGCTCAACCACCCACCGTGCGAAGGTGTCATGGGTTTTGTGATGGGTGGTCAAAAAGGTAAGCGGGCGGTGATCGAGAAAAACGGTGGTATGATCCCTATAAATTGTGGTTCGAAAGAACCGCAATGCACTAACGATAGCGAACAATTCAATGTGCATGGGCTCCATTTTTGCTGAGAATCGGACAAGGTCTTGCTGAAGTATCCCACCGCTAAATTGTTTGTCGGAGTCCGAGTGACGCTGAAACAAGGCTGCGCCGACTGCGGCCTGGCAGCCGTTGGTGTGAAGGAAAAATTCCTTATCTTAGGGGGAAGCCAAGCAGGGTTTCAAACCAAGAGGAGTTCAAACGCTAAAATGCCTCTTCCTGCTCTTGTTCTCACACGAACTCGCCTTATCCTTTACAAGAGCATATGGTGGAGAGGCTATAAGCGCGAAAGTGAAGATAAATTTGCGGAAAAAGTTGGTCATACCTACGAATCCTTTGATAGCCTTCACTGACGTTTAGGTGGGGAAGTCTTGAATGGCTTGAATGTTTCAGACAGTTAATAAGCACGCCAGACAGTTAGACTCTGAACCGGCTGGAATTCGGGTCACAGCTCTTGAAAAATACGCCCCCGCCTTTTTAAGACCAAACGGAAGATAAACAAATTAGTAGATACCGCGCTGGGTGGCCCAACCGCATTTTTCCTGACTTTTCGCGGAAAGCAAGAGCTGCATGTAACTGGATGCTAGGTCTAAGGTCGTGCAAAATTTGTGGCCAGAAATTTTTGCGAGCAAGTCTTCAGTCCGTGGTAGAGTAGTGGGCTGGAATTGTCACGTCATTAAGGGGACGGAAGTCCGAGCATACATGGAGGGACCCATCCTTTTTCTTTACCAAGACCGTATTATGGACCCAGAGGGTGTCACTCTTAACTATACGACCGGCTTGGAGCAACTTGTTGACATGGTCATCAAGTTCTTTCTGAAATTTTACGGGGATGCGGGGAGGCCGAGATCTTGTGAGACACTCGGTGGTCGTTCTTATAACAATTTCAGAATCTTCATAATTGCCGAGGTCGTAGGACCCCGAAGAGATCCTATCTCGGAATTCATAGAATAATTCAGCTAACTGTTCCATTAGTCCTCGAAGACCTCCACATGGGAAAGATCGATAGGGCACGACTCGAAACGGTTCTCGATGCTTGGGCGCTCCGCCCTAGGGGAGACCTTGCCCACAAATGGGGGTGATCCTGAAACCGCAAGGGTTGAATCTTCATCCTGGAGGAGAGGAACGGCGGATGAAACGTGCTGACCTTTATAGAGTACCTCTGGTTTGGCGGATGGATTAGCTACTAGAAGTGCTGACCTTTATAGAGTACCTCTGGTTTGGCGGATGGATTGCTACTAGAAGAAGTGGAGTATCACCCTTAATTACTGCGGGTGTGACCATGAGGGACTTATGATGGAGTTGCTCGGGCTGGGACACGAGCATTAGCGGAGCATGGTCAGTGTCCGCCATGGTAAAGGTACGGTTGCTGTAATCAATGGACCACGAGGGGAGTTTGTTCAGTAAATCATTACCCAGGATGATGTTATAGGCGTTGGCCGCCTCCGGGATGCATGCGGAGTCGGTGAAATAGAAGGCGTGCGTAAAAGAGAGGGCACCAATTTTAAAAGCGAGGGGTGCAGCCCCGAGGAGTTGGACGGCGATTCCAGCTATTCCTACGGCTTTTGTGACGTCGCTGCGAGATAGTTGGAATACTCCCAATAATGGCGCTGTATTGGCGGTGGTGACCGTAATAGAAGTCCCGGTGTCCACTATGTAGGGCCAGTATGCGAGTGCCATTGACCCTGATTGGGATCTGGGCTACTAAGAAACGATCGTGTCCAGTCAAATACAAAACGTTGACAGTACTGAGTGTTGCGCGGGGAGGCCACGATGAGATGGCATCTATCTCAACTTGGGCCAACTCAATGTATTCTGAGACGGGTTTCACGGAAATGGGCGGAGGCATAATAGCCAAGGTTTGCACCGCCGGGATGGTCGTGGATCAGAGGCTCGAGTTGGCCAAGGGACTGTTTCTGAAGTATGGGCAGCCAGTCCGGATAATATATAGCACAGTTTAGAATAAGAATAGTCTTCAAAATATAAAATGAAACAACGAGGCAACACAGTGATATCCATATGTCAAAGGGGGTCCACAAACCGAAAATGATGGACAAAAGAGAAACTGGATC